>VYZX01016207.1:7284-57270 GCA_013401335.1 Brachypteracias leptosomus
TAAAGTGTTTGCTGAGGTGGGAAGGGTTTGCCGGGGTGGGGAAAGGGTTTATTGGAGTGGGAAAGGGTTTGTTGGGATGGGAAAGGGTTTGCTGGGTGGGCTGAGCTGGCTGCTAACGTTGTCCCCACCTGCCAGCGCATCATCTCCCTTGGGTTTCCCTCTTTCTAATAGGCTGGTGAAGAGGGGGAACTGGAACTGCCATCAGCAGGAGCCTTCCCCGGCCCCGGCCCCGCAGGCTGCTCGTCCATCCCTCCTCCTCCTCCTCCATTTTTAGGCAATGCTGCCATCGAGTGGTCCAGGAGCATCGGGATGCGGGAAGAGCCCTCGGCCTCCAGCCTGGACCCCTCTGCGGGCACCCAGGCAGCCCCTGCCCCCAGGGCTGCTGGAAACACCGAGGCCCTGGCTGAATATTTCTCCTCCTCCATCCACCCTGAGGTAGAAAATCTCAGCCTCACTCCAACAACCCACCTGGTGTCGGGGAATAAAGATTTCCAGCTCCTCAGGCTTCCCTAAGGAGTAGCTCTGGTGTAAAATCAGAGCATCCTCCTTCCACAGCACCCACCTCTCAAACTCAAACCCCAATTTCTCCCCCTTTTGCGGGAGCAGCAGCTTTACCCGGGACTGGTTCCTCCAGCTCAGTTCTCCTCTTCCACCACCCTGGGAGGCTGTGTCCTGAGACCAGAGCATCCTTCAGCTCTCCAAGGTGATTTTCCTCCTCCCTGGTGCATCCCGAGGGAAAACCAGCTCCTGGCAGGCAGCAAACCAGTTGTTAGCATTTTTTGGAAACAACCCAACACTGGGGGAGGAAGCTAAAATCACCCCAGTCTGGTGGATATTATACACCAGGACTGTGGGAAGGTGCAAATCTCAGTTTAATTGGCTTCCAACAGCTCATTCATGGGAGAAAAAGCCTCTTTTGGGGGAGGTTTCACCAGCCCAGGGGGAGCTGCGTTGGGTTGAGGAGGGGAGGGGCAGTAAAATGGGATGTCCTGTGGTGGTGGAGAGCTGGTCACACCAGCATGGGAAGATCTTGTCCTTCTTTGAGAAGTCAAAGCTTTGCTTTGCTCATCGGGGATGCAGAGCACTCGCCAGCCACAGCATCGAGCCCTTCAGAGCAATCTGGGAAGCTTTAGAATATCGAATAGAGAAATAGAATGGATCAAATAAACGAGCTTTACAATTGTCAGCATGGGGCGGGGGGGCGTTTTAGAGCATGTTTGGCCCAGACACCCCCCAAAAGGATGCAAAACACGGGAAAGAGGTTGGAGAGAGGATGAGGAGGTGTGAAAATCTGGGGGTGAGGNNNNGTGAGGGGGTTGGGGGAGAGCTGGGGGGTCCTGACGCTGGGAAGGGCAGGTCTATGGGGTGGGGGTGGAAGGGCTGCAGCTCCGGGCTCCGGTCCCCGGCAGACCCCCCCCGGGCTGGGAGGAGAAGCCGGGGGAGGGCTCTCGGTGCCGGCTCTGCCCAGCGCTCGCTGGCACCTCCCGCCCCGCCGATAAAAGCCCCGATCGTGGCTCGGCCGCCGCAGCCGGCTCCGCGGCACCGGCTGCACCCCGAGCCTGCTGCGGTCCCCGGCCGGGAGGGACCCGAACCGGCTGCAGCCCGAACCGGGAGGGACCCGCGTCCTGCTCCGGTACCGAACCGGGAGGCACCCGCATCCCGAACCGGGAGGGACCCGCACCGCGATCCGGCTGCGCCCCGGCCCCGGAGGGACCCGCATCCCGCTCCGATCCCGGCCTGGGAGGGACCCGCATCCCTCCCCGGTCCTGAACCGGGAGGCACCTGCCTCCCGCATCCTGCTCCGGTCCCGAACTGGGCGGGACCCGCATCACGATCCGCTCCTGAACCGGGAGGGACCCGCACCGCGATCCGGCTGCGCCCCGGCCCCGGAGGGACCCGCATCCCGAACCGGCTGCATCGCGATCCGCTCCTGAACCGGGAGGGACCCGCACCTTGCTCTCGTCCCAAACTGGGAAGGACCCGCATCCCTCTCTGCTCCTGGACCAGGACAGACCCGTGCCCCGAACTGGCTGCGCCCTGAATCGGGGGGAATCAGCATCTCGGTGAAGCTGCAGCCAAGCCCGGAGAGACCCGCACCCCAAACCAGCCGTCTGCCTTGACATGGCCGGGCACCCATCTCCAGCTACACCCAGCCACAGGAGGAACCTGCACCCCGAACCAGACATGCACCCCAAACTGACTGCACCCTGAAGCAGGAGGGTCCTACACCCCCAAACTGGCTGCAGCCTGAAGCAGGAGACACCTACACCCTGAACCAGCTGTCCCCCAAACTGGGAGGAGGTACCTGTGCCCTAAACCAGCCATACAGCCCAAAACGGCTGCACCCTAAACCAGGAGGATCCTGCACCCCAAAGCATCCGTGCACCCCAAAGCAGGACGGATCCGTGGTCCCGATCCTGCTGCACCCCAAAGCAGGAGGGATCTGTGGACCTGATCCTGCTGCACCCCAAAGCAGGAGGGATCCGTGAGCCTGATCCTGCTGCACCCCAAAGCAAGAGGGATCTGTAGACCTGATCCTGCTACACCCCAAAGCAAGAGGGATCTGTAGACCTGATCCTGCTACACCCCAAAGCAGGAGGGATCCGTGAGCCTGATCCTGCTGCACCCCAAAGCAAGAGGGATCTGTAGACCTGATCCTGCTGCACCCCAAAGCAAGAGGGATCTGTAGACCTGATCTGGCTGCATCCGAAAGCAGGAGGAATCTGTGGGCCTGATCCTGCTGCACCCCAAAGCAGGAGGAATCTGTGGACCCAATCTTGCTACACCCCAAAGCAGGAGGGATCCGTGAGCCTGATTCTGCTGCACTCCAAAGCAGGAGGGATCCTTGGACCTGATCCTACTGCACCCCAAAGCAGGAGGGACCCGTGGGCCCGATCCTGCTGCCCTGTGGCACGATGGATAACTCCCTGCCGCTGGAAGCGGAGCTGGAGCACCAGTGGCTGCTCAACACCTCCCTCAACGAGTCCTTGCCCAACCAGTTCGTGCAGCCCCCGTGGCAGGTGGCCCTATGGGCCGTGGCCTACGCCCTGATCGTGGTGGTGTCGGTGGTGGGGAACGTGGTGGTGATGTGGATCATCCTGGCCCACAAGCGGATGCGCACGGTCACCAACTACTTCTTGGTGAACCTGGCGTTCGCCGAAGCCTCCATGTCGGCCTTCAACACGGTGGTGAACTTCACCTACGCCGTGCACAACGAGTGGTACTATGGGCTGCTCTACTGCAAGTTCCACAACTTCTTCCCCATCGCCGCCGTCTTCGCCAGCATCTACTCCATGACGGCCATCGCCTTGGACAGGTGAGTGCTCAGGGGCAACCCCGGTGTCAACCCCACAAGGAGGGTCATGAGGATGGTCAGAGGCTGGAGCACCGAGGAGAGACTGAGAGAGTTGGGGTTGGTCAGGCTGGAGAAGAGAAGGCTCCCAGGGCACCTTCTGGGGGCCTTCCAGGATCTGAAGGGGCTACAAGAAAGCTGGGGAGGGACTTTTGAGGCTGTTGGGTAGTGATAGGAGTGGGGGGAATGGGTCAAAAGTAGAGGTGGGGAGATTGAGATGAGAGGTTAGGAAGAAGTTGTTGGCCAGGAGGGTGGGGAGACACTGGCCCAGGTTGGGCAGAGAGGTGCTGGAAGCCCCATCCCTGGACATTTGGAAGGCCAGGCTGGCTGGGGCTGTGAGCAACTGCTCTAGTGGGAGGTGTCCCTGCCATGGCAGGGGGGTGGGAACTGGATGGTCTTGAAGGTCCCTTCCACCCCTGACAATTCTATGATTCTATGACAAGTCCTCCCCGGCACCCAGAGCTGCCTCTGCCTGGGCTTGCTCAGCTCCGTCTGATCTCCACTCACGGGATGATGAAAATCAAGCTGATTTTGGTAAAAGAGAGCTAGAAAGGATCCCTCTCCCCACCCTGCTTGCAGGTGGCTTTGGGAATCTTTTGTCAGCTCTGTGAAAGGAGCTCAAGACAAGGCTTTGTGCTGCTAGCATGTGTTGGGTGTGGGTTTGTAGCATCCCTCCCTGCCCAGCTCCTCTGCAGAACCACCCGTTCCCTTCCCAACCTCCTCATTTTAAACCAAACTCAATATTTAGCACAAAATGGCATCACCCTCTGACATCAACCCCATGCCTGTGTCGGACGTGGCTCTGCTGTGCTGCAGGAGCTGGTTTGTGTCTCTTGGTCTGGGTTGGGAACCGTCTAAAGAGCCCCAGGGGAGAAGCTTGGGCTGGGGAAAGGACTGAGAGAGTTGGGGTTGGTCAGGCTGGAGAAGAGAAGGCTCCCAGGGCACCTTCTGGGGGCCTTCCAGGACCTGAAGGGGCTACAAGAAAGCTGGGGAGGGACTTTTAAGGTAGGAGTGGGGGGAATGGGTCACAAGTAGAGGTGGGGAGATTGAGATGAGAGGTTAGGAAGAAGTTGTTGCCCAGGAGGGTGGGGAGACACTGGCCCAGGTTGGGCAGAGAGGTGCTGGAAGCCCCATCCCTGGAAATTTTTAAGGCCAGGTTGGATGGGGTTGTGAGCAACTGCTCTAGTGGGAGGTGTCCCTGCCATGGCAGAGGGGTTGGGACTGGATGATCATTAAGGTCCTTTCCACCCCTGAGAGTTCTATGATTCTATGACTTGGTGTCCCCGAGCAAACCCACCTTGATTTGACGAGTGGGGGTCAAGGAGGAGCAGTCGGTGTCAGGATTTCTCTCATTTGGCTGCAGCCAGCACAGCTTGGTCGTGGTTTTTTCCACTGCTTGGGTTCTGCTGGATGTCCAGGGATTGCTGGCTGGGGTTGTGGGGTTGTGCCACGCTCAGAAGTCGAGCCATGAGCTGACAGGGGGGCCACTGGTCTTCCCACCACACCGGGGTCAAGCGACCCAAACTGGCCCCGTTCCTCCAGCGTGGAGCTCCCCTCTCTCCTCTCCCCCTCCCAGAAATCTTCTCTTTGATGGTGTTTTCACACAAAGGGACAAACCCAGGCTCTCCCCCAGCCCTACAATCCCCTCTTGGCGTGTCAAACACAACAGCTTTTTCCAACACAGCCCATTTCCCAAAGATCCACGACGCCTCTTCCTCGGTCCCTTCTTCCCAGGGAGTACAAGACATCTTCTTGGCTGGGGATCCGGGGAGGGGGGGATGGGGTTTGTATCCCCGTGTGCCAGCACATTTTGAGCTGCTGTCTAAGCTGCTGCACAAACTGGCACCAGTTTCCCTCTTGCCACCACTCAGGCGTTGACAGCTCGGGAGACAGCAGAGCTGGGGAGGGATGATGCTCTCCAGGCGTCACAACCAGGCTGGGGTTTTGTTTCTCTCTGGAGTGCTTACAAGCTCCTTCTTCCCCCAAATCAGTTGGATGTAGCCCAGCTCTCATCCTGGAGATGGGAGAAGAATTAAGGTGATAATAAGGAAAATGAGGATTGCCCCCCGAGTGGCTCTGGTCCCACCCGATGGTGTTGCTGGCTCTGTTGCATGTGTCGAGGATCAGCTGGTAAAGCCTCTTCCAGGACAGGATGAATTAGTTTTTAATTAATAATTTGGTTTGCATCCTTTGGTTCACCCTCTGGAATAACCAGAAAAGCCAAATCTGCCAGGAGAAGCTGGAGGGGTGTGTGTAAAAAGGGAGCAAAGGCAGGTCTGGGGGCTCGAGGCTGAATTTGAAGGGGAAAAATTGGTATTTCCAGCTTTCTTTGTGCACCTGCAAACCCTTCACAGAGCTGCCTGCTGCATTTCTTGGCCCCAAACTTCCAGCAAGGTGGGAAATGGGGAAGGTGAAGGTGGGAAATGGGGAAGGTGAAGGCAGCAAAGCCTGTCCCTGCCCCTCCAAGCAAGCAGCACCACCACACCAACCCCACAACAACACCTCCAAGCCCTGGAAAACTGTTTGTTTTCCTGTGTTTCAAACCTGACAATAGCAACTTAAATGTACAAAATGCAGGAACTGGTTCCAGGAACCTAAAAGAGAAGAATTTGTCCTGGCAAGCAGCAAAAAGCTGTGTGGGAACAAGCCAAGCAAATACCTGAATTCAGAGCAGCAGAGCCAGGTAGGCTCAGCAAAATGGTATTTTATATATCTCCACACACACACCCCCCATCTATCAGGGTTATATTCACAGCCAGCACGTATCTGAAATCAATCTGGGGTCCTGATGCTCAGCAAAAAACTCAGAAAGCAGAATTAAATGTGCCTCATGCTCCTGGAGTGGATTAAGCCATCGGCTGGACACGCAGGCTGGAGGCTTGGAGAAGCATCAGGCTCCAGATTGCTCCCCTAAATCATCTCTGCTTGTGCTTTCTGCAAGCAACTGCCAGAACATCCTTGCCAGAGGGGATGAAACAGCCTTGGAAAGACTCAGCGTGGCCATAACAGACTCGTGGAGAGTGGGGGGAGTGGGTTGGAGGCTCCTGATGGCTTTTTCTGCGGGGCCTGCCATGGGTTTGGGCAAGGGAAAAAAAGGGGGTTGCTTGCAGCAAGACCATGGGTGCTTCCACCAGGACCTGGGCACAACTGGTCTGGAAAAAAAACCAAAACCCCAGTGTTATTCTGAACCCTGCAACAATAGCAGGAAACTCAGGAGTCAAGGCTGGCAGTGGGTAAAGTCTGCTCAGGAAGAGCCATGATGCTGCTTCTCAGCATCCTGCAGCAGCAGGGGCCAAGCTGCTGGCTCTGGCACAAGAAAACCTGCCCCGTCCTTGGGGCTGGGGTGTGTCAGTGCCAGAACACTGCACAGATCCCCCTTCTGGCCTCCAGCTCTCCCTCTGAACTGATTCCCTTGAAGGAGATAAAGTAAATCCTGGTTTTTTTTCCAGTCTTCCAGGGAAAGTGAGCCCAGCAGTGCTCGTGGTGAGAGCACGTTCATTTATAGCCACACTTAGAGGAGGGAAAAAAAAACCCCAATTCTGGCCATCCCCAGGTTACAATCTCTGTGGGGTATGAGATGGAGCAGCGTTAAGTGAACTGCTGAGATTTCCTCTCTCCTGGGGACCTGGATTCTCTCTGAGCCTCACCCACACCCCTCACAAACATCTGACAGAGGAAGGAGTTTCTAAGGGTGGGGAGACACTGGCCCAGGTTGCCCAGAGAGGTGCTGGAAGCCCCATCCCTGGACATTTTAAGGCCAGGCTGGCTGGGGCTGTGAGCAACTGCTCTAGTGGGAGGTGTCCCTGCCATGGCAGGGGGTTGGGACTGGATGAGCTTTAAGGTCCCTTCCAACCCTGACAATTCTATGATTATGGCCAACCAGGAATGCAGCCGAAGGGGAAGAAATGGGGAGAAAAAATCATCACTGACCTCAAAACTTTAAAGAGAGTGAAGCTGAAGCCACCACAGAGCCACCAAATCCTGATGAGAAGGGCACAGACACTTGAGCCAAGTGATTTCCCTCCTTCTGCAGAGCTCTAAAGCAGCTATAAAAATGACACATGGTTCCTGCCATTCCTACACCAAGTGCTGCTTCTGCTCATCCAAAGACCCCCACCAGCCCCAGCACTGGGCAATCCAACTGGGAGCTATTCCCTTCTGGATTTCCAGGCAGGTTATCAAATTATTTCAAGTGTCTTCAGATCCATCAGGAGCTGCAGAAAACCCACCCGGTCTGTGAGTCTCCCTTCACCACTCTGCAAATTGCCCGTCTGCAAGTTAATATCTCCCCAAACCCTTATTATTTGTAGGGGAAAAACTGGCTCAGAAAATTATTTACTGCTTGGAAGCCTGAAGTCCCAGGTTGGATGAAGCAGCTGAATCTCAGGCAGATATTTGCCAGCTCAGCGACCCGGTGCCTTCCCCCAGAGGTGATTAAGTGCAGAGAGGAACCCTCCAGAGAGGACAAATTACATCAGGGCACAGACAGATTAATTAGTCATTTACACCCGAATATAGCACCAGGGTTGGGGGGTTGGGTTGGTTTTTTTTTTTTAGTCTTGACTTAATGGACTTCTGGGGTTTGCAAAGCAGGATTTTGTGACATCTCGTGCTGCTGGGCTGGAAATTGGGGGATGGAAGAGGGAGGGGGAGGTGGAAGGAGGTTGGGGGATGGGGCTGGCAGCCCCCACATCATCCAGCAAGGACACAAACAGCTCTTTACATAGAATCAGAGAATCGTCAGGGTTGGAAGGGACCTTAAAGACCATCCAGTCCCAACCCCCCTGCCATGGCAGGGACACCTCCCACTACATCAGTTGCTCACAGCCCCAGCCAGCCTGGCCTTCCAAATGTCCAGGGATGGGGCTTCCAGCACCTCTCTGCCCAACCTGGGCCAGTGTCTCCCCACCCTCCTGGCCAACAACTTCTTCCTAACCTCTCAGCTCAATCTCCCCACCTCTACTTTTGACCCATTCCCCCCAGTTCTGCCACTACCCCACAGCCTCAAAAGTCCCTCACATCCCCCAGACATCAACCATCACTAAATGCAGCAAAACCCTTCAGCACAACTCGACCCCCAGCACGGAGCTGGCTCAGAGCATCCACTGAGGCTGGTTCATGCCCCTGCTCCCAGCATCTGATGGGTGTTAACTGGAATTAAGCCCCCCCCCAATATCCACTAGATAGAAATTCAACCCATCAAAAAATAAATTACATCTTTTTTTAGAAAAAAACCACAGGGTGGTTTGGGTTGGAAGGGACCTCAAAGATCAGCCNATGGACTTCTGGGGTTTGCAAAGCAGGATTTTGTGACATCTCGTGCTGCTGGGCTGGAAATTGGGGGATGGAAGAGGGAGGGGGAGGTGGAAGGAGGTTGGGGGATGGGGCTGGCAGCCCCCACATCATCCAGCAAGGACACAAACAGCTCTTTACATAGAATCAGAGAATCGTCAGGGTTGGAAGGGACCTCAAAGATCACCCAGTCCCAACCCCCTGCCATGGCAGGGACACCTCCCACTACATCAGTTGCTCACAGCCCCAGCCAGCCTGGCCTTCCAAATGTCCAGGGATGGGGCTTCCAGCACCTCTCTGCCCAACCTGGGCCAGTGTCTCCCCACCCTCCTGGCCAACAACTTCTTCCTAACCTCTCATCTCAACCTCCCCACCTCTACTTTTGACCCATTCCCCCCAGTTCTGCCACTACCCCACAGCCTCAAAAGTCCCTCACATCCCCCAGACATCAACCATCACTAAATGCAGCAAAACCCTTCAGCACAACTCGACCCCCAGCACGGAGCTGGCTCAGAGCATCCACTGAGGCTGGTTCATGCCCCTGCTCCCAGCATCTGATGGGTGTTAACTGGAATTAAGCCCCCCCCCAATATCCACTAGATAGAAATTCAACCCATCAAAAAATAAATTACATCTTTTTTTAGAAAAAAACCACAGGGTGGTTTGGGTTGGAAGGGACCTCAAAGATCAGCCAGTTCCAACCCCCCTGCCATGGCAGGGACACCTCCCACTAGAGCAGGTTGCTCAAGGCCCCATCCAACCTTGAACACCTCCAGGGATGGAGCATCCACAACCCCCCTGGGCAACCTGGGCCAGGGTCTCACCACCCCCAGAGTGAAGAATTTCCTCCTCATTTCTATTCCCTAATGACCAAGCCAAAACATGCAAAAACCAAAACCAACCCAACAACCCCAGAAGATGCAGATCCTGCAAGTTGGGGGTGGACAACTTGAATTTTCCTGCATCCTGGTGGTCTGGTATCTAGAGACCACCCCTGCACAACCCAACCCAACCCATTCCATGCCATGAGTCCATCAAACACCACACTGCTTTCAAAACTGAACCTGCAGCCTCCTGCTGGATGAAAACTCTTCACCAAGTGTTGAGCATCACCCAAATCTTGGTTCAGGAGCACAATGTCCATCCCTCACTTGGGACAGACACTGGTTTATGTCAAAGCCATGAATGGGAGGAAGCAGCTGCTGATGGTGCCTTCATCCCATGTCACGTTTGGAGCCTGCAGGGCTCAGCCAACCTTCTTGGCCACCCTCCAGCTATTTGGGGCCAGCAGAAGAGGCTGAGCTTCCCTCTGCAAACCTACTCCAGGGATGGTATTTTTGCATCCCCCCTCTTGTGACATGACCTTCCCAGGAAGCAAAAATTAGGGAGTTTCCCTCTGGAAGCAAAAATTAGGGATTTTCCCTCTGGAGAACCTTTTGCTTTCTTGGGTAGGAAGGACCTGGAGCTGTGCTGGAGGTTTTTGACCCACCTCAACCCAGAGCTTGGTTGCAAACCTCCCTGGGACTGACTCTGCACCACCACCCCCCTTGGAGATGGTCGTGCAACAAACCCCAGAGCACAATCTCTGCATCCTCTTGGCTACTCATCCCTTATCTGCCGTATCCTTATTACTTAATGAAGCAGATAAGGGAACCCTGGGATGAAAGACGCTTCATAAATTTCTGCTATTATATTAATCTCATCTCCAGGAGGGGTGGAAACAATTGTGTAATATCAGTTATCCAGGCAGGCTCCAGATTTCCAGATGCAATTAATAGCTGGCTAAGGCTGCCTCGGATGCAATATCTATTTAATAACTGATGTGCTCAGAGCTGCTCTGCTATGATGCTGAACTCAGATGCTGTCCTATTGTCATGGTAACATCCCCCCCCCAAAAAAAAACACAATAAAAGATTAAAACCCCAGAAAATGGCATCACCAATGTCATCCAAGGGAGTCTGGCCTGAAGTTGGGAGCTCGATGCCAAGCTCGTGAGAGGGGGGGGATTAAAATGTTCAACGTGGTGGGGAAAGCACAAGGGAATTGTGGCTATGAGGGCATCAGGTTTGTCCTGCTTGGAGCTGGGACTGGGGTCATTAAGTCTTCCCAGTCCAGCATCTTCTGCAGGCAACTGGACTCGATCCTGGTGGAACCTTCCTTTGCCCCAATCTGCCCTAAAATCCTCCAGCAAGAGCCAATTCCCCGTGAAAATTGAGGATTCGGTGGGTTTTAGGGCTCTGTTGGAAAATTTAGGACTTGGGGTTTAGGGATCAGTTGGAAAATTGAGGATTTGATGTTTTTAGGACTTGGAAAATTTAGGACTTGGTGGATTTTAGGGCTCAGTTTGAAAATTTAGGACTTGGGTTTTAGGGCTCAGATGGAAAATTTAGGACTTGGGTTTTAGGGCTCATTTTGGAAATTTAGGATTTGGGTTTTAGGGCTCAGTTTGGAAATTTAGGACTTGGTGGGTTTCAGGGCTCAGTTGGAAAATGTAAGTTTTGGTGGGTTTTAGGGCTCAGCTTGAAAATTTAGGACTTGGTGGGTTTTAGGTCTGTTTGAAAATTGAGGACTTGGTGGGGTTTAGGGCTCAGTTGGAAAATTTAGGATTTGATGGTTTTAGGACTTGGAAAATTTAGGACTTGGTGGATTTTAGGGCTCAGTTTGCAAATTTAGGATTTGGTGGAGTTTAGGGCTCAGTTTAATAATTTAGGACTTGGTGGGTTTTAGGGCTCAGTCTGAAAATTTAGGATTTGTTGGCTTTTAGGGCTCAGTTGAAAAATTTAGGATTTGGGGTTTTTAGGGCTCAGTTGGAAAATTGAGGACTTGGTGGTTTTTAAGGCTCAATTGGAACATTTAGGATTTGGTGGATTTTAGGGCTCAGTTTAATAATTTAGGACTTGGTGGATTTTAGGGCTCAGTTGGAAAATTGAGGACTTGGTGGTTTTTAAGGCTCAATTGGAACATTTAGGATTTGGTGGATTTTAGGGCTCAGTTTAATAATTTAGGACTTGGTGGATTTTAGGGCTCAGTTGGAAAATTGAGGACTTGGTGGTTTTTAAGGCTCAATTGGAAAATTTAGGATTTGGTGGAGTTTAGGGCTCAGTTTAATAATTTAGGACTTGGTGGATTTTAGGGCTCAGTTTGAAAATTTAGGACTTGGTGGATTTTAGGGCTCGGTTTGAAAATTTAGGATTTGGTGGAGTTTAGGGCTCAAAGTTTGAAAATTTAGGACTTGGTGGGGTTTAGGGGACAATTTGGAAATTTAGGATTTGGTGGCTTTTAGGGCTCAGTTGAAAAATTTAGGATTTGGGGTTTAGGGCTCAGTTTGGAAATTTAGGACTTGGGTTTTAGGGCTCATTTTGAAAATTTAGGACTTGGGTTTTAGGGCTCAGTTGGAAAACTGAGGACTTGTTGGTTTGCAGCAGTGAGGGTGGGATGCACACTGCCATGGGGACGTGCTCCTCTTCCTCACCTCCCATCAACAACCATCACCAGCCACCCTCAACCCCCTGTATTTTCAAGGATGGGAAAACCACAAAGAAGGAAATAAATCCCTCTAATAGGCAAGAGGATCTTGGGGAGACGGGCAGAGCGGGGCCATGGGGGCACTTTGCCAGGAGAAACATGAGAATAAACTCATCACCTCCCTTTTGAGAACCTGCTTCTTGCTGGGGTGGCCAAACCAAGGAGGGCAGCAAGTCCCAGCTCTGATCCATGGGGGTTTTTTTCCACCAGCCCCTCACAGACACCCTGGGGGGGCTGCAGCTGCATCCTGCACTCCACCTTCCTCTTTGGATGCAACTCTTGTTGGAGTTAATCACCAGATGCATAGATCAGGGAGGGGTTTTTTGCTGAGAGGCAAAGTCGCGGTTGAAGGGTCGTTTTTCTTCCCTGCTAAGAAGGGATTGATGCACCTACTGCAGCCTCACCAGGGAGATCAGAGAATCAGAGGGGAGAATCACACAGTGGGTTGGGTGGGGAGGGATCTTTAAATATCATCTGGTCCAACCCCCCTGCACTGAGCAGGGACATCTGCAACTAGAGCCCCCCCAACCTCCCCTGCAATGGTTGCAGGGATGGGGCAGCCACCACCTCTCTGGGCAACCTCAACCAGGCTCTCACCACCCTCAGCAACAACAATTTCCTCCTATTTCCTAATCTAAATCTCCCCNCGGAACCTACACGGAGGGCAGAAGATGATGTGGAGATGCCCATGAACAGCTCCACAGCCCGTGGCTGCTTTGGGCTCACTTGGAAGGTTTTATTTCATGTTATTCAACACCAGGAGGGGATGGATTGGCCCCAGACTGAGCAGAATTGCAAGAAAACAAACTGGCTTTAAGGAACCTGAGCTCTGCATCCTAAACCAGATCCAGTGTGGTCAAAAAAAACCCCCAAAATGATAAAAATTCAAAGACAGGAATACACACAAAACATGGAAAATCCAACCAGTCTGCAAGGAAATGAGAGTTATTGGAGTGTGACAGACCCAGCACTAGAAGAAGGCAAAAGAAGCTGCTTTGATCCCTCTATTGATGCTTTCCCACCCCAGTCAGCAGCTGTCATCCAAGCCAAGGGGGCCACGAAACCAAATCTTCTGCTTCCCTCCTCTCCCTGGTTTGATTTTGCCTCAAATTTTGTTATCAAGCAAAGGAAGAAAAAAAAAAACCTAAAAAAAAAAAAAAGGAAGCAGTTATTAAAATGTTAGGACAATTTTCTGCTTAGTGATACAATTATTATATGATTATGGGCTATGTTAATGTGAAATAATGGCCTAATTATTTTCAGGATGTTTGTACATTTCCATCCATCTCCAGCATTTTCGTGCTCTGCTCATACCAGCTCCTCTGAGTAGCCCAGACCCTTTTTATTATGGGTTTTTTTTCTCCCCCTGCTCTAGAAGAACTGTTACTACTCCCATTTTTAAGCCAGATGGGTGGTGGAACCCTAAGGGAATATTTCAGGAGCGATGGATTGGGAATCCCTGCTGAAAAATAGGATTTAGGGCCAGTTTTCCCCAAAGTGCCACTAGTTTGGTCCCTCCTATCTCCACGTCCATGCAACACCAGTGGTCAGATGAATTTTGCCATCACAAGCCAGCCTTGAGGCCAAGATGATGGTGGTTGGAAAGGTCTCCAGGTGATGAAGTTGGGGGTTAGATCATCATTAAGGTGATTATTTGGATGTTTCATCAACTGCAAAGGTGTTTGCAGCTGCAAAGTGCTTTATATTAGGGGGGGAAGTTCTCCAGAATGCCCTGGCAGGAGCAAGGTGGGGGATGTAAAAGCATTTCTGGCTGGTTGCAATCAAGGGCTGGGTTTGCTCTCCAGAGGTTTCAGCCATAGATGTTTTTCCAAGCAAGTATTTCAACAGAAATGGCCCAACTTTTGTGGAAATCCCTCGTTCTCCACCATTGGAGTGCTTGAGTCTGAGCTATCAGGTTGAGCATCAGCAGCAAATCAACTAGATGATCCTTAAGGTCCCTTCCAACCCTGACAATTCGATGATTCGATGACTTCTTGGAGCATAAACCTGGGGTAGCCCCCCCTGAACCCCACCACAAAGCCCACCCAAACCTCACCCAGCTCAGCAAACCTGCTAAACAGGGGCTTTGCCAACACCAGTGGGATGTTAAGGGGTGAGGAAGAGGAAGGAGATGAGACCTCACAGGGCCCCAGGAAGCTGGATGCAGTCAAGGAGAAGGGTGGATGTGGAAACCAGGAGACCTGGATGCATCCAAAGCTGCTGTGCCAGAGCATCACTAACACCCCTTCACTTGGCTCTTTCTAACCAGCTTCAGTTTCAGGTACCAACCAGGTTGGAGATAATTATCAGGTGGAACTTCAGCTGCACGAAGCTGATAAGGTTTGGTGCCTTGGGGCAGAGGAAGAGCTGCCAATGGGTCCTCCTGCATGTTGATATATTAATCCCTCTGGTTTTACCCCTGCAAGCAGCCACCCAGAAACCCAACACGGGGAGTATTTTACATCCAGGGAGAAAATAAACCAAAAATGGTTCATTCTCTGAAAGGAGAAGAGATGGAGGGAGAAATAGAGGAGGCTGCTGGTTCCTTGGAGGTCGGAAGGTTCCTCTGGAGATGCTCTGGTGCCACCCCCCTGCTCCAGCAGCTCCCCCAGAGCAGGGACACCAGGATCACATCCAGGCCCCTTGGGAATCTCTCCACACAAGGAGACTCCACAACCTCTCTGGGCAGCCTGGGCCAGGCTCCAACACCCTCCCAACAAACAACTTGCTCCTCCTGCTCACATGCAACCTCCTGGGCTCCACTTGGTGCCCGCTGCCCCTTGGCCTGGCCCTGGGCACCACTCACAAGAGTCTGGCCCCAGCCTCTTGCCCCCACCCTTTAGCTCTTGAGCACCATTGAGCAGATCCCCTCTGGGGCTTCTCTCCTGCAGCTCAGCAGCCCCAGGGCTCTCAGCCTGTCCAGGTCTCACACTCAATCCCTGCAGGGCTGCTGTGAGATCTGCAGAGGGTTAAACTCAACCCACCTTGCCACCACTGGAGCTTTCCTCACATCTGATGACTGATGCGTGGGGGAAAGACCCCATGAGCTGGGCAGACACAGGTCTCAGACCCCCCCAGCAGCCCAGCTTCCTGAGTTTCACTTCTCCTGCAACACTTGGCACTGATTGACCACAGAGAGATGATTTTACACGGGTGCTAAACTAGCAGGAGCTGCCAGATGAGACCATCTCCTGGCTTTGGACAAGCTGCTCTTTGCAGACACAGACACGGTTGGTGTGAGCAAAGCTGATTTTCAGCTAAAAGTCAATAAGTATCTCAAACAGGGATTCAAATCTCATGGGGAAGATGCTGCAAGAGATTTGCCTGAGGATTCCTCCATAGAGAGATAGAATCATAGAATGGTTGAGGCTGGAAGGGACCTCCAGAGCTCATCTGGTCCAGCCTCCCTACCCCAGCAGGGACAGCTCTACCTAGGGCAGGCTGCTCAGAGCCCCATCCAGCCTCACCTTGAAGGCCTCCAGGGATGGAGCCTCCACCCCCTCTCTGGGCAGCCCCTTCCACTGATCTATCACCTTCATGGTAAAGAACTTTTTTCTAATCTCCAGCCTCAATCTCTCCTTTCCCAGCTTCAAACCATCACTGCAGGTCCTGTCATTCCAAACCCTTTTGACCAGACCTTCCCCCACCTTTCAATGCTGTTTGCAGAAATCAGGGGCTGCCAAGATGCGTTGAGAGGGTGTCAAAAGCACGACCCCCGTGCAAGGGAGACCTAAACCAGCCCCAAAACTGCAACACTGGGGCTTTCCAGCCTTGATTTCTCCTTTTCCCCCACTCCAGGTACATGGCCATCATCCATCCACTGCAGCCCCGGCTCTCAGCCACAGCCACCAAGGTGGTGATTGGTGTCATCTGGCTCCTGGCTTTCCTGCTGGCTTTCCCCCAGGGCTTCTACTCGGTGATGATGAAGCTGCCAGGCCGGCTGGTGTGTCTGGTGGAGTGGCCAGAGCACAACACCAACGTGCACGGAAAAACGTGAGTGGGACTTTGCCAAGTCACCAGAGAGAAAAACAAAAAACCATGCAAAAAAAAAATCCCCATCCCTATTATCTCGGGGCACAGTTAAGGCAAGTTAAGTTGCCCCACGCTGTCCCTGCTCCCTGCACTCCTTGGATGCTCATCCTGGAGGGATGAGCACGGCCAGCAGGGCAGGGAGGGGATTGTCCCCCTCTGCTCCCCCCTCCTGAGACCCCACCTGGAGCTCTGCGGCCAGTTCTGGAGCCCCCAGCACAAGAAAGATCTGGAGGTGCTGGAAGGTGTCCAGAGAAGGGCCACGAGGATGGTCAGAGGCTGGAGCACCGAGGAGAGACTGAGAGAGTTGGGGTTGGTCAGGCTGGAGAAGAGAAGGCTCCCAGGGCACCTTCTGGTGGCCTTCCAGGGTCTGAAGGGGCTCCAAGAAAGCTGGGGAGGGACTTTTGAGGCTGTTGGGCAGTGGCAGGAGTGGGGGGAATGGGTCAAAAGTAGAGGTGGGGAGATTGAGCTGAGAGGTTAGGAAGAAGTTGTTGGCCAGGAGGGTGGGGAGACACTGGCCCAGGTTGGGCAGAGAGGTGCTGGAAGCCCCATCCCTGGACATTTTAAGGCCAGGCTGGCTGGGGCTGTGAGCAACTGCTCTAGTGGGAGGTGTCCCTGCCATGGCAGGGGGGTGGGACTGGGTGATCTTTGAGGTCACTTCCAACCCTGATGATTCTATGATCCTTGAGGGAAACTCACATAAAGCTGCTAAGATGGAATATTTTGGCTGTTGGGATGGGGTCTATGAGACCCCAGGGGGTTATGATACACACAGGTGTGGCTTTGGATTCTGCAGCACCTTTCCTACAACTCATATCTCTAAAGGCAGGAGTTATTCCTGCAAGGAGTAAATAGAGTTTTTCCAGGGGTATCTTGGCCAGGCAATAACAAAAAATAAAAAAACCTGGTCTGGGATTTACCGAGTCCAAACCCCCCAAATTTCACTTGACAACTTAAAAACCTACACCAAGAAGCTCTGAGGCATGAGCTGAGGCTGGGAGGCAGATGCTGGGCTAGGAGGGCTCAGCAGCAGCCTCTTCCCTTCCCATTAAGGTGCTGGTTAATTAAATCTGGCATTTCCAAAGGGTCTGGGCAGCCTCGTCAGGCTGCCAGCACTGAGGACTCCTGCCTGGCTCTTTGAAGTGCACGAGTCATACGGGGAGTTAAATGTCATGTGTTAAGTAAAAAAGAATTAGGGGGGGAAGAGGAGGGGAGGCATTTGTGATCTGCAGTCCTGTGGAGCAATGAATTAGGGCTGTGAAACTGGGCTGGAGCCAAAGCAGGGGACACAGACACACACTGAGGTGGTGAAAGGAGAGCAGAGGCAGGTGAAGGTCTCTCTGCAAGGTGCAGGAGATGAGTTTGGCAGGCAGCAGCCAGGGGTGGGCTGCAGAGCTGAGGGTACCACTTGTTATTGTCTTATTTCTTTGGGTTGCAAGAGAGGTATGGCGAGAACTAGGCTGGGGCTGGTCTCCAGAGGTGGTTTCCAACCTGAATTATTCTGGGTCACTGTGATAATAAAGAGAGCAGGAAGAAAAGTCACCAGCTTAGACGGTCCAGATGGGGCTGAGCCCCTCCTGAACTGAGGCTGCAACCTCCATGAGCTCAGGGTTTGACTTCATAGATTGTTTGGGTTGGAAGAGCCCTTTCAGCTCATGGAGTCCACCCATCCCCCATCCCTGCCAGGGCACCACTAACCCCTGGCCCTCAGCCCCACATCTCCACCCCTTGCAAACCCCTCCAGGGATGGGGACTCCACCACTGCCCTGCCCAGCCTGGCACAGCCCTTCCCAGCCCTGACCAACAACAAATTGTTCCTCAGCTCCAACCTCAACCTCCCCTGGCACAACTCGAGGCCAGTTCCTCTTGTCCCATCACTTGGGGACAAGAGATCAACTCCCCCCTGGCTCCAACCTCCTGTCAGGGAGTTGTGCAGAGCCAGAAGGTCTCCCCTGAGCCTCCTTTGCTCCAGGCTCAACCCCCCCAGCTCCCTCAGCTCCTCCTCACAAGTCCTCAACAGACCCTTTGGCTCCACGCTGGGGCCATCACTTTTTCACATCACTAATTCAAGAGCAAGATGCCACCATCAACCCAGGAATGGTTTGCACTGGGAGCCAGACACCACTTCAAAGCCTGAGCACCTCCTGCTCCTCACTGAGCTTTGCAGACAGACACAGGCAGCCAAAAAGCAGATGTTAAGCAGAAGCTTTTAAGTAGCCACCCCCCGAATAATTCAGTGGGGCCTCAAAATAACTTGGGAGCTCAGCAGCATCCCTCCAACCACACGAGCAGAGCCTGAGATGTTGTTTTACTGGCCCAAAATAACTTTGCTGGGACAGGTGGTTGGGTCAAAGCCCCTCCCCTGCTCTCAGGGCCTTGGTGCAGTTATTTAAGGCAGGCGCCAGTCCCAGTTGGCTTGTTTGTAATGTCAGCATCAACAATAATATTATTTTTCCAGTTCATAGTGGCAATAAGGGGCCTTCTGCCAACACCTCTGTGTCCTCTCTCTTGGTAAATGCAGCTGAAGTGCTGGGGCTGGGCTGTGGGCCCCAAGTTGGAGTTGACCCATGGTTGAGTCCCAACCCAACAACAGGTTTTGTTCCCCCCGTGGTTTCAGACCCCACAGACAGAACCTGGCCCATGTGTGAGGCCCCAACTGCCCCCAGGTGACCATGGTTGGGGTGGTGGGTGAGGGTAGAGAGAGATCAACCAGGAACCGACCACTTTGGGAGAAGCAACAAGGAGCTGATCAGTTGGAAGAGAGCTCCTGGTGGGGACAGTTGGAGTAGTTCCTGTTGGGGGCACTTGCTGAGCTCTCTCTGGTGTGTTCCCCCCTTGGCTGATTGGAGATGGAGAAGAGCAACCAGCTGAGGAATAAAAGCTGAAGTTCTGCTGAGGGGATGTTGCTGAGCTTGGTGTTGGCCTGAGGAAGAAGAGATCCAGCAGCACAAAGAACCCCAGCACACAGAGGGTACCAGAGACTGGGATGTGCACAGGATGGTTTTCCCTGGAAAATGTGTCCCTCTCACATGGAGGAGTGGACAAAGAGCTCGAGAGATGTGTCTGAAACACACCCAGGGATAGGACAAGGGGCAATGGGTGTGAGCTGGAGCAGAGGAGGTTCCACATGAAGAGGAGAAGAAACTTCTTTGTGGTGAGGGTGCCAGAGCCTGGCCCAGGCTGCCCAGGGAGGTTGTGGAGTCTCCTCTGGAGACATCCAAAGCCCCCCTGGACGTGTTCCTGTGGGACCTGCTCTGGTGGGGGTTGGACTGGATGATCTTTGGAGGTCCCTCCCAACCCCTGACACTCTGATCTGTGAAACAGGAGCTGGCAGTTCAGCTGGGATCGATGCAGCCACTGCTCCCCTCTCCTGGGTTTTGGGATAGCTGCTGATCTATCCCAATTTCATTGGAATTGCCATTTTGGTTTAAGGGAAGGAGAAAAGCTCCACTCACCAGCTCCTCTGGGTGATAACAGCCCGTGGAGACCATCTGGGCTTGCAAGGCAAGAGGAGATGGCAGCTCCCTCCTCCACCACCACTGTCCCATGTCTTCTATGGGCTCCTCCATCCTCTACAAGACCCTAAATCCCCCCACTCAACACCTTTAAATTACAAACCCCATGATTTCTCTAAGTGCTCTGAGCTGGCAGTTCTTATAGATGGAATAACACGCTGATGGTTTCACACGGAGCCCGACTTCCAACACTCGTGGTCCACAAAAAATGTCCTAAAGCTCTTTGGGAATTCCTGTCCCTACCATGCCCTGGGGCAGCTCTGAAAATAAGGGTCTGTCTTGCTTATGCTGCCTGACAGCTTCTCTGGGCATCTCTGCAGTGCTCCCAGCTGTTTGCAGCTGGTTCAAGACCCTGCATGACACGGGCACCACGAGGAGAGCTCCATGGTGGAGCCACAGAGACGCCTCTTTAATGAGCACAATAGAAACCAGCCCTACAAAATCCAGCCCAAATGTGATTAGTGCTGGGTGAAGAGGAGGCCAAATGAGATTGCAGGTACAAAAGGAGGAGGGGATGGCGTGGCAGCTCGGGGCCAGGGCCAAGGACTTTCCCTGAGGGACTTGCACCAGGCAGGAGCCTGACCTGTTCCTCAGGCTTTGGAGCTGTCATGCAATCAAAGCTCCCAGGAGGATGAGTGAGAGCAGGAGCAGAACGTGGCTGCAGGGTCTGCAAAGCCTCGAGCAGAGGCAGCACCTTGGGTTTGAGCTGCTTACCCCAAAAATGTAGGGAAAGACCTAAAGGTGTTGGAAGGAAATTCCCTCTGCTGTGGGGACAGGTTGGGAGAGTTGGGCTTGGTCAGCTTGGAGAAGAGAAGGATCCAGAGAGACCTTCTGGTGGCCTTGCAGGACTTCAAGGGGGCTACAAGAAAGCTGGGGAGGGACTTTTCACCAGGGCTTGTAGTCATAGGATGAGGGGTGATGGTTTGGAACTGGAAGAGGGGAGATTTAGACTAGAAAATAGGAGGAAATTGTTGGTGCTGAGGGTGGTGAGAGCCTGGTTGAGGTTGCCCAGAGAGGTGGTGGCTGCCCCATCCCTGCAACCATTGCAGGGGAGGTTGAGCAACCTGCTCTGGTTGCAGATGTCCCTGCTCAGTGCAGGGGGTTGGACCAGATGAGCTTGAAAGGTCCCTTCAACCCAAACCATTCCATGATTCTCAGACCCAGCAGCACACGTGACACTTTGCAAGCTGACCACATTTCTACCCCATCACTGCCCATCTTTGGGCAGGGGAGAGAAGTTTTTGCACACTCTGAAGCTAGGAAGGAACCTTCCAGGCCAGCCTGTCTCTCCCCATGCTGTTTATTCAAACCAATATTATTTATTTCTTTTCTCAACCAGCTCCTACTCAACACAAATCCTCCACTGAACCCCCTGCAAGCCCAGCAGCTGCTACAACCTGCCACAGCTCCACCAACTTCCCAGCAGAACAGCCTCAAACCTTGCTCAGAGTTTAATCCAGACCTTCTCATTCCATTCTAGACTCTTTTATACCCCTCACAAACAGACACCAAGATCCTGCCCCTTCCACAAGCCCAGAGAACTGACCCAGACACCAAAGTGACAGCACGAAACCTCCACAAGAAGGGTCTAGGGGGTGGTTTTGAGGTGGGGGTTATGCCTTGGGCCACCTAAGCTCAGCCAAACTGATGGTGGGACAGGATTTAGAGAAGCTGCATCCAAGGATTTGCCCCACAAGGAACATCTTTATTTCTTCAGCTTAATATTTCCATCCTTTATATGCTCCAAACCCCACGTTTGCTCCTGCAGAACCTCCAGATGAAAGGTGTGACCAGAGCAAACGTTCATCTCTAGGATAATTTGGGGTGTAAGAAGAGTAAAACCACTTCAGCTAAACCATCTTTACCTTGTGAAGGTTCTTCACTGGCCTCTACATCCCACCCAAGGAGGGTGCCAGGATGCCAAAGGTTGGCTTGGAAGAGGGCGAAATTAGGGACCCCTTTGCCTCCAAGCTCAGTTTGCAAGAAAAAGCCTCAATAGGTCAAGGACACCCTCAACCACCATCGTTTTCTTCTAGGTACCACTTCTGCATGACCATCCTGATCTACTTCTTGCCACTGCTGGTGATTGGATGGGCCTACACCGTGGTGGGCATCACCCTCTGGGCCAGCGAGATCCCCGGCGACTCCTCCGACCGCTACCACGAGCAGGTCTCAGCCAAGAGGAAGGTGAGGAGCTCCAAGCATGGGAGGAGCCATAATTCATGCTCAATCCCAACTAAGCACAGCCAAAAAAACCTAATTAGGGGTTAGGAATTGTGTGGTTGTTGCTAGTGGAGCAGAGAACGTCCTCCAGATGTGTCCTCCATGAATGTAGGTGGTTTTAACATGATGTCAACCATGAGTTCCCTGTTGGAAAGGTCTCCAAGAGGTGGCCTCTTCTGGAGGGTGACACCCATGGGGTGTCCAACAGGTGACTTTGCTTCCCTGCCCTCTCTCCTCCTCCCAGGTGGTGAAGATGATGATCATCGTGGTGTGCACGTTCGCGGTGTGCTGGCTGCCCTACCACATCTACTTCACCCTGCAGTACTTCAACCCCGAGTGGTACCTGCAGAAGTTCATCCAGCAGGTCTACCTGGCTATCATGTGGCTGGCCATGAGCTCCACCATGTACAACCCCATCATCTACTGCTGCCTCAACGACAGGTGGGTTGTGACTGACTTCTGGCAGCATCTGGGTGCAACATTTAATAGCTGTGGAGATGAGGGGCTGGAGAAGAGAAGGCTCCCAGGGCCCCTTCTGGTGGCCTTCCAGGGTCTGAAGGGGCTCCAAGAAGCTGGGGAGGGACTTTTGAGGCTGTTGGGCAGTGGTAGGACTGGGGGGAATGGGTCAAAAGTAGAGGTGGGGAGATTGAGATGAGAGGTTAGGAAGAAGTTGTGGCCCAGGAGGGTGGGGAGACACTGGCCCTGGTTGGGCAGAGAGGGGCTGGAAGCCCCATCCCTGGACATTTGGAAGGCCAGGCTGGCTGGGGCTGTGAGCAACTGCTCTAGTGGGAGGTGTCCCTGCCATGGCAGAGGGGTTGGGACTGGATGAGCTTTAAGGTCTCTTCCAACCCTGATTATGATTCTGTGATTCTAACATGGGTTAGTGGTGCCCTGGCAGTGCTGGGGGAACAGTTGGATTCAATGAGCTTAGAATCATAAAAGATCTTTTCCAAACAATTCTAACAGTGGGGAGAAGGGAGAGATACAGAGAGGTCAGATGGAAAAAAAGAGTATGGATGGAGAGTTTTTCCAGGATGGTTCTGTCCTATCCTCTGCTGGGGGCTGCTTCCAGAAGATGCAGAGACAAAATTCTCACCTAAACAAGTCTCTCCTTTGGGGTTTTAGGGCAGGTATCATAAAATCAGAGAATGGTTGAGGCTGGAAGGGACCTCCAGAGCTCATCTGGGCCACCCTCCCTACCCCAGCAGGGACATCTCTACCTAGGGCAGGCTGCTCAGAGCCCCATCCAGCCTGACCTTGAAGGACTCCAGGGATGGGGCCTCCCCCCCCTCTCTGGGCAGCCCCTTCCACTCATCTATCACCCTCAGATTAAAGAACTTTTTTCTAATCTCCAGTCTCAATCTCTCCTTTCCCAGCTTAACTCCATCACTGCTGGTCCTGTTATCACAATCTCTTCTGAACAGACCTTCCCCTGCCTTCCTGGAGCCCCTTCAGGTCCTGGAAGGTCACTATAGGGTCCCCCTGGAGCCTTCTCTTCTCCAGCTGAACAGCCCCAACTCTCTCAGTGTCTCCACACCAGAGATGCTCCATCCCCTGAGCATTTTGGTCCCTCCTCTGGACACACTCCAATCTGTCCCCATCCTTGTGCTGGGGGCTCCAGAACTGGACACAGAGCTCCCGGTATCAACCAGTCCCAACTCCTAACTGGGATTTATCAGGTTGCTTTTCCCTACGGGGAGGAAAAACCCATTTGGCTGCTGTTTAGCAGTGCTCAGCTCTGCCCTGCCACTCCACCAAGGTCCTTCTGCCATCTCTATGTCCCTCACCATGATCCTTCTCCACCTCTCCTGTCCCCCCAGGTTCCGCGTGGGGTTCAAGCACGCGTTCCGGTGGTGCCCCTTCGTCAGCGCCGGGGAGTACGAGGGCCTGGAGATGAAGTCAGCCAGATACCTGCAGACCCAGAGCAGCATGTACAAGGTCAGCAGGATAGAGACCACGGTGTCCTCGGCGGTGGGGACAGCTGAGGAGGAGCTGGAGGAGGGCAGCAAGGCCAAGCGCCTCTCCCTAGACATGACCTCCAACGGCTCCTCCCGCAGCGACTCCAAGACGGTCTCGGAGAGCTTCAGCTTCTACTCCAACACCCTCACCTAAGTGGCTCCCCCAGCTCTGTTGGCCTCGCCACCCCCTGCCCCTCCCCAGGAAGGTCCAGCACTCGACTGTCCCAGTGTCATCAGCCCTGTTTGTGATGTGGTGGCTTCTCCCTGTGCTGTTTCACCCTCTCCTGCTGGGCCACTCTTGGCATCCTTGGGAGAGCCCAAGAGCAGAAGCTTTGGCTTGGTTTCATGAGCTCCACCACGGCTCAGGTGTGAGCAGAAGGCAGGTTTGGCTGGTCACCACCTTCCTCCCTGCCTGTGCAACGTGCTGGGCAGGTGGAAAGGATGCAGAAGTGGCACAGAGCTGGATTCTTCTCCTCAACCCTAAGTCCAACACTGGAAGGTGCTTCCCTGCTCTCCACAAGGCAGCAGGGACCTCCCAGGGCATCCCACCCCACAGGAAAACCAACCTGTCTTGCCCTTTCCTCCTCCTGCCTTCAATTTCATCTTCCCAACTTCAATTTCATCCTCCCACCTTCAATTTCATCCTCCCTGTGCTGCCCCTTGAATATCCAGAGGGATTTTCATTTATCCAGAGGGATTTTCAACACAAAACCCCAGCTAAAACTGCAGGTTTCAACACCAGGAGCCTGCACCTGGGGCAGCTCCAGCTGCTCAGAACTTTAACCAGGCATTTCTGCCCAGTCTCCACCCATCTCCAGCACCCCCATCCCTCTGCACCATGGTCTCCTGTGCCCACTCCACCACACAGCTCAGCTCAGCCTCTCAAAAAAAGAATTCCTGAGCTCAGCCAGACTTTGGTTGCTCTTAACCAACCGTATGTGCCACAAGCAATCACTGTGATTTCCTCAACAGCCCGAGGTGATGCCTCTTGGGCAGGCTCTGGAAGCCCAGGGAGGTCTGGAGAAGATATTGACCCCTCCTGGAATGGTTTTCCCAACCTGGAGATGTCCAGAGCTGAGCAGAAAGGGGCAGGGGAGGATTCTGCCAGAAAAAACAACCAAAGTTTTGCCAGCACACAAGGTTTGAAGGGAGACAAGAACCTCACAGAAGCTTTGAAATGATTCATTTCCAATTTCTGCATTTTGTTTTCAGCAGGGAACCTTTTTTCTCCTTTTCACCCCTTTGTCTTCTGCACAGAAGATGAACTTTATGGGGTGTACATGGATATAACTCATATTTTAGTCCTTTTACAGATAATTTTCACTGGGACTGTTCACACCAATGGCTTCTTTGGTCAGCAAATGCATAAACATACATTCAAAGGGGGGGGGAAATGGTAAATAAAACGAGAAGCCCCAAATGTGGCTTGCTGGGAACAAATCCACAAGTTTTGGGGGCAATTTGGAGGCAGTTGCATCGACTGCTCCTTGCTGCTGGTTCAATCACTCCCTTTTGGAGTAGAAATGAGACTCACTGATGGATTCACTGCAAAATAGGAACACTGGAGAGATGCACAACAGATTTGCACTGGGCAAGGAAACAGCTCATTCATCTGGAAGCAGCTGAACACCAGCCCCTGCTGAGCACACAGGAGTTGCTGGAAGTGGAGCTGAGATGACTTCTGGAGCTTTGCAACTCCTCACCCTCCAAACTGGCTGTTGGAAGGACAAACCATCAATAAATCCTCAGCCACAATGGGTCTTGGAGGTGAAACTACTTGGGTTTTAAGCCATGACTCCAGCAGAAATTAAATGAACGGGCAAAGAGCTGGATCCAGGAGCAACAAACCCAAGAATGATCATCTTCATCTGGACCCCAAATCCTGCCAAGTGTGAGGAGCAGCATCTCCAGCCACTTCTTCACTCTTCCCAAAGTTAAACTGCCACGTGCTTCATGCACACACTGGAATATTCCATTTTTTTCCTGCTTAAACTTCCACTTCTCACCATTCTTGTCGCCTTAAGACACATTCTCTGGCCTCTGCTCCCCCAATCCTGTGGTGTGGAGAAGGTGGAATGGCCCAAGCCTGCCTGGGGATGTGCTGTGGTAAAACCCCCCCAGCCCAGGCAGCAGCAGCAGTGGAAGGGATGGGAGATGCCAAAGGGTTGGAGTGGGAAACTTCTCCACAGGAGCTGTGCTGCCAATACACACAGAGGTGCTAAAACCAGAGCCAGATTCTGATTTACCCCCAGCTGCCAACCCAAATTCAGACTGGGAATGGAACCAAATAGCTCCACATGGTCTAGAGCTGACCAAGCAGAGATCTGGTCCATACACCCAGAGTTTGTGTGGGGTTCTGAGCCTAGAGAAGTCACCACTTAGCACAAAAAGAAGAAAAATATATGTGTGTATATATATATAACCACACTGCCCTTTTGTCCCCCATGTTTTATGCCCCAAGGCTGCTGTGATGATGAGACATGCAAGAGAAATGACAACTGGCTCCTCACAAGTGATGCTCAGCTTGAAAACCCCCCAGGGCACACGCAGAGACTTCAACCCAAGCTGGCACTTGACAGCCTGGAATGCTCCTGGTGCATCTTGGAGAAAAGGAGCTCTGGAAATCCAGTGGGAGAAACTCCCATGTGTTATCCATAGTGACAATGACCATGGAGGAGCCTGCCTGGGATGCTCAAGCTGATGGGAAGGTGTCAAGTGATGGCTCAAGAGGTGGAGACCAATGGCTGGACACCCAAAATGTTCTGTGTGATTGGGTCCAACAGGCCCAAACTTGTGTCTTCCTTTGTCCCCTCCAAGTGCCAACTTATTTCATCACAGAGGCAGGAACAGGGATGAGGCTTTTTCCACATTTAGGATCTAGGCCAGTCCTCAAGATGGGATGGTTGGGTCAGGTGCATGTCCTTGCACACAGAATTGGGAGGGACCTCTAGAGCTCATCTCATCCAACCTCCCTACCCCAGCAGGGACATCTCTACCTAGGGCAGGCTGCTCAGAGCCCCATCCAGCCTCACCTTGAATGTCTCCAGGGATGGGGCCTCCACCCCCTCTGGGCAACCTGTTCCAGTGACCAACCACCCTCATACTAAAGAACTTCTTCCTAATGTCCAACCTAAATCTCCCCTTCTCTAGTTTAAAACCATTTCCCCTCACCCTATCACTACAGGCCCTTGTAAAGTCCCTCCCCACCTTTCCTGTAGCCCCTTCAGGTCCTGGAAGGCCACTAAAAGGTCTCCTCAGAGCCTTCTCCTCTCCAGGCTGAACAACCCCAACTCTCTCAGCCTGTCTTCATAGGAGAGATGTTCCCTCTGATCATTTTTGTGGCCTCCTCTGGACCATGAGGTCCATGTCCTTGTGTTGAGGGACACAGGACTCACGTGAGGTGGCTTCACCAACCTTGGGATGCTCCATGTGTGCAAAAGCTACAGACAAGTCTTCATCTGAAGCCTGAAAAGCCTCAAACAAGACACCCCTGGCCAGGCTTGGGGATGGGACATCTGACCAGCTGGTGAGTCCAGTTCCTGCCCTATCTCCAGCTCTCCTTTCAGGCAGGTCTGCTGTAAGACAGAGGTGGTTTTTTTCTGGTTTATGAGGCCTGTCTCCCTGCTTTGCTCACAGATCTCTGATTAGAAATTCAATTGCAAAGCGAGACAGTGTCTTCGGCTCTTCCCTGGCTCTCTGAAATGCAAAATAAAAGCATCTGGAGAGACTCACCCACATCTCCTCACCATCTCCTCCTTGGAGGCACACAGAGAACTCCCACCAGCAGCACCAGGAGCTGCTGGAGCCCAGCTATGACACACTCCAAGCCAAACCCACAGCAGAAGGGAGCTCTGAACCCCAAACTCCAGCCTGGAGCCACCTCCTTCCCCCCCAGGGGATCTAGAGGAGCTCAGCTTTGCTTCCTGGCACCCACAAATTGCTCTTCCCACCAGCAGGAGCACAGAGCAGCAACTCCCCACCTCTATACAGGGTGGCAGCAACCTCTGGAGATCATCTGTACCTCGATATCTGCTCAACTGCTCCAAACCACAACATTTACAGCCCGTTCCACATGTAACCACTTCTCTCCCATCAGCTAAACCAAAAGCAAACCCAACAAAAGCCCAACAAGACCCTGTTTGCCAGAAAAATGAGGCAGCTTTGCAAATGTGGAGGTCAAAGCAAAGCCACCAGCACCAATCCCCAAATGACAGGGGTGCTGGTAGACAATAATGATCATTTCAAACTAAAAACCACCTCTCAAGCTTCAGGAATCTGAACTAATCTACTAAACACCCCTCCAAAAACCTGTCTCCAGTTGAATAATTAAGGCAGGAGTTATAAGGCAAAGTTTAACAGACAAAGAACCCCTTTTCCTGGGGTGTATCCACCCAAAATACCATCTCTGCAGGAGCTAAACCACACTCATCAGTTGATCACAGAGCCCTGGGGAAGGGACAGTGAGTCCCAGGAGCAGCTGAGGAGGAGAAATGACTCTGGGCTGTCTCTGACCTTAAAAACTTTCCATCCCAGACCAAAAAGCTCCTGATTCTGTGCAATGTGATACAGTTGGGGCCAGGAGGGGAGGGAGGGGGTGAAAGAGGCTCTGATGGATGTCTGGGGGTTGGTATTTGGTGTGTGGGGCAGCTGAGAGGAGCTGGGGGTGAAGCTCTTCCCACAGTAGCATCTCTACAGAGGAAAAATCCCCAAAACAGCCCCTCCTTGGGTTTGTCCAAATGGATTTTCACAAATAAATGTTTCTTTTGTGAGACCTCATTGCAACTGGTTAATGAGCCCCCAGTGAGGAGAGGTGGGAACTGGTGGGAGCGGGAGGAGAAGGGGTGGAAGGTGGTAAAGCCAAAAGGAGGTGAAAAGAGGGGGTGAAAAGCAGCTTTGGGGGGACCCTCAAAGTCCTCAGAGGAGCCTCAAGTGTGAGGGGTGGGCTCTGGAATATCAAAATTACAGCAAAAAAAAAAACGATAACCCTCAAAATGGGTTCAAACTGGAAGAGGGGAGATTTAGATTGGAAATTAGAAGGAAATTCTTCACTCTGAGGGTGGTGAGACACTGGGACAGGTTGCCCAGGGGATGCTCCATCCCTGGAGGTGTTCAAGGCCAGGTTGGATGAGGTCCTGGGTGGCCTGGTCTAGTGGGAGGTGTCCCTGCCATGGTGGGGGGGTTGGAACTGGATGATCTTTGAGGTCCCTTCCGACATAAACCATTCTCTGATTAAAACCCAACCACCCACAAAGCTGGGACCAGTCACACATCAGCTCAAACACCAGCAGGACTCACCAGCCACTTGCTTCTCCACGTGGGGCTGAGGCAGATGAAGATCCTGCACCAGCACCTCCTCAGCAAGGTGAAATGATTCCCTCCAGGAAGCTGCCAAAGTTCTTGGCTCCATGGTCTGGCTGGATTCCCCAAATCCCACCACTGTGCTCAGGAAAGCACCAGCACAGCACAACCCTTAGCTCACCCAGGACCTCACCACCTTGCTGGGAGATAAAGTGGGATGTGAGGAGCCACCAGCCAAGCTCCACCTCCCAGAGCAAAGCCCCCAACCCAGCCAGGTCCTCCCAATTAGCTTCAGCCAGCTCTAATTTGCAGTTTTTAATTAGAAGAGCAGTGCAAGGCACAGCTGATTGGCATCACTTGCCACAGGCCCCCTCCCACGTGCCTATTAAGCTCTGGTTATTTATTTTCCTGGGTTATTTCAGTGTGCAAAGGGGAGAGAAGGAATAAACAGCATCACATGGTGCTGCTGGTGGTGTCTGCTTCCAGCTGAGCTTCCCCACGGTGGGAATCTGGGAGCAGATCCCACTTTACAGCAGGATTCAGACCCAAACCTGAGGGCATTTCATTTATCAGCATCAAGGCACCACCTGAAGGGTTCACACCCATTCCTGACTGCACCTGCACACACATAAAGGAGGTAAAAGTGATGAGAATGGGCTCATTGGGTATAAAACCCACTCACCAGCTGCAGCAATCTGCTGGGGGAGTGGTATGGGGTGATCCCAGCTCTTCATGCCCCAGTTCATCCCAGTTTGCACATTTCCTCTGTCTCCAACCCCCAAAATCAAAAAGGTTTGAGACCTCAGGGAGAATTTAAGGTGGTTGTTTCACCAGGGAGGGGAGAGCCAAGGAAAGGGGTTTGTAGCTTGGTGAACTCTGCAGAGCTCCTCTCTCAGCAGCCTCCTCCACACATCATGGCACCTTCATGGAGCAAGCAAGAGATGTTCAGAGAGTGAAAAAACATCACCTGCACCATGGTGGCTTCTTCTAGTCCCTCTCAGCCATGGCAGCAAGTTCTGCAGACTCAATGAAGCCATCAGCCTGATCCTGGGTGATGGCAAAGGCACAAGTTCAACTCAATAAACATTTATGGATTCCAGAGTGCTTTGCATAAATGTTTCTTTAATACACAAATCAAAAATATCCCCCCCCCCAACGAGAAAATGAAAATTAAAGAGAGTTAATTGCTTGCAGCCACACACTAGTGTGTAAACTGGGGTTTCCATAGCACCAAACAGGCTGTTAGGACCAAGTTAGAGTTTAAAGAGAAACAAGTGGAGTTTAAAGTGTAGGGAGGGAAGGAGATTGTTTGTGTTCTTTGTGTGACTTGATGAGCTCCCCACTTTAGTCCCTGTGCAGATTACAGCAGTTTAGAATCCTAGAATTGTCAGGGTTGGAAGGACCTTGAAGATCATCCAGTCCCNCTTCTATGATTTGAGCAGCAGCACAACAGAAAAGGCCACAGAAGTGGCTCCAAAAGCACAGCAGGCACACGTCCAGGCCCTTCTGCGTCACTCAACATGCCCAAGGGATGGAGGCAATGTCCTCCAGAGCAGCTCTGGCTGCCTTGAGATGCTCTCTCAAGATCTGTCAACAAAACCCTCCCCGAGGACTTCACCCGAGCAGAGGAGCGTGGCCAGGCAAGCTGGTCTGCTCTGCACACTGCCAACCCCCCTCCTGCACAGAGCACCCACAAAGGCCTCAGCACCTCTGAGGACATCCCTCAGCTTGGCAGGGGGGATTTAGAGTCCCACCAAAAGGGACCTGGGGCTACTGATGGACAACCAGCTGGAGATGAGCCAGAGTGAGCCCAGGGGGCCAAGGAGCCACCAGGATCCTGGCTTGTGTCAGCACCAGTGTGGGCAGCAGGAGCAGGGCAGGGATGGTCCTCCTGGACTCAGCACCTCCAATCCTGGGGTCAGGTTTGGGCTTGTGACTCCCAGAAGGACCTTGAGGGGCTGGAGCGTGGCCAGAGAAGGGCAAGGAAGGTGGGGAAGGGTCTGGAGCAGGAGTGTGGTGAGGAGCAGCTGAGGGAGCTGGGGGGGTTGAGCCTGGAGCAAAGGAGGCTCAGGGGAGACCTTCTGGCTCTGCACAACTCCCTGACAGGAGGTTGGAGAGAGGTGGGTGTTGGTCTCTTCTCCCAAGGAACAAGTGACAGGACAAGAAGAAACAGCCCCAAATTGTGCCAGGGAAGGTTTGGGTTGGGTATTAGGAATATTTTTTCACTGAAAGGGTTGTCAGGTACTGGCTCAGGCTGCCCAGGGCTTGGTTGATTCACCATCCCTGGATGTGTTTGTCACAGAGATGTGGTGCTGAGGGAGAGGGTTTAGCAGAGGAGCTGGTAGAGCAGGGTTATGGTTGAACTGGATGATCTTAAAGGTCTTTTCCAACCTAAATGATTCTGTGATTTCCCTGGGATGTGGGGAGCTGCCAAGTTTGCCCTCTTGGATTCCAGTCCCACCCTCCTCTCCCTGATGCAGACAGAGCTGCAGGAGCTCCAAGCCCCTCATCCACAAACACCCACCTCACAAAACCATCAAACTGCTCCAAGTCCTAAAGAACAAACCAAATTGTGCCTAATCACCAAGGTACCAACCCAACCAGTCCCTCCAGCCTCTCCTGGCAGTCAGAAGCAATTGCCAGTGTGGTTCCAAGGGCTACAGGCTGGACCAGCCTGTCCTTTTTTTCTTCCCTTTCCTTCTGAGGGAAAGATGCCAAGAACAACGTGAGACATAGTGTGGGCACAGCCAGAGCAGAGCTGGGCAGAGGCAGAGCCTCATCCCACTCTTCCAGCACCTCCAGAGGATTCACAGCTCCTCACATCATCTCCTTTCAACCCCACAAGCTTATCATGGTTGCTCCATCAGGATCTTGAGGACCTGTGCCCAGCTGGAAGCACAAGCCCACGCTGTGACCACGTTACCAGTGATTTGTACAGTGCTGAGCTCAAGGAGTTATTTTTATCTCTGATTTCACAGCCATTACTGGCTCTGTGAAATCCTGGAGGTGTTTTACATGGTGAGGAAACACAAGAAATAAAAGCAGGACAGGTCAGATCATCACATACAAGCCAGGGAGGAGTCCGTGGGGCCATCCTGGGTGCTGACACCCCATGGGATGGTCCTTCACACACCAGCCTCTTCATTCAGAGCCACACTGAGGAGAGAAAAAAAAATACCCAAGTGAGTTAGTGCAGCCAGTGTCACAGCCCTGGCAGCCCCAGGAAGGCTGCTCAGGAACAGGTCCTCTAAATCAGAGCAGGGAGAAATCAAACCCTCCTTCCGAGGTCTCAACCTCTTCCTCTTGCCCCAGGGGTGAGCAGAAGCAGCTCTGCAGCCACAACCAGCCTGGCTGAAAGCAGACAGCAAAGCCAGACAGAGAGGCTGACCCTGGGGCATGTGCCTGCAGAAAGGAGCTGCATCAAAAAACCAAACCTGAGCCCCTTCCAAGCCACTGGCAGCAGCCCAGGTCCTAAATTGTTTTTTATTCTGGAGATGAGCTCCAGTTGTTTGTGTAAGAACAGCACCAGTGAGTTAATAAATGCTCCGGTGTCTGCTCCAGCACATGGAAATTCCCAGATAAGCTTTAGTTTACAGGTTATTTATAGAGGGATGTGCCAAGAGCAGCCCTGGCTTGTATGGCACCAACAGTCCCAGACACTGCTGCAGGGTCCCCAAGCACCTGGGGACGTGCCCTGGACCCACATGGCAACCAAACCTCCAGCAGCCCCATCACCACGGGGCCCACTGAGCTGATGGCAGGAGGCAGAGGTCCCAGTAACACCAGGAAGGTGCCAGTTTGACACCCCCCAGCTCTATCTTTAGCCTGGCAGCTGGGGAGGATCCCGTTGCCACGTTACCAGTGTTGTGGGTCCATCAGTGCATCCCACCCCTGGGACCCCCCGAGCAGCTCAGCAACGTGACCGAGGGGGTGTCAAGTTCATGGCAGCAGCTGTGGCAGTCACACAGGACCACAGCCCCCCCTAATCCTCTCCTCAGCCTCCCACCTCCCTCCAGCACTTGTCTGCAGCTGGGAATCATGGAATTGTTTTTGTTGGAAGAGACCTTCCAGCTCATGGAGNTCCCAGGTCCCTTCCCTGGGGCACTTTCCAGCCGCTCTGCCCCAGCCTGGAGCCTTCCGGGGGTTGTTGTGACCTCAGGGCAGGACCCTTGGCCTGGTTGAACCTCATCCCATGGATCCAGCCTGTAAAGATCCCCCCCCCAGCTCCCTCCAAAGCTTCCCACAGCCTTGGCACGGTGCAGGCAGGAAGGTGGAAAAGTACCAGGAGCGCAGCAGTTGCTGCTGGTGGGCGGACAGGCGGCTTCCCCTCCTAAGTCATCCTTCCCAGCTCCCAAAGCAACCCTTCAACGAGCCTCCAGCACTCCCTCCAAGAGCAGGAAAATCCCAGCACATCTCCACCTACTGGGGGATTTTCGGCAGCGCATCCCCGGGCAAACAGCCCCCAGCAGCTCCGAGCTGCAAATCAACCTGTCCCCAAAGTCCCGCCGGTGATCGATTCGCTGCGGAGCCGATCGAGGGGGGAGAAGCCATTTGTAAAAGTTCCTGTCAGCGAATGATACATTCTCTTAATTTCCAGGGAAATAGAAGGAACATGAATATTTCTGTCCTCACCAGCATTGCTAATGGCTGGGGATAATCAAGCCCTCCACACATTGCCACGGCAGGAGCCATTTGTTTGGGTGTTAAAAACCTCCACACTTCCTCCAGCCTCTTCTGATGTATAGCTGCAGATATTGATTTGTTTACAGCAGCCATCAAAGCTTCCTCGGGAGGTTTTTTTGTTCACAGGAAGACACATTTCACAGCACAAGATGGTTTTACAGACACTCTGGTTTAGTCTGAAGGAGCTGAGGGAAGGGGCCAAACCCCTTTGCTGAGACTCTGAATTATTTAGGGACAAAAAAGCCCTATAGGGTTTTTGCCCCTCACACAAGTCACTCAGTCCCTTGTGGGTTTTAGAAGCTCCCTGAGCCTTGAGCTGTGCTTATGAGCAGACAGGAACCTCCACAGGTTTATTCTCTCACCGTTTTTGGGGTGGCTGGAGGCAGTGGAGCAAGGAGCTGGTGGCACAGAGCTCCCCTGGCTGCCCATGTGCTGCCCTGGCTGGCTCAGGGGGAACACCACGTCTGGAGGAATGCAGCTGAGATCCAACCACATCTTCTCCTCCTGCCCCATCCAGTGGTTCAAGCTGGAAGAGCAACTTTGCAGTCGGGAAGAGCTCGGACATCAAACTGCAGTCCCCGGTATGTAAATCCACAGAGGATTGGGGCAGCTGCTGCTTCACCCCTCAGGGGATGACAGCTGGGAATGCTGGGCTGGTAGGGCTGGAAGAGCTTCATGGTGGTGGTGGCAGTGGAGAAGAAACTGCTCCTCCCATCAGCTACAGGGTCAGGAGGATGGTGGAGGCAGCAGCAGGTCCAGATCCAGATCATCAACTTTCTGCTAATGGTTCTAGAGTGCAGGACATGCTACATAAGAAATAAAAAACACAGAGCTTTAGTTTCTCCATAGAATTGTTTTGGTTGGAAGAGACCTTGCAGATCATGGGGTCCAACCATCCCCCCATCCCTGCCAGGGCACCACTAACCCCTGCCCCTCAGCACCACATCTCCCCCCCTTGCAAACCCCTCCAGGGATGGGGACTCCACCACTGCCCTGCCCAGCCTGGCACAGCCCTTCACAGCCCTGACCAACAACAAATTGTTCCTCAGCTCCAACCTCAACCTCCCCTGGGCCAACTTGAGGCTGGTTCCTCTTCTCCCATCACCTGGAGACAAGAGATCTCACCCCACCTGGCTCCAACCTCCTTGCAGGGGGTTGTGCAGAGCCAGAAGGTCTCCCCTAAGCCTCCTTTTCTCCAGGCTCAACACCCCTATCATACAGCTTTGCCTCAGACATCAGTCCAGGCTGATGGGAGGCTGGAGGGCTCCAGAGCTGAAGCCAGAGGGGACACCCCAAGCCATCCACTATCCCCCCAGCTGCTGCAAAGCCCAGAGACCCTCTGTCAACACCTAGAAACCCACACAGTGCTTCAGGGCACATGGAGGGCTTATAGGGCACCCCAAAAAACAAGGATGCCGTGGGGTGGACAGAAAGAAAACCAACAGAGGCTCTGGGGAACACCAAAGCTGGTTAAAGGACCACCAGAAGGTACCTTGAGTGCTCAGATAGGGCCTGCAGAGCAAACTGAAGGCCCTGAGAGTGATACCATAAAAGTCTGCCTGAGTAGAAAAACTTTCAGAGACTAAGTTTTAAGTTTCTGAAAGTAGAATTCCTTTTTTGGCTCCAGGGTGAGTAGGGGATCACTCCTCTAAAAGACACACACACACACACACCCCCCAGCACCATTTTCAGCCCCTATTTAAAACCCTTAGACCCCTCCCATTCCCTGGATAATTAACATGAAAGGTGGTATCTTTGGGAACCCACTAAAACATCAAAATGTCCCTTGTGCTTGTTGTGGTCGTTACTTCATCCTCCATCTGGTGACTCTTCATCCTTGCACCTGGCACTTGTTTGTGGAAGATGTTCCCCCCTTGGCAGGGCTGATGTAAACAGGGCTGCCTTGTTGTGGCAGGTTCCTCCAAGACAATCTCCTCCCCCCTGTCCTGGAAAGTCTCAGTGCTGAAAATTTACAGTTCAAAGCAATTACTTCCCCAGCTTAGTTCAAAGCAACAGTTTCCCTTATCTACTACCTAATGGCAGCTGTAGCTGCGAGCCTGAGAAAGTGAACAAACAGCAAACTAGGCCTCACTTATATTTAAGACTTTAAATCTAACTTATATTGAGAATTAAAAGTTAATAGTATAACTATGATTATTGAAAGGGTCAGGTGAGCTATCAGGAGCACTTCCACACAGAGAGGGGCTCTGGAGGACACCAAGGAGCAGACAGAGGCCTCTTGAGGCCACACAGAGGCGCCAGTGATGGCGGGGGGGGGGACACTGAAAGGCCTCCAGCGGCTGAGGGGGGGCGGTCAGTACCTAAGCAGGCGGCTCTTCCTCCTCTGAGCGGCTCCGCCGGTGCGAGGGGGGGGCCCGGGGCACCCCTGAGGGCACAAACCCGGTGTCGGGAAGGCGGCTGAGCCCCGGGGCCGGGGGGTTCCTGAGGGGAGGCGGGAGCAGCACGCCCGGCCCCGCCGCCCTCCCGCCCTCAGCCTGAGGGGCCGCGTCACCGCCCCCTCCGCGGCCGTTGCACCCGGCGCACGCGTACGTCTGGTGCGCGCTGCGATTCAAACCCGGAGGGCGGGGCGAAGCGGCTCGCCTCCCGATTGGTCGCCGGTCAGCCGAGGGGCGCGGCGATTGGCTGGGAGGCGAGAGTGGGCGGGGCGAAGGGGCTGAGGCGGGGAGGCCTGGCCCGGACCCTACAGTGAGGATGAGCGGGCGGACCCCCCAGCGGGCCCCGGTGGCCTCCCCCGGGGCCTGGGCCCTCGGCAGCGGCGGCGGCACCCCCGTGCTGACCGATTGCCCCGGTAACGACGATGAACGGGAGAGGCGGCAGCGCCGGCGCTCGAAAGTCGCCGATCTCCAGCTCGGCGGCAGCGACTCGTCGCTGGGCCTCGGCTCACCCGCCCCCAGGTAGGGCCGGGACTTGGGTGAGGAGCTGAGGGAGGGTCCCCAAACCACCCGCCCCCAGGTATGGCTGGGCCCGGGTGAGGAGCTGAGTGAGGGAGGGTCCCCAACTACCTGTCCCCAGGTACGGCCGGGCCCGGGGTGAGGAGCTGAGGTGGGTACGGGGACAAAGAGGGTCCCCAAAACACCGTGTCTCCCCCAGGAAGGCGGAGGCGGGGCTGTCGGCCCCCCAGCAGTGGACCAACACCCAGATCTCGGACCACTACAGCACCTGCATCAAGCTCTCCACCGAGAACGTGAGTTGGGAGCCCCGGGGAGGGCTCCTCGTCCCGGCCCCTCTCCCACCGCCTCTGTCCTGCTGTGGTTGCAGGGCTGGGAGGGATTTAAAACTCCTCGAGCCTTGGCTATGTGGTTATTCATCTTCCATGCCCCCTGAGCCAAGCCATGGCCATATCTGGGCTTCTGTCACTGCCTTCCCAGCAGTCACAAAGCTTAGAGCTTGTCCCCTTGGTTCTGCTGTAAATACCCCCATGGGATGAGGGTTCAGACAGTTTTGACAGGTGTCATTTGCCAGATCAGTTCTGAGCTGTGTTTTGTTTCAGAAAATCACTGCCAAGAATGCCTTTGGCTTAGGCCTGATTGACTATATGACTGATATCCTGAACCAGAAGGACACTGATCTGACCAACTTCAAGGTGAGAGGAGTTGCTGCCTGGTCGTGGGGGTGCTCTGTTTCCTAAGGTTTAGTCAATAACAAACCTCAACTAATGCTGAGGGTAACTGAGTTGGTTATTTCCATCTAGTAGAGGCAGCACAGTCACTCTCCACAGAATTTATAGTATTGAATCCTTTTGTACCCCAGGAATTAAAGGCTGAATTCTTTCAGTTACGGTCCTTCAGAAGGAGAGCTTGTCTAAAAATAAATATTGGCTGTTACAACCAGTAACAAAACAAGGCTGGAAAAGAAGAGGAGTTAGAGCAGCTGATTCCTGGTCTGGTTCTGATCTGGGATGGACCAGAACAAGAACTTGCCAGGGCAAAGAGACTTTTCACAAAGGTTTTACTTCACACCACAGTTGTTGACTGATGCTGGGAGGGAGGAGTGAGTTCTTGGGTGAGTGAACAAGTGGCAGAGCTTTGGGTTGTGGCCTTGAGTCCCTCTGTTAGCTGATAAATCTGAGGGAGGGACAGGAAACAGTATGTGGGGTTCCAGCAGGTGGCTCTTCACCTTCTGGGGGGGTTTGTGATCAAAAAGGGCCCTTGACCTCTCCTGTGCTTCACCTCTTTTGACTTTAATTTGGGAAAATAGAATGATGCCAAGAGGGTGACCCAAAAGCAGGCAGGAGGGAGAGAGGCCTCAAGTCTGCACCTTTCTCCTTCTCCCCACCATGGCAACTTTTTCAGTGTTCTCCTGTGTGACCCCTTCCTAAAGTCCCCATAAAACAAACTAGGCTCTAAGACCCCTCTTGCCCCTGCTGTGCACCTGTAGCTTCCAGAACAAACCCTTTCCCAGTTGCTCACAACTTTGGCATTCAGAAATTCAGATCAGCAGCTCATCTTCTGTGTTTGCAGATTGGAGATGAGACTTTTTCCTTTCCAACCAACACCTTCACCCTCTGTTCCTCCTGGCAGGTAGCAACTGGCACGCTGGATGCCAGTGCCAAGATTTACTCTGTACGTGTGGATACAGTCCATGCAGACACCTTCAGAGTTCTTGGGGGCTTGGACAAGGACTCAGAAGCCACAAAACTCACGGGCAGCCCAGCAGCAGGTGGGTTATTTGCTCAGTTCTGGTTCCACTGCTCCCATTCCACCCATACATGAGAGAAATCCCAGCATATCTCACACTAAGGAACTTCAGAGTACCTCTAACTTCATTTTTCCAAGCCTGGGAACTCCCAGATTAGTTTGTCTGGGTTGAGGTGAGAACCTAAATCTGTTGCTCAATCTTTTATTCAATGATTTGAGCACAAACCAAAGGTGGCCTGACCTGAAACAGCACAAAGTGTGGGGCACTTTGTTCTTGGTGTTTCAGGTGCCCCACTCTTTGCTGTCCTTGTCTTTGGCACAAAAATGTGCTGTGAAGATAAAATAGAGTTGATATTAAGAAATGCAGCATCCAACCCATAAATCACTGGTAACTAACTGGGTAAATTCCTGTCCTTTGGGGTTTTTGTGGGTTAGTTTGTTGCACAAACCCAAGTACAAGCTGTACTAGCCCCCCAGAGGGTATTTTAATCAGTTTTCTAATCGTAACTTGTTCTTTTCCTTTCAGGAGACAGCCTCTCAGCAGCCCCTGAGGCTGCCAAGAGAGTCCAGAAAAAGAAGAAGCACGTGGTCAAAACCATTGAGGAGAACTTGAACAACATCAACGTGTCGGAGTCGAACTGCAGGTGTGAGGTGGGTGGAGGGAGGCTGCTGGAGCAGCTCTGTCCTGCTGGGGGAAGAGATGGTGCCTTCATCTTTCTCATTTCTATTCTTTTCCTTGTTGTCCATCCCTCTTGGGCACCNCAACTTTTTCAGTGTTCTCCTGTGTGACCCCTTCCTAAAGACCCCATAAAACAAACTAGGCTCTAAGACCCCTCTTGCCCCTGCTGTGCACCTGTAGCTTCCAGAACAAACCCTTTCCCAGTTGCTCACAACTTTGGCATTCAGAAATTCAGATCAGCAGCTCATCTTCTGTGTTTGCAGATTGGAGATGAGACTTTTTCCTTTCCAACCAACACCTTCACCCTCTGTTCCTCCTGGCAGGTAGCAACTGGCACGCTGGATGCCAGTGCCAAGATTTACTCTGTACGTGTGGATACAGTCCATGCAGACACCTTCAGAGTTCTTGGGGGCTTGGACAAGGACTCAGAAGCCACAAAACACACGGGCAGCCCAGCAGCAGGTGGGTTATTTGCTCAGTTCTGGTTCCACTGCTCCCATTCCACCCATACATGAGAGAAATCCCAGCATATCTCACACTAAGGAACTTCAGAGTACCTCTAACTTCATTTTTCCAAGCCTGGGAACTCCCAGATTAGTTTGTCTGGGTTGAGGTGAGAACCTAAATCTGTTGCTCAATCTTTTATTCAATGATTTGAGCACAAACCAAAGGTGGCCTGACCTGAAACAGCACAAAGTGTGGGGCACTTTGTTCTTGGTGTTTCAGGTGCCCCACTCTTTGCTGTCCTTGTCTTTGGCACAAAAATGTGCTGTGAAGATAAAATAGAGTTGATATTAAGAAATGCAGCATCCAACCCATAAATCACTGGTAACTAACTGGGTAAACTCCTGTCCTTTGGGGTTTTTGTGGGTTAGTTTGTTGCACAAACCCAAGTACAAGCTGTACTAGCCCCCCAGAGGGTATTTTAATCAGTTTTCTAATCGTAACTTGTTCTTTTCCTTTCAGGAGACAGCCTCTCAGCAGCCCCTGAGGCTGCCAAGAGAGTCCAGAAAAAGAAGAAGCACGTGGTCAAAACCATTGAGGAGAACTTGAACAACATCAACGTGTCGGAGTCGAACTGCAGGTGTGAGGTGGGTGGAGGGAGGCTGCTGGAGCAGCTCTGTCCTGCTGGGGGAAGAGATGGTGCCTTCATCTTTCTCATTTCTATTCTTTTCCTTGTTGTCCATCCCTCTTGGGCACCAACATCCATGTGCATGTCTGAATTCTCTTCTAACAAGGGTGTTCCTAGTCAGATATTCCTCCTGCATGAGGAGTTCTCACTGAAAAAGACACTGGGTTGTTATCCCTTTGGATCTGTGCTGCAGAGACCTGCTTCACCCCCTCCAGCTGCTCCATTCCTTGATTCTCTGCTCCCTTCTGTACCTGCAGGTGAACCCCATGCTGAGGAAGACAGCTGCATCCTTTGATGAGTGCAACACAGTTGGCTTCTTCCTCACCAGGCTGCGCACCTACGGCTGCAGCAGCGAGCTGCTCTTCGAGGACAAGTTTGTGCCTCTCCCTTCCAAAGACACTGCCACCCCCCCCAGCACTGAGCCCCTCAACGTGGCAGATCTAAAGCGTGAGTGCTGCTGACTGCTCAGCAGAGGGACCCAGCCAGGCCTTGGATCCTTCTCACAGACTCCCAGCATGGGATTGGGTTGGAAGGTTCCTCTGGAGATGCTCTGGTGCCACCCCCCTGCTCCAGCAGCTCCCCCAGAGCAGGGACACCAGGATCACATCCCAGGAGGGTTTTGAATGTCTCCACACAAGGAGACTCCACAACCTCTCTGGGCAGCCTGGGCCAGGCTCCAACACCCTCCCAACAAACAACTTGCTCCTCCTGCTCACATGCAACCTCCTGGGCTCCACTTGGTGCCCGCTGCCCCTTGGCCTGGCCCTGGGCACCACTCACAAGAGTCTGGCCCCAGCCTCTTGCCCCCACCCTTTAGCTCTTGAGCACCATTGAGCAGATCCCCTCTGGGGCTTCTCTCCTGCAGCTCAGCAGCCCCAGGGCTCTCAGCCTGTCCTGGCCACAGAGATGCTCCAGCCCCTCAGCATCTCCACAGCCTCCCCTGGACTCTCTCCAGAAGCTCCTTGTCTCTCAAACTGGGGAGCCCAGAGCTGCACCAAACACTCCAGAGGTGGCCTCACCTGGGCAGAGCAGTAGAGTTTCCCAAGTGTGCTCATCTTAGTCCCATCCAGCTTGACTTGTGCTTTTGGTCACTGCTCGGCTACCCTGTGGCACCATTGCTCTGATTTTGGTCAAGTTGAGAGTAACTGCTGGAAAAAGAGCATCTTTGTAGGTTTGAGATCACTACATCATAGACAACCTCAAAAAAACAACCCTTCAGCAGCAGGACATCTGCTCTTTTTCCCCCTCCTTGGATTCCATCCAAGGTTGGCCAGACCTGGGAAAGAACAAGGAGGAGGTGCCTTTATCTGGCTTGGGTTCAGCTCATCCTTTTATCAGGCTGTGTCTGTTCTCACAGACAATCAGCTCCTTGCCCAGCAGAGAAAAATCCTCTGCTGGTTTCAGTTGTGAGATTCATCCATATGTCAGCTTTAATTCAGGGCCTGCTCAGGCCCTAGTACTTCAGAGTCCCCATCCCTGGGGGGGTTTCCAAGGTGTGGAGATGTGGTGCTGAGGGCCAGGGGTTAGTGGTGCCCTGGCAGGGATGGGTTGATGGTTGGACTCCGTGATCTGAAAGGTCTTCTCCAACCTTTTCTATGATTCTATGAAATGTAGGAATGATTTGCTGCCTGGCACTTGTTTTAGGTGCTGGTTCCTTCCTCCTGTGCCTCATCTCTTCCCCTTGCTCTCCTTGTCTGTAGCCCTGCTGGAGAAGTGTGCTGAGAAACGCCCCATCTGCTCCTCCCTGGCTGGCTTCAGGTTCACAGAGTGGGACACTGAGTCCCATGAAAAGGTGAGTTTGGGAGCTCTGTGCTGGGCAGGACACTTGGAGCTGTGTCCTGTGCTCACCTCCAGAGTGATCTCCAAGAATATCCTGCAGGTTTCTCTCCTGAGCTCTTTCCTCTCTTACAGTCAGTGTCAGCCCTGTTGGATAAGTTTAAGAAGAGCGACCAAGTGTTTGATATCAACGCAGAGCTAGAGAGTGACGTGGAAGACTCAGCTCCTGCCCTGCCAGGAGATGATTTCCAATCTGACTCCCCCAAGAGTTCAGCAGAAGAGAAGATTGGGGAGTTTGCAGAAAGCCTCGACTCCTTTGGAGTAGTCTGCCAGAACAAGAAGTAAGTGGACACTGACCATCCACAGCTTTGCTTTGATGCCAAGCACCAACCTCTGGCAGCTCTCTGGGGAACCTTTAATTTACTTTATACCCATTTCCCATCCGACCATCTGGGTACATCCAGGAATTCACCACACACCCTAGTAAAAAGTCCCTCCCCAGCTTCCTTGTAGGCCCCTCAGGGACTGGAAGGCTGCTCTAAGATCTCCTTGGAGCCTTCTGCAGGCTGAACAACCTCAGCCTGGCCTCCTAGGAGAGGTTCTCCAACCCTCTGCTGACCTTTGTGGCCCTCTGGATATTAAACACACACTCAGCCCAAGGAATGATCTCATGTGTGCTCCTTCCAGAACTGATGTGGTTCCTTTTGGAGGAGGAGACATCAGCACCATGTGCCTCCACCTCTCCCTGAAGCCAGGAGAATACTCCTACTTCAGTCCCCGCACGCTGTCCATGTGGGCTGGCCCCGAGCACTGGCGCTTCAAACCTCGCCACAAAGGTACGTGTGGGGGGCCAGCTCCTGCTGCCCTTGGGAGGTGGGTGAAGTGAGTCAGGAAGGGCCAGCAAAGAAGAGGACAAGCCCATGTGGCTCTTCTCCAGCCAGGTGGGCAGTGATGCTGAGCCCAGACCTCAGTCACGTGTGGATCTTTGGTATTTAACATAGTCTTGGTTGGTTGGCTTCATCAGCTTCAAACTGAGGAGGTGTCTCCTGCTGCAGCAACAGGAGGTAGCAGCAGTGACACAGCTCCTGTTGTTCTTTCCCACCTCCTTATTAAAAGCTGAAGATTGAGTGTGTTTAGAGGCTTGTGGCTCAATGTCTAAACACCTCCTGCTTCTCTGGAGAGACGCTGATGCCTTCAAAACATGAAGCTGAGAACAACACCTCTTGCTCTCCCATAACGAAGGGGACAAGGCCTTGTAGATGACCTTTTTGGTGACCTTGTTGTCCTCACTGACAGTTTCCTGCCTCCTCCAGCAGATGACTCGGAAAGAGAGACCAAGAAGAGGAATGCAAAGAAACCCTTTGAGATGGACTTTGATGAGGAGATTGACTTTGACGTGTATTTCCGCAAGACCAAGGTAGGTGCTGAGGTTCTGCCTCTTCCTGCTCTCTCTTTGCCACATAGAAATGTTTGGGTTGGAAAAGACCTTCTAGATCTCAGAGCTTGCCTCCTCTCAGCCACAGACCTGTGCACTGACCTTCCAAGCAGTGGGTAGCTTGGGTTTTAGTGCCTTCCCCTCTTTATTCCCTTCCCCAGGCATCTACAACTCTTTCCAAGTCCATTCTGGAGAACCAGAACCTGAAGAACACCACCCTTCCTGCAGACTTCAACTATGACCCCAAGAACATTCTCCAGCTCTTCCTCAAACCAAATGTTAAGGTAAGAGCCTTCTCAAAAGGCACAAAAACCTCTTCACCAGATGCTTCATGTGCTCCATGACTCTCCTTGGGCTTGGACTCAAGTGACCCACTCGTGGCTGCTCACATGGCCATGCTTGGTTGTGCTTCACATGGGGCTTGCTCAAGGGCTGCTGTGCAAGGAGGAGAAGGATGGAAGAGGGGAGGTGGTGAAGGAACAAGGCCCAGGCACAGCTTGGGGAAGCATTTAGAGTTCCTACCTTTCCTGATTGCTTCTCTTGTCTCTGTAGCTCTGCAGGACATCAGAGCTGGGCAGCGTGGTGGATCACGAGGATGAGATTGGTGACTATGATTACAACAACCCCAACGACACCTCCAACTTCTGCCCAGCCCTGCAGGTGACTGGGAGAAAGGGGATTTCTTTCTGTGGCCTACATTAAAGAGGTGATGGGGATGATGTGGAAGAATCTCCCCTCCAGGGATGGGGACTCCACCACTGCCCTGCCCAGCCTGGCACAGCCCACAACAGCCCTGACCAACAACAAATTGTTCCTCAGCTCCAACCTCAACCTCCCCTGGGGCAACTTGAGCCCTTTCCTCTTGTCCCATCACTTGGGACAAGAGATCAACTCCCCCCTGGCTCCAACCTCCTGTCGGGGAGTTTTGCAGAGCCAGAAGGTTTCCCCTGAGCCTCCTTTGCTCCAGGCTCACCCCCCCCAGCTCCCTCAGCTGCTCCTCACCACACTCCTGCTCCACACCCTTCCCCACCTTCCTTGCCCTTCTCTGGCCACGCTCCAGCCCCTCAAGGTCCTTCAACATTCTGCACTCTAGATGTAGCTAAAGCTCCAGATATCTGGAATATCCTTTCAATGTTCTGCACTTTGGGTCTCCCCTGGGTTTAGCCTTAGCCCAGCCCTGGGAAGAAGCTGGATAAGAACCTGCTCCATGGGGAAGGTGGGCAGGCATCATCCCCCTCCTGATTCCCACTGCAGGACATCTCTGGCTCCTCAGGGCTGTCTCCAGGTGGCCTCACTGCTCTCTCTCTCTCTCTTTGATCAGGCTGCAGACAGTGATGATGACAATGACATGGGCCAGATGGGGGAGTTCAACCTCAGCACCCACATTGAGGGTGAAAATGCTGAGCTGAACGGGAACAACATCACAACTTATGGGGAGCTGAACCTCATTGCTGAGCCCCAGAAGGTAAAGGACTCATCACTGAGCTGGGAGCTGCTCCCTGGGCAAAGCCTCTCAGCACCTGGGGTGGTGGGAAGTCCTGAGACAGATTCACTGGGGCAGCATCTCCTGGGTTTGCCCCTGGACACCTTATTCCCTCGTGTAAGGGAGGGAATTAAACCTCAAAGGTTGGGTAGTAAGATGGTGGCCACCATTGCTCCCAAGGAGGCCCATGCTTTGCTTGTTCCTGTGGCCCTGATTGAGGACAGAGCTTCTGCTCAGCAACTCCCCACCAACCCTGGCCTTCTTTTCCTCAGATCAACAAGATTGCAATTCAGTATGCAAAGACAGCCAAGAAAATGGACATGAAGAGGTTGAAGCAAAACATGTGGGACCTCTTGACTGATAGAGAGATGAAGGAAAACGGGCCAGAGGTGAGTGCAGGGGGAGCCACGTTGCTCAACAGCCCTGAGGGGAAGAGAAGGTGCTGCTGGTAACTGAGCTCCACTCCTGCAGAGACAGCCTGGGGCAGGTTCAGCAGCAATTCCTTTCTCCTTGCTCCCAGGGGATGGTTGGTGAGGATGGTCCAAGTGTCACTTGCAGTGGGTTTTCCCCTGAACAAGGCTGGGTACTGGGGAGAGAGTCCAGGGGAGGCTGTGGAGATGCTGAGGGGCTGGAGCATCTCTGTGGCCAGGACAGGCTGAGAGCCCTGGGGCTGCTGAGCTGCAGGAGAGAAGCCCCAGAGGGGATCTGCTCAATGGTGCTCAAGAGCTAAAGGGTGGGGGCAAGAGGCTGGGGCCAGACTCTTGTGAGTGGTGCCCAGGGCCAGGCCAAGGGGCAGCGGGCACCAAGTGGAGCCCAGGAGGGTGCATGTGAGAAGGCGGAGCAAGTTGTTTGTTGGGAGGGTGTTGGAGCCTGGCCCAGGCTGCCCAGAGAGGTTGTGGAGTCTTCTTGTGTGGAGAGATTCCCAAGGGGCCTGGATGTGATCCTGGTGTCCCTGCTCTGGGGGAGCTGCTGGAGCAGGGGGGTAGCACCAGAGCATCTCCAGAGGAACCTTCCAACCCCACCACGCTGGGATTTGTGAGTCTGTCTCAGCAGCATCTCTCTTTTTGCTAAACAGATGGCTGAAGAGAAAGAGGACACCTCAGTGGTGACAGGAGAGAAGACCATCAGCAACATCACAAAGGAGCTGCTGAAAAGGTAGAGAAGCCCTAAAAAAGGTGGGGAACAGGGTTCAGCTGAGCTTGGGCAAACACTGGTCCCTTGGTGTCTATCACAACCTGCTCTCTGAACCCTGATGGGGAAAAAAAAAAACCCCATATCTCATCTCTTGCTCTCTGGGCTTGCCTGGAGGAGCTACAGGCTGGCAAATCCTTTCCTAGTAGGAGGACAAAGGTGGAGAAAGCCAGGAGCTGATCTTTGGTGACTGCTCCTTGGAGACACATCCATCCTTTGGTCTTCAGTAGCTCCATCCCTCCTGACCTCCTCCCTTCTTGGCAGGCTGCCTCCCCCCATGGCTCAGAACCTCTCAGTCCCCTTGGTCTTCGCCTGCCTCTTGCATTTGACAAATGAGAAGGTGAGCACAAGGTGGGGACAGGGTGGGAGCTGTGGGGCCTTTTCCTCACTACATCTCAATCCTGGTGTCCTGCTTGCAGAGAAGATAAATCAGAAGCAGCAGCCCATGGTCAAGCACTTGTAGCCTTTCTGTCCTTGTCCTTGTGTCTGGCAGCAGAGGGGAGCACGTTGATGTTCTAAGTGTTTGGAGTAGACTCCAGAAGCCTTGGGCTTGGGTGCACTGGTGGTGACAGAAGGGGCTGGGGTTGTCCTGAACCTTCATCTCATGAGGTTTTTTTTCAAGCCAGGCCTTCAAACCCAAAAAGGGGAAGAGGCTGGCTTGGGCCAACTTGGCTTTTCTCTTGTATTGCCAGAACCTGATCCTGGAGAGCACAGAGGACCTGTCTGATGTCCTAGTGAAACAAGACATCTGAGCCCTGCCAGCCCCCAGGGCTGGCCCTCAGGACAGAGCTTGGCTTCCCCACTCACCAGCCCTGGACCATCTCCTCAGTGGCACAGGTTCCTCCTCCCAGCACCAGTGCTGAGAAATCTCTGCACCTCAGGAGGACTTTCAGTCAAGGATGTCCTACCTGAACAGATGGATGGTTGCAGCTCAGCTCCCCTGGTTCCTGCTGTCTTGGATCCAGCACCTCTTTCTTGGATCTGGGTCATGGAGTTCCTCTATCTCACTGTGAACCTGTCCCCAGAAGAATCCTTCCTGGGTCACTGACTGTCACTCCTGTCTCTGCTTCCTTCTGTCATCCCATAAAATGTTTGCTTTTTGTACTGACCTGAAAAATAAATTCCTGTAGACTTTGTAGATGGGCCTTTGAGGTGAGGAAGGAGGAGTCTCCAAAGCTGGAGACAGGTTAAGGTGGCACTTGGGTGCTGGGGAGCAGCTCCCCAAGAGAGGAGAGCCAGGAGTGAGGGGGGATCACATGGCTGGAGCTTCACCAGACCTCCTGAGGTGGTGTCCTCAAGAGCATGGCTGGGCACCAAACCCTCCTCCTGAGAGCTGCCCAGAGAGGGGAGGTTGACCTGGACAGGCTGGAGAGGTGGGGGGAGGGAACCTCATGAAGTTCACCAAGGGGAAGTGAAGGGTCCTGCACCTGGGGAGGAACAACCCCCTGGAGCAGCACAGGGGAGGGGGGACCTGCTGGGAGCAGCTCCACAGAGAAGGACCTGGGGGACAACAAGTTGTCCCTGAGCCAGCAACGGGTCCTCATGGCCAAGAAGCCAATGATCTCCTGGGGGACATGAAGAGTGGGGGCAGCAGGTCAAGGGAGTTTCTCCTCCCCCTCTGCCCCACTGAGGCCACCACTGGAGGTCCTTCTCTGGAGAGATTCCAAAGGGGCCTGGACATGCTGCTGGGCCCCCTGCTCTGGGGTAGCTGCTGGAGCAGGGGGGTGGCACCAGAGCATCTCCAGAGGAACCTTCCAACCCTCACCCTGGTGGGACTTGAGAGTTTAAGTAAACCAGTCACCCACAGAGACTTTCTTCAAGAGATGTATTTCCTCAAGTTACAATTCACCTGAGGGAAGCTCCACAGGGGAAGCACCAACAACCCCATCTCCGCAGCTTCAAGACCAGTCGGGGACACTTGAGGGGCTTCTGGTGCACTTCAGGGTGAACCCCAGCATGGGTTGGTGGCCTTGAACACCCCCAACTCCTGCCACCCCCAGGATCCAAACCATGTCCTGCTCTGCTCCAAGGCTCGACCTTCCTGGGGCAGCTGCTCCTCGTGTTGCCTTTGAGGTCCTTGAGTCCCACCTCCCAGAAGAGTGGTGGTACCCATGGTAGTGTCAGGAGGGGAGGTGGAAGAAGCGGGTGAACCTGTTGGAGCCCTGGGTCCCCTGCAGCCCTTCCCGGCGCTGCACGGGCAGAGAGGTCCCCAGCTCCTCCTCCAGCAGCTGCAGAAGAAAAGCAGCCCTGGCATGGCCCGTGTCCCACAGCGCTGGGACCTGGTGGCACCTGGGGTGGGTCAAGATGAGGATGGGATGGTTGGGGGCTGCAGGAGCACTCACCTCCTTCCTGGCCTCCAGCCGTTGCTTCCACTCGCTGAGCTCCATGATGTGCTCCTGGTCCAGCCGCCCCAGGTGCCTCCTCTCCTGCTCGGCCAACAGGTTCATCTTCTCACTCTGGGGAGAGGGGGAAATGGGAAGGGAGGTCCTCATGGAGGTGGGGAACCCCCATCCCACCCCAGGATGGACAGTGGTCCCCAAGTACCTGCATCTGCTCCAGCTCTGCCAGGCTCTGGGCCTGCTGCTGCTGGAGCTGCTGGAGCTGCTGGGCGTGGAGCTCCTGCTGCTGCTGCACCTCCAGCTGCTGCCGCTGCTCCTCCTGCCGCGTGAACTGATGGGGACAGCCCATGTCAGCCCCCTCACCCCCAAAGCCATCACCAACAGCTTCTCAGGGACTTCATGCTGGCCAACCTCTTGGCTCCTGGTACCTGCTTGGTCTTCTCCCTCTGCTTGGCCCCGTTGGGCTCCTGGCTCTTCAGGTTGTCCTTGAAGAGGGCCAGGCGGGTCTTGGCGTCACAGCGTTGGCTCTTGAGCAGCTGAGCCCTCTCCTGAGCCTGCTGGCTCCTCAGGTCCTCCAGCAGGAACTGGTGGAAGCGGTTCATCCTCTCTGTCTCCTGCGAGAGGGGCAGGAGGGTGAGCCAGGAGAGAGCTCAGGAGCTGGGGGACATCACTGGTGGTCCCCATCTCACCTTCTCGTGGCGCTTGTGGAGCTGCTGCCTCTGCAGCTCGTGCTGCTCCTTCACCTGCTGCCTGAAGAGCTGGTACTTCTCCTGCAGGTGCCCCTGCTCCATGTTCCACACCACTGACTCACGGGCTGCCGGGCAAGACCACAACACCATGACCACCTCCAGGAACCCCCAACCAGATCCCCTGCTCCCAGGAACCCTCCATCCTCATCCTCCTCCTTCCAGCCCACCTCTCCTGAGGCTGTGGATCCTGCTGATGCACTCCCAGTCGATGGATGTCATCTTCTTCTTGTGCTCCTGGACAATCCTCTGCAGGGCTGCGTTGAGTTCCTCCTGCTGCTGCTGGAGGAACCGCTGCTCCTGTGGCGACCAACAGAGGAGCTTCATCCCAGCACCCAGCAGAGATGGTCCCCAGGCTCCTGGTGGCACGGCTGGAGGAGCCAGCTCTGCCCCAGCCCCTCACCTCTTTGCCATCACCCTTCAGCTCCTGCATCCTCCTCTCAGAGTCCTTCTCCTGGAGGGCCTTGAGGCGCTTGGCCTCCTCCCGCAGCCTGGCCGTGTACTCCAGCTCCTGGCGCTCCCTCAGCTGCCGGTGGCGCCGCTCGGAGCTCTCCAGCTCCCTGTCGTAAAACTCCTTCTTGCTCTGCCGTGGAGAGACGGGCAACGGGGCTGCAGGGACCAGAAGTGGCCACCAAAGCAACCAAACCCCCCCAGATCACAGAGTGTCAGGGG
>VYZX01016209.1:0-103923 GCA_013401335.1 Brachypteracias leptosomus
CAAGGTAAACCCACCACACCTTTGAGAAAAAGAGCACTGGGAGAACATTACCCATCTACGCAGTTAAAAAACCACACTTTCCAGATGGTGATATCCTAGGTCTGCAAAGCCTTAACGACACTAAAAGTGTTATAATTAAAAGCAGGGTGCTCAGTGAGAAACTGCTCAATTAAGGCCAGTTTGTTGTCCTTTTCATTAAATAGTTTTCTCATGCTTATTTTTAAATCTTTTACATAACTAACAATCAAACTTTCAAACAGCAGTCTGTTATCCATCATTTTGCAATTCTCATGCATGAAAGCCCTGGGTTTGAATTGGGTTCCAGGTCTTCAGAAACCTGTATACAGGGGACATGTAGAGTCACTACGAGGCTGAAAAAGCAAGTCTTTTGGAAGAGACCTACCTGCTTTCTTAAGAAGTTTAATATTTTTGCTGGCTGAGAAATAACAATGTCTTCTGAAATCAGGACTGGCACATCTCCTAGAAGGCATAAATAATACAATCAACAATTTATATGAATGAGTTCTACTTCATCTACTCTCCTTTCTCCATGGCATGCTCTGATCCTCCTAATGTGTATGCATAAACTAAGCTTTATTTAGCAAGGGAGTTCCACCAAGATCACTGACACATTCAGTGTATTGTGGCCTTCACTAATAACACATAAATAAGGGTCCAAATCAAATCAGACTCAATGAATGTCTTCTGCTAGATATCTGATACTTTAAGAATCAGTCTACTCGCCTGGATTTCAGACGTTCACTTTATGACAGAAATTCCAACCTAGTCCAACTGCCCTCTCAACTCATTCACCTCTGGCCCTTCTCCTTCATTCTACTCCAATTTTCCCCTGCCCTTACCTTCGAAATCCATTTAACCATCTGTTTTCTCTAGCCCTGCTACACCACTGCCCAAACTATTGTTGATCAACCATGAGCAATTTGAAAAACAGGTATTTTCCCTTCTGCCAGAAGCTTACTGGTCAGCCTTTACTCATCAGATTGCAGGATCAGACTGTAGAGTTTAAAATTTCTGTAACAGGGGCTATCTTACAGCATGTTTGCAACATAACTGCCACAAGAAGCCTAGCATGGCTGTGCTGCTAAATACTATTAAAGTATCAAATATCAACATCACTTACTATTTGGATTTTTTCCTATGGATTTTACATATTTCGGCTACAAAGAAAGCCACTGAACTTTTGCCAAGTATGCCCAGCTAGCTCTTGGTATTTTCTGCTAACAGAAAATCATACACTGAAAAGTATGCGTCAAAGGCACAAATACAATAATTCCTGAACTGATGATGTGCAATTGTAAATGATAAACTACTTTAACCCTGCAGTGATTTTACCACTCCAGAATACATGAACAGAACTTAAATGCTGAGTAAACAGATAAGCAACAAGTACAAGTGTCCAACACGAAGTCCTCTTTGATACATTTTCAACTTCTCTGGCAAGCAGGTTGTTAGTCACCTTTTCTGAGTCAACATCTCTAACTCAACACAGTACTAAACATTCCAGCTGGTGTAGGTGATACTGTTCTGAGGCTCACATTGCACTTCCAACCATACCAGCTTGTTATATTAATTAAAGAACAGTACTTCCCTACACAGGTTTTGTTACTATAATTATAAACATACAAAGTTCAAAAAGCCTGAAAATTTTCTTTCACCATACCATCACTTTAGACTGCTTGACAGAAACAGGTAGATACTTATCACCACTGCTTTGTTGACTGTCTGCTGCTTCACCCCTATGCGTTGTAACAAAGTGACCTTTGAGGCACTTTGTTTATGTCTTCCACTATTTTACACCCAAATTCATCACACTTGATTCTGTAAAGTCATTTATTGAGGTACCACAAAAGCAGGTGGCCTTCACTCGAGGGGGTTACACTTGGGAACACAAGACAAAATCAACACTCAGAAACAACACAGAAATTGGAAGAGGGATTTATAACGTGACTGTGACTAAAGGAATCAAAAATGCAAATATGGTACCTTTTGGAACTCTCCAAGAGTTATTTATAGTATTCACTGTCAGGGGAGCACCAGAAAATTTGGCATAAGCCTGCAATAAAGATTATGGGGAGAAAAAAATCCAGTCACTCTGTGTAAGATAGCACTTCAGAAGTTGTTTTAAACAGCTTCGGGCGCTGAGACCGGTCTGCAGCGCCCCAATGCGGTTCCAGGAACTACCACCCACTAAGGCCACGGCCAAACAGCCCGGGGAAGGCAGGGAGCCCGCACGAAGGGTAGCGGCCCGGCCCGCGCCGAGGCGACTCCTGTGGGGAAACCGCCCGGGGCCGCTCCGCCCCGCCAGGCCCCGGCCGCCGCATCCCCCCCGGCTGAGCATGGCAGCAGCGGCGCGACCCTAGTCCGGCACAGGCCCGGCCTCAGGGCGGCGAGGGCGGGCGCGCTTCAGCCGTGCCGCCGCCCCTGCCGAGGGGCATAGCCCCGCTAGAAGCCGTGCCGGCGGCAGGTAGGCCCCGGGGCGCCGTCCCGCCGTCCCTCCATCCCTCCCTCCCTTCCGGGGCGGGTGGCGGCCGCCAGCCGTTACCATGACCGTTAGAGACTCCGGGTGCAAGGAGGGCAGTCCCCAGTCGCCTCCCCAGCAGCTCAACTCCATGGGAGCCGCCATCTTGTCCACCGGCTGGGAAGCGCGGCTCTGCTGCCCTCTTATGGCGACACTGCGGGAAGGAGAGGGCGGTGGGGTCTGTCCGCGCCCGAGGGGCCATGTGGCTAAGGGCGACCGCGGGCACCCGCAGAAGCGTGCCCTGCCTTCCCTCTGATCGCCGCGGTCTGGTGCCGAGGCCCAGCGGAAGGAACGGCCGCCCAAGGCCGCTGCGCTGTGAGGAGGGGCTGCCCGCCCCGAGGCACCGTTGTTGTCCGACCCGTAGAACACAGCGTTGCCGAACCTCAGCTTGTGGGCTCTGCTGTTACACATGAAGTTTTGACTTCCCACAGGAGCAAAAAAAATAAGGCTTTCGATCAACCGTGAAGAGCAGCCCTCAGTAATTTGGCTGTAAAAATACGGAATGCTGATCATATGGTACCAACTTTGACCAGGTTATAATGATAACCTGTTCAGTGTGGTTTTTTACTGTGGACCTTTACAGGCATCAGGTTGTCAGCTGTTCCATTTCAGCATTCGTGCAGACGTGCCACAACACATCTAAATACTCAGTCAAGTATTAAGTATTCCCATCCTTCCCACACAAGTAAAAAATACCACACACTGGCTTAAAAAAAACCTCTGCACTGACCACCCTTACTCAGGCCTTCCGTGCATAAAGAGATGAGGAGAGCAAGGGCAGAGCTTCATCTTTCCTCCTTTCAGCACCCACCCAGATCCGTGGTTTCAGACCTGCATGAAACTTGTGGCAGAAAATGTCATTATAAACATCTACAATAGATCTGAGATTACTGTGTTCCAGTTTATGGGGAACATGAGAGATGACACACCCATTTTTTCCTCAAGAAAACACACCACTGACTATTAAATGGTTAAAAAAACCCCACACCTATTTTTTCCAATGCCTACATTACATTTCTCCCTGTAAAGAGGTACTTAAGGTACATATTCTTAAGGACACCTTTCTTATTATTTCTTCCCTACACAGACAAGGTAACTTCCAGTCAGTCTGTCCAGGTACTTTGCTTTGGCCTGTCCACCTTGTGACTGCCTCACTGAGACATGCAAGCTCTGGAGGCAGGGCTGGCTCCTAGCAGCTGTCATCCTAAACATCTGTTTCTATAAAGAGGATGCTCTAGCTCATCACTCTTCTTAAGGCAGGCTGCAAGAAGGCTTAGAAGGTAAATGGGAGAGTAAACTTGTCTTTCATTGCCTTAGGGCCCAATTAATCTCTGTGCTGTTGTGAAGTCCAGAGCAAAGATGGAAAAAGAGGCCATCTGCATCTTCCCTCCCCCATCCAAAAGCTCTTCAGGAACTTTTTCCTCTTGGTTGCCTGAGTGGAATTCCTATTAGTGTAAATTAAATAGGTGCGTTGAGAATGGATATATGCCTTGACTTTAAATAGTGGGGCTTCAATTTCTGTTTCCGAAAAAGCCAAACTACTTCTAAACCCCATGTTTGAAACCTTATGTTCTAAACAATTTTTAATGAAAATGTGGCAGAATCAAACACAGAAGTGTCAACATAAATATGGAAGGATGTGGTTTAGAGCTGACATTTCACTTGCATTAAGACTTCTCTGTCTTAATTGCCCATGAACCCTGATTTTTAATCACTCATATAATTCCATAAAAAACAGTGGTCTCCTGATGCATACTAGGAGCAAAATGTGAAAGCTGAATTAAGCAGCAGGGATTCCTTTCCTCTTCCCCTGCCCAATTACTTGGAATTCGAACAAGTTACGGACATTTGTTGGCAGCTTCTCTGTATTTTGTATGCACAGAATTTTATTGATTTATGTAAAATAAGTTTACTTGCAGATCCTATATAAAAAGTTACAGTCGTATATTTCTGTAAGAAGCTTCCTTACAAAATGTTACTTTATGAAAGTTTATTAAAAACTCAATGTCCAATAATCATGTTTTGATTCTTATCCAAGATATTAAGTGAAGCTGGAGTTTGTGCTTCAGAAAATACAACAGAGTGAAAAAGCAATAGCTAGTATTCCATTGTTTTTATTGGAAATGACAATCAGAAGGTCAAATGGCCCCTTTCAGACATCAGATAAACAATACACTTTGTGAAAATCCTTTAAAGAAGGTTGTGCTTGAGCACAAAATCCCCTTCAGTCTGTAACATACTCCAACAAAAAAACTCAGCATGGAAATGAAAACTGGAAGGATTGCAGTGACCTTTATGTGTATTGGCCAAGTTCACTTAAACATGGACTTAAGCTTCTCTGTATATACATTGTGAACTGGTCCCCTTCTTTTCTATTGTATTGTGCAGCAAGCTCCATGTGCCACATACTGCTTCCATGTGCATTCTTGGTGTATATGAACCAAGAACAAGCAGATGCAGAGCAAGAACAGAATGTGGCCCTCACAAACCTAACGAGTATAAAATGCTGCAAACAAGATCCTCCTCCTCTAGGACCAATCAGCATCAGTGCAAGAGACTCCTCTAGGTAAATCAGAAGTGAAAAATGGTAAGTTGTTTAGTAAACATTTTTGGCAGAGAAAGGTATTTTTCAAGAAAACATCTCATGTTCTGCTAAAATCAAATAAATTAGTTAATAAAAGATTGTGAATAATTGATGGTGTTCCCTTACATAGGTGAAAGTAAAACTCTACTATCCTTTTATCCTCTTTTTTTTTATGTCTGCTGTAGTCACTGTATACTTTAAAATACAGAACTGTGATGATTTTACAGACCTTTGTGATCTTTTTGTGTCAGGCATTTAAGCCTATGTTTTAAAGAATGCTCTTTGGTGACAAAGGGCTTCTCCTTAACAGATAGAAGAGTGACATGAGTGCTGCTGTAGGTCCGTGCCTCTGCATCACCTCTGCTGTCTCCGTCCTTCAGGTTAGGAACAAGTTCTGGACTGAGACTTCTTTCTAGGGAGCTCATGGCCTTTCCTTCTTCCTATTTTGTTCCACATCCTTGCCCCTTGCGCTGTCCTCTTTCAGCCTCCCTCTTTCTCCCTGCTCCACAGCACTCTGAACCTGCTGCTCTGTTTTTCTCACTCCACTGTGCTGATACCACCTGTACGTCATCCTGTCACTTCCAGTGCAGGGGCAAGGACGGTGGGAGTGAAGCTGAGGCATTTCTTGTTGTGTGGAGACATATACAGAAGAGCAGCAGGGTGAGGAGAAGGAACAGCTTTGTGCTGGGACATGCAGGATACAGGGGAGAACCCTCCAGCCTGGTAATGGGCAAAGGAAGAAATGAGCAACTAAAGGAGTGGGTCAACACTGTAACACGAGCTAAGAAGTAGGGTGTGTTATAGGGTATATACCATATGGGTAGGGCAACTAAAGAGCATGTGAATAAAGGCCAGCTGAAGGGATTTGGAAATGCCACTGCACCCGTGTTGGAGAGGAGCCCACCACGATGCTCCTGCAGTGTGGGAGCCGCTGGGGCAGGCCCCTCGCAGCGAGTCCCGCACCCCGGCCCCGTGGCGTGCTGTGTCCTGCCTCACACACAATGAGCCCCCCAAGGCCTGTTCTCTGCTGTGCTCGTTAGCTGCATACGCAAAGCCTGATGTGACTGAACATTAATCAACACTACTTTTCTCACTTAACATAAATTTTCTCTCCGATTTTTGCCCTTCTTTTTGTGATGTAAATAATATCAGACAGCTGCAGCTATTCCAGCTGCGAGCTGGGTAGCAAGCTGTGCAAGGGGCAACCACAACTTCCTGGGCTGCTTCTGATGTGACAGAGGTTTGTCTGCAGGGCAGAGGTACACAGAGAGGCACAGGATGGGTCATGCAGCACGTTGGGAAGCCCACCGCATGCTGTCAGCTCCTGAGTGGGAGAAGCATATTGCAGCACCTCTACTGCCACATAGTCCTATGGGAGACCCTCCTTTGTGAGCAGAAAGCATGGGGGATGGGTGTGGCCTGCCTGATGAGTGGTTTCACATGGCCATGGAGGAAACATTGTCTAGACAAGTGGTCTGTGTGGTGGGTGGGGAACTGCCTGACAGGCTGCACCCAGGGGGTGGTGGTAAATAGCTCCTCTTCAAACTGGCAACCTGTCACAAGTGGAGTCCCCCAGGGGTCAATATGGGGCCCAACACTGTTAAATATCTCCGTAAGTGATCTGGATGATGGGATCAAGTGTACCCTGATGAAATTTACTGATGATACCAAATTAAGTGGAGAAGTGGACACTTTGGAAGGGAGAACCACTCTGCAGGAAGACCTGGATAAGCTGAAATAGTGGGCTAACAAGAACCTGATAAAGTTCAACAAGTGCACCTCGGAAAACATAATCCAGGAATGCAGCAAAGGCTGGGATCTACCTAGCTGGAGAGCAGTGATGTGGAAAGGGACATGGGGATCCTGGTGGGCAGGCAGCTCAAGTGAACAGTATGCTGCTCTGGCAAAGAAAGCCAATAGGATGCTGGGTTGCATCAACAAGGGCATCACTAGCAATGACAAAGAAGTCATTATCCCACTCTGCTCAGTGCTTGTCAGGACACACCTGGAATACTGTGTTCAAGTTTGATCCCCGACCTCTGGAGAGGGTCCAGAGAAGGGCTACAAGAAGATCAAAGGACTGGGAAGCCTGCCATAAAAAAAGCTTGGAGAACTGGGTTGTTCAGCCTTGAGAAAAGGTTAGGGGAGACACACCTGGGGAAGTGTGGCTGGAAAGCTGCCACGGTGGAAAAGGACCTGGGGGTGCTGGTGAACAGCTGGCTGAACATGAACCAGCAGTGTGTCCAGGTGGCCAAGAAGGCCAACAACATCCTGGCCTATATCAGAAATATTGTGACCAGCAGGAGTAGGGAGGTGATTGTGCCCCTGGACTCGGCGCTCATGAGACCACACCTTGAGTCCTGTGTCCAGTTTTGGGTGCCACAGTATAAGAAGGACATTGAGGTGCTGGAGCAGGTGCAGAGAAGGGCAATAAAGCTGGTGAGAGGTCTGGAGAATATGTCTTATGAAGAGTGCCTGAGGGAACTGGGATTGTTTAGCTTGGAGAAGAGGACGCTTAGAGGAGATGCTCTCTACAACTACTTTAAAGGAGTTTGTAGTGAGGCTGGTGTTGGTCTCTTCTCCCAGATAACTAGTAGGGGTAATGGCCTCAAGTTGCGCCAGGGGAAGTTTAGATTGGATATTAAGAAGTTCTTTACTGCAGGAGTGGCTCAGCATTGGAACAGACTGCTCAGGGAAGTGGCAGAGTCACCATCCCAGGAAGTGTTCAAAAAACAAGTAGATGTGGTGCTTCAGGACATGGTCTAGGGGCCAGGGAGATGTTGGACAAAGGTTGGACTTGATGATCCTAGAGGTCTTCTCCAACCTAAATGATTCTATGATCACCATGTTTGAGTATTTAAAGGGTGGCTACAAAGAAGAGGGACTCCCTTTTTAGAAGTCATATGGACATGATGTGGGGTAATGGGTACAAGTTACACCTGGGGATATTCTGATTAGACAAAAGAGACAATCGACCATTGGAATAATCTTCCCAGGGATGTGGTGGATTCCCCAACACTGGGTACATTTAAGATTCAACTGGACAGGCTGCTGCACCATCTTATCTAGACTGTGCTTTTGCCAAGAAAGGTTTCAGATGTGGTGCTGAGGGATGTGATTTAGTGGTGACCTGGTGGTGTGTTAACGGTTGGAGTCAATGACCTTAAAGGTCTTTTCCAACAGAAATTATTCTGTGATTTAATGACCAGGGAGATGAGGTCCCTTTCAACCCTGGTATACTATGATTCTATGAACCTGGTTGCACAGCTGCTCAGTCCTAAAGGGGCTTGCTCACTTGCTCCCTTTCATCCATGGTTTCTTAACATCAGCAACATAGGCTAGAATTTTTTGGAGCAAAATAGAAACAATGGGATCATGACATCCTGGAGGCACACACAATTAAGTTCTTTTTAAAACTGGTTTTGGTTAAGTCATAAGGTTTGGGGGTTTGTTATGTCAAGCAACCTTTTTCAGTAGCCTCAGTCGGGTTTGTTTGAGCTCTCCCAATGCTCCCGAGCTCACTCAATGAAACGGAGGAGCAGATGACACATTCCTCACTTAGCTAGTCGGTCTTCTACAAACCAAATTTGCCCCAGCCTGCAATCTGCTCGACCCTTTTTGGTAACACTTCAGTTCGTGCAAGTGGATGAGTTGAATTCCTACCAAAACCGAGACTATGCACCAGGGCATCCCCGCCCGTTTTGGATTCAGCGCCACTAAGCAGAGTTTCCAGGACTCCTCAAAGGGCAGACTCCAGCCGGGATCCCGACAGGTGTTGATGTTGCTGGATCTGGTCAAGATCTCCGGCTCCGCCCGGGCCCAGACACCCTCGCCGCCACCGTTCGCTCCCGGATCGGGCCCCGACGTCTCTCTCTCTCTCGTGGCCCGCCCCGGGACTCGGCCGTGCCCCGCCGCGGCCGCCGACTGCACGGCCCTGCCTGGCGCNAAGGGCCACGCCGCCCCGGCCCTCGGCCAGGCGCACCTTTCCTTGCCCCCTCGCTCAGGGCGGCTTTGGGTTCGCGGCGTCCCGCCCGCTCGGCCGGGAGCTCTGTGCTGGTGGGGACGGGGGGCTGGGGTGTCGTCAGCTCCGCAGGTGCGAGGGGAGCCGGGGCTGGAGCCGGGGGCTGCCGCTGCCTGGCGGGCCGGGGGTCGTCGGGCTGCCCCGGCTCCGCGGCCGCCCCCACCCGTGCCCTGCCCCGCCGGGCTGGCCGTGGGAACCGGGGCAGGTCGCGGGTTAGCCTCTCCGTCAGCCACCCCCCTAAAATCAACGAAAGGTGGTCTGGTTTTACTAGGGTGCTGGCAGGCGTGTTGAACGTCTGAGGAGGACCTCTTCAATTGCAGGTTCTCACAAAGGAGAAATGAATCGCTGACCTGGGAAAACTCGTCGGGAAAGCGCTACCTCATAAAGTGCATGGGGAAACAAGTCCTTTCCAAATCCAGCATCACTTTGTCAATATTTTGCATAGCAGGTCAGGAGTGGCTTTATTTGAGAGCATCCATAAAATGAGCGGTATTGCCTTCCAGTAGCAGCTTGTGGCTGGAACCAGCTCAGCTACCGAGTGCAGTAGTTACTGTAACACAGTGTGACTCCAGGAGCGTTAAAGCAGCTCGCGGTTCTCTCTGTATTTTTACCCTCTTCCATTCTTACAAAATGGTGTTTGACATTTCAATCGGTTATTCCTTAGTTAAGTGAAACAGATCAAAAAGACATCCAGTCAGATTAATTTAGCTGTATGTCCAAAAGCCTTTATTAAAGTCCTTCTTGGTGTAAGAACATTTCAGAAGATTGTCATACTGAGAAGTAAGGTATTGCCATATTTAAAAAAAAGACAGATTTCCAGCTTGTTGGGACAGTGGCCGGTGAAAAACCTCACTCTCAACTTGAAATTTTCATCTTACAGTCAGGCAAGAAACCATTGCAGCAGGGTTAGGGTTTCACTCCAGGTGTCTAAGCCATCCTTAATTGTCTTGAAAAATACTGAACGGCAGTGGAGCAGTGTTTACATTTACAGTTATGGTTAGCTGTGGCTGGAGAAGAACCTTGGAGGGTCTGAAAAAGCTTTGTGACATTGCATCAGAATTAGGGGAAAGAAAGGGTCTTTTGTTTTGAGCTCCATCCTCTCCCGTGTCACTAATTTCATTCCTCCATACCTCCTCCTCTTAGGGCTTCCTGTCGTGTCTTTTAGCTCGCATCTGAAGAGCTAGCCTTGACATTTTGGGGCAGATCTCCAAAGAGTTTTTTGCCACTGACTCAAGGTATAGCTGATGTCTTGTTAGCATTTTCATAGAAGGGTGTGCAGCTTTCTTCTAAAAACCACAGAAAGTATGTGGGGGAGAGAATTCCTGGTCTGCCTCCCCAGTGGTCTGGGTTTAGCCCAGTGGGTATCCACACTCACACTCCAAGGCATGCCTACGTCTTTACTCTCACTGCACAGATTGAAACCAGCTGCTTGTGCCTTTCAGCTTTGGCAGTCCTTTTCTATTCACTTGTTTTCGAGTCCTTCTTTCAAGGGAGAGGAACAAAAATATGAGATTCTTCTAAAAATGAAATCCAAAGTCCTTGTGGATCATTTTTTCTTGTTTCCTCCAAACAAGCAATTGTCTCTGTGAGGACTAAGAGTTGTCTCTCTCTGCCGGTGCTACTAATGGTGTAAAATGAGTTTTCATAACCCCATTGCTCTTCTGCTAGCTGCTTTTGCTGGCACATGTAATTTTTGCTAAAGAATGGATCTGGTCATGTACTGTGTCTACATGCTGGTCAGTGAGTATAGCCCAAGACAGGGTTCAATAACATGGTGCCAGGGGATCCAGTTGAGTCAATGTGCTTTATAGAATGCAACTACCAAACCAACCTGAGCATTCATTTAAATATGCAAGTTGCAAAAATATCAATAAGCATTTCATGTAAGGTTAGACAGGCATTTGCCAGTTTTTTTGTCATTATTTTGATAATATTTCTTCTGTATTTTTAAGCATGTGACTCTAGCAGAGATTAATTTGTCTCACAGGAATGATATAAAATCAGTCAATAGACTTAACAGGACCAGACAAAATGTATAGCTATACTTTGTGCTGTCAGAGGCTTAAGTACTGTGTTGCGGTGCTCTGGCTGATGCAACACAGCTGTATTTTATGAATGATTATTCCCTGCAAAATGCTGTAGTACAGAGTAGTGATCTGCATTTCAGTCTCTTGCTTGGGCAGTGGCTTTGCTCTCTGTGCACCAAGTGTGATGAAGTACCCAGTCTTTTGCCTCAGCTGTTGGGGTTGCTGGTTTCAGTGGGAGCAGTGGTTGTCCTGGGATACTGTAAATCTGAACTGAATGAAACACAAGTCCTTTGACCAGGTTCATCTCTCATATATGTTTCTTGTTGTTTGACAACAGTACTACAAGTGCATGCAAACAAAAACCATTGTTTTTGTGTTGTGCCCTGAAAACTCTCAGTAGAGTCATGGGATGCTTGGACCCAATACAAGCGTAAACTGAAGTGATGATCTGTGTTTCAGTAGTTTCGTGAGATAAAGGGCAAAAGCTCATCGTTTTTCTTTTCTGGAAATGACATTAGTGTCTAGTTGAATGGATGTTCCAGAATGAGCAATGGAAGCAGCATGAATCCAGGCTTGGGTACAAGGGAACAGGGTTTCTCACGTGGCTGTGGGTAGGACTGTGTGCTTGTGTGATTGTCCTTTGAGTGTTTCTCAGTCTTCTCCTGCTTGTAGTGTATGGAAACATTGGATTGGTAGGATGGCCCCATCACCATAGTCAATGATGACAGCTTTCAGGTTGTGCTGGGTAGAAAAGACTCATCCGCAAAGGTCTACCAGTTTTTGGGCTGAGAAACTAAACTTAGCAGTACAACCACAGGCTTGAATTGAGGTAAGGTGCAGTGTGCTGTCACCTGCCTTTCTTGTCTGCTGAAGTTAGGGCCCTTCTCTGGTTGCAGCTCTACAATATTGTGCTGGTGTGTAAGAAAAATATGGCCCAGGTATGGTAGGCGTATGGAGTGGCAATGGTATACAATGGCTAAATATGCTCTTATATTTAGATAACACCTGTGCTTAGGTCATTTATCATACTTTATTGGAAGGGTGTAATATATATGCTGCTTTAATAGCAGTGGGTTGAAATAGGAGATTATCAAGAAACCTAGTGGAATAGTTCATGGAGTTTGGAGACATCATGGATTTAGGAACATTGAGGAAAACTCTGGTTTGTTGTTTGGTGCCATGAGGCAGGTAGCTGACATGCCTCTGAGTATAATGTTAAACTCTTTGCTGATGCATTGTGCAAAAATTAAAAGAAAAATTTGAAACAGCTTTCACTATGCCCTCAGGGTAGATTTTTTTTGTCAGGCCTGTCTGTCTTTGTTATCTGTGCCAGAAGGGAAAGATGAGTCTTATTTATATAATGCATGTTTCGAGTAGTCAGTGAAGTGAGAAGGAGCTTATGAACATCACATTGCTTACCTGGCTTTTTAGCATTTTGATAGGTGCCCTGCAATTGCCATCAAAATGGTTCTTAGGATAACTACAATGAAAATCTGTGTGAAAATTTTGAAGCTGTATCCTCGGTCTAATTGAAATGTGTACACAAGCATCTGGATTTCTTAAAGCAGAAATAGGTTAAAAAGTTTTCTATTGAGGTGCATCCTCAGAAGAGAAGAATTTTACATATATACCTGAAAATATTTGAATATGTCATTTTGAAGACTAGATATTTCTATGTTTGTATCTTATCAATAATTCCTTTTAAAAGAAAATTACTAAAAGATTATCAGTTGCAACAAAATCTGTATGATATTTTGATAAGATCATAGAATAGTTTTGGTTAGGAGGAACCTTTAAAGATCATCTAGTCCATACCCGCTGCCATGGGTAAGGACATCTTTCACTAGATCAGGTTGCTTAACATGTACTTGCCAACGCCAGGGGGATTGGACTAGAAGATCTTTGTATTGTTCATTTTTGTTTTCATATTATTTATCTTAGGTGGAACAACTTGTGTTAATTTTAAAGTATCCGTATGGAAATAGCGAAGAGTGTACAATCTCCAATGGGTGGCTTCAGACTACATTCTTCTTTGGTCATTATTATATTTAAATTGCTGTTGAAGCTCATTTATTTTTCAGTTATTGATCTTCTTCCATATTCCAACAAGAGAGTGGTGACGAACTTCTTGCAGCAAGCACTTGGGGATCCTACACTGAATGATGTGTACTTGCTGTCAGCATTCAGACTGCAGCCAAAGAGCACAGCCACCATATTTGGCCTGTATTCATCAGCTGACAACAGCAAGTATTTTGAATTTACAGTAATGGGACGGATGAATAAAGGTGAGTTGTTTGGAGTGTGTGGAGAGGAAAATTAGTGTTGGATCCATAATTATTGGTGTGTCACAGAAGAATGTTGGAAACTGCGATTAACCTTTGTGCTTGAGTCATTCCTCTTGCATGTTGTCACCATTTAGGTCCCTGCTCACAAGATGAAAGTGTTAGTTAATCACTCCCATTCTCTTTTCTTTTTGTAGCTGGGTGCTCCTCTCTCATGGCCAGGGGAAGCTGACCTGACAATCAGCTGGTATCTCCACCTTGCCTTGGTGCTCAGCAATGCTGAGAAAGGAGGAAAACAGAGAGTGGAGAAAGGAGTCAATTTGGTTTGGGGTTGTTTTTTTTTTTCCCTTTTCTTTTTCCCCTTGGGACAATTGCTGGTTCTTATTACTCAGGAATGTGAGGGACACACGCACATGCTGCCTCATGCCCTCATGCATATGAAAGGCAGGTTCTAGTTCTGCTGACCCTGGAGGTTAGATGTGACCATGCAAGACAAACATTCCTAGCATTTACAGGATCTTTTGGGTGAATTAAAATGTTTGTTCTACATTTACTGAAATCAGTTAATCAGGAGTCATAGTAGGAACTTAAGCAGACTTTTAGAAATGGAAAGCTTTCATTGCTGTCTAGACTAGATCTAGGATATATTGCAATTTTAAAGTTCAGTGAAAAATTGTTGAAATACGTAAATTACTGTTGCTCCATTGACTTCACCACTGCTATGATAATTTGTTGCTGCAAATGTAATCATGCAGCTGAGTCAAATATACTGTGAAACTCTACTGAGGAATTTCAGTTGATATATAGAAAAATTATTCTATATGCTGAAGATAAGAACACCTTTTTCTTGGGAAATGTAGGGGGGAATGAGCTAAATAAAACGTGGGTAGTTTTATCAGGTCTGCCAAAATCCTTCTGAGTTCAGGGAAAGAACTTTTGTGCTATGTGTGTGTTGGGGGTGGGTAAGACGTGGTCACACAGCCTTATCAGTATGTGTTGTACAATTCCTAACACTGACATACCTAATTGTAATATGTAAGTAATAGATTGCACATACATACTCCCTCTCACACACACTCACACAATTATGTGTGTAAATGTTATACACATATATAGGAATGCAAATGCTTCTCTTGATTTTTCAAGAATATGTGCATGCCTGATTGTTGCTGATACCCTTTAACTAGCAGACTTAAGAGGCTTCCTGGTGGAAAGTTATGTGGCTTCTTTTGTTTTTGTCCTCAGTATGTTAGTGCTATATTTGAGAATTGTCTGTGACAGCACAGTGGCACATAAATAGGCAGCATGAAGAAAGTTATTGTGTTGGTGGCCAGTATTGAGTGGATGTAACCTACCTATTGTAAAGGACTGATCAAACAGGGGAAGGCTTTTTGCAGCAGGGCTGTTCCATGGAGGTCACTCTGCCTCCTTACTACTTCAGTGCACCTTGTTTAAGGCATATGGCAGCGTGTGAGTAGTAGGCAGTGTTTTCACATGTACTTTCTCTGGAAGTGTCAAGTGTCCCATATGGCTGCTTCATACAGTTAGTTAAAGCACATCCAGGACATCATCACGTGAGCTGAAAGTATGGAGTGTGGGGGCTGTTTGTGATCCTCTCAAGACTGGAGATCATCACTGAAGTGGTGAGCCAACAAAATGAGGAGTCTCAATATCTGTGTTTACAGAAGAGTGTGTATGTGCTTATACACATACATACGTGCTTCCTCTGCATAGTATTTTCACTCATGCACCCAAGTGTGATTTAAGTAGCCCAAAGCAGGCCTTAGTTATCCTTTGAAGTGCCACATTTGAGAGCTGTGTTCTGAATGGTTTGCTCATGTTCTGGTTTTGTTTGGTATACCTGATAGTAAAGAGTTCATAATGCCTTAATGTTTTTAAAACACAGATCTGAATTACTGGACAACTGTTCAACTTGTTTCGGTTAGACCATTTTTCAGAGGCAAATAGCATCCATGGGCTTCTTAACCTTTTTGAATGATTCCTTTATGGAACAAAGGAAGTAAGTGCATAAAAGTGATGTAACAACAATTCTGTGAACCAGTTCTCATTTACTGGCAGGATTAGTAGGTTTATTGAAAATCTGTTTCTTGAACAGTACAGGAGAGCTACTTACTCTCATGAACATCTGTAGAATATCCTAGCAGCAAACATGTAATGCAGGGGCTTGGATGAATTAAATCTTATGAAGGCAGAGGCTGTGGTCCAGCAAAATCTCCCTTCAAAAGCCTACTGTAGTTTACCAGATGTATATTTGGCTTTGGCCGAGGGCAGCATACTTGATCTTCCTTCCAAGCCAGACTATTTCTTGTCCTGGAACTCTTCTGGAAGGGTCCATTCTGGGCACTGCCACCATCTCCTCTTCCTTTCTCTAGCTTACTGCTGTGTTTGGTCACTCTGAATGCAGGGCTCAGATCCAAAGACCTTGCTTTCATAGGACCAGGCGTGCATAATATTCACATAAGTAAAATGCTTGCAACGTGCTCTGTCTTGCCAGATCTCTGAGTTTGCCAAGAAATGCTACCTTTCAGAAAGTTGCTGGTGACCTCATGCACCTTTGCGGAAATCTCAGCTCTGGCAGTGTTTTGACATAGACAGCAGTGAAAACATTCCTGATATTGATCACAGCTGCTGAGGCTTTAGTGCTAGTGTAGACTTTAATGATGGAGATGTACTCTGCTCCGTTCATGCTGGTATAAATCTGGATTCTTTTAATCATTAGATTGATCAATTAGAAAATTAGTAGGGAACAGGTGCCTAGTAATTCAGAAGTCATGGACAAACGGGTATCACAGCATCAAAAAGAGTACATTAGTAGTGTCGAGATGGGAAGATAATTTGTTAAATGAATAACACCCAGTAGGTGTTATTAGCTCTGAAGCTAATAAGAGTTTTCCCTGCCACTATATCCACAATTTTTGGTTGACCTCGTATTAATGGCGGTGTTTCTTGAAGGTTGGAATATTTGTGAGCTCTTATGTGATGCAGCAGTAGCAGACTTCTGTGAATTACAAACAGATGCTCACAAGAGCCAGCACTTAACTGTTCGGGTGCTCGGCATTTGTGTAGTGTGACTCCTCAATGCACAAGACTGTTATCATGAAGAAATGAGGGACGTGCAGGTGATCAGTGGGATCTTTGAAACAAGGTGTGTATAATATTGTAGAGTAATTATACACTGTCTAGATGCACTCAGCTCATTACTTCTGCAGATACACTTTCAGAGAACCAGGGAGGGATTTTGTGGTGAGAACAAGCTAGCTGTCTAAGAGATTTAGCTTGCAGATCCTAGCTTGCCAACCCAATTTCCTTAGGAAAGAGACATTTTCTCAGTATTGCAGCATGTAAGAGTTTATGTTTGTCCACTGTTGTTGAGAATGTGTTGTGTGAATTATCAAGTAGGTCATTCACTAATGTCTTAAAAGAGTTGAGAGGAAACTTAGTCATCTTTAGGGGTGGAATATGGCTTTTATGCAGTATATTTTGTTTTTACTTACTACTTGTTACAGAGAAATGCTTAGAATCATGTTTCCTTTGGTTTCTTTAATGATGCATTTGTATACACTGTCAGATGGCTTCACTGAATTCAGTATGCATCACTGAAACTGATTTTTCTAGTTGCATGTTTCTGTTACAGAGTATTTCTGGTCTGTACTTGCCAAAGTGCTGACTGCAGGCAGTTCACTACACCTGCCTCGTTTACGGCTTATACTTTAGCACGTTATGACCTGTAAGGTGACATGGAGCAAGCCAGTTAGAGAGGCCAGGACAAAGCCGTGGAAAACACTGCAGGCGGCAGTGCTTTACAGATGGGGAGTCACGTAAGAGTCCTGGTAATCCTGCTCTGAGAGTCAATACCCCATTTATTCTTACTGTTTGTATCTGCATATGGAACACATTTACAAAAGCTTACATGTGGAAAAATACCAGAGCAATTGCAGATTTCCACAGGACCTTCCTTGGTCAGCCCTGGGTTATCTGCTACCCTCTGATAGATAACCCTCTGTGTATTTTGTACTAGTGGCGCTGCGCTATCTGAAGAGTGATGGAAGGTTGAATTCAGTGATCTTTAGCAACACCCAGCTGGCTGATGGGAAACCCCATGCTGTCATCTTGTGGCTGAGTGGCCTGCAGCAAGGATCGAACACAATAGAGTTGTATCTGGACTGCCTGCAAGTAGGTGCCATTAAGGACCTGCCAAAAGCATTTTCTGCACTGTCTCAGGGGTCGGCGGCAGTAGAGTTGCGCACTTTCCAGGACAAGCCACAGGTGAGCAGGAAAACTGGGAGCGGGCTGAACACTTAGAAGAATCACTAGGGATCCTCTGAGTCACTGAATCCAGACCTCAGCCCTCACAGCAGCCAAACTCTGTGTGATGGTGCTTCAGTAATATTTGAGTATTAACTTGTGAAATAAATACAAGGCAAGTTCCCTATGGAACAGGTGAAATCTTAACTTTATTGAACCCAGTAATAGTTTTGCTATTTGTTTTAAACACAATTTTTAGCTTATCAAAAAAAATAGAAAATTACTGCCTCCATCACTTCAGTCCAGGTGTTTCTTGGGGACTGGACTTTTTGCAAGGACTTAGCTGATGCAGTAAGTGCAGCTCTTCATCAGCATCTTAGAGGTGTTCAGTAGGAACAACTCTTGGCTGTGTATGTGGCTTTCCTTTTCATGATGAGCTATGTGGACTAAAAAGACAAGAGGGGAAGGGGACTCACATGATGTGAGAGTCCAACCCTCATCTGTTTGACTACAATAAATTTCCTTCCTCTGTCTGGCAACCAGAGGTTGGCAAAGCTTCCTGTCATCTCCATGTCAGCAGTCCAGGATAAACAGTATCTTCCACAAGCATCTTCCGTCATCATTAATGCAAAGTATGTGTTAGGAGGTGCGATGGCATTCTGCCCGCAAGGTTGCCCCCTTGCTTTCCTTGCAGGCTTGAAAATGAGCTTGTTTATATGGAGAGTCACTAAGGTGCCCATATTCCTGACATGAATGTAAACTTGCTTGAGAAGCAGGGAGAAAAGACTGCTTTGGACTCAGTTCAACAAAAAGTAATTCTTATGCTGTGAATATAAAAATATGTGAATTTCCTGGTATGTGAAATCATATGAATTTGAATAGTAAAAAAATTCAAAATAAAACCACAGCTATGTGAAAATCTGCAAGGCAAAGATTAGGGGTTTTATTAGAGTTCAGATGGTGGTGGGTGGTCCTAAAGGGAACTGTGTATGAGCCCTGCATGCTTAGGAAATGGGCAACCTCTATAAAAAGTTCATTTACGTTGTCTGATATTTCACATTTTTTTCATTGTTGTGCCAGAATTGTGAGCCCTGTTTTTCTTGTGAGTCCAGGGTATGCTAGATGAGCTGCAGCTGGTAACTGGAGGAACACTTGCTGAAGTGGGAAACCTGCAGGATTGTTTTCTTCAACAAATCGAACCTGTTCCTCAGTACACTGGTAAGGCCTCCAACCAGGAGCCAAAATTATTCGTTAGGATAACAGTGCAAAGAAGTTAATGTGATGAATATTAAAAAATGTGTAGAAGCTCTAAATTAGACAAGTAATAACAATTATAGGAAAGTAATAACAACAGTTGTTTGACTGAATTACAGCCACGATAATTTCCTGTAAATGTTTTGGAAATAGGTCAGTTTGGAGAGAAAAGTTACTGCTGCTGGTGATAAAGCAATTGCTTGTTGTCCTAGTGAAGGAGGAGTCTGTAATGATTAAAAGAGGCTTTTTGACCTAGTTTGGAAGACACACTTTTGTGACCATGACATGTTTGTGTCAGCCTAATAATATTTTAAGCATTAACATTGCAGACAGTTGCAGACAGGAAGTAGTCCTAAATGTGATACACTGCTACAGGTTTATGAAAATGGTGGGTGGGTGGGTGGATGGATGGATGGATGGACAGCAAGACTATCAATGTACTTATCCACATGACCAGTAGCCATCTTTTGTTGATCACTGGAGTGTTCCATAGAGGGGGAGGAACAAAGCATGAAGAATGACCCAGGAGGCTGCAGAGCATGTTGGTGCTACAGCTACAGAACCTGTGGGTCTGCATGGGAAAAGCCATTGCAAGGCAGCCAGTACTCCTGCCACATGTTAGCCAAGGCTTTCGCCACCTGCTGGGCTGGAAATCTGCTCCAAAACCAATCCCATTTCTCCCTGTGCCTAGCATTGTGGAGACTGAGCTGGGAACAGGGAGGAAAGGAAGGAGCTGAGGCTACTGGGCAAGGGTGCTCTCTAACCTCTCAACATAGCAAGCCTGGACTAGACTGCCCCATCTGTACTCCTTACTAGTTTCTGCTGTGGGTGTCGGGAGAATAACGGGTTCACACTGTGCGGTATGTTAATATGTGACAACCATAGGGGTGAAAATTAATTTAAGGTTTGGAATAGGATCCATGAAGAGTTCTTTCTGACACCCTTTCCTGTTGTCCCTGTCCCCCTCTGCAATCCAACCCTGCAGCATTGCTACTTTTGATCAGAATAGTGAAAAGATACACAAATTTTATATGAGCGCATCCTGGGTACATTACATGAGTGTGGGCATCAGTGGTGTGCAGTGATAACAGAATCTGTTTTGCCTTTTAGCTATGCAAATCCTCAGCTGCACAGGCTTCTGTTTTCTTGCTCCTTAACATATATACACCTAAGCAAAAAATTACAAAGTTTTATCATCAAAAGTCTCTTTTTTCCTAAATCAACAGACGTTTGCACATAGAAGGGATGGGTAATTCAGTGTTTCCTCCTGGAAAAAGCCACAGCTCTGTGAGCAAGGTTTCCAGATGGCAGACTTGCAGCTTTTTCATTTGTAACTTTCTGCTAATGAATCAATAATACAAATGGTAATAATACAGAGAGAGATTGTCTCTCCTTGGCAGCCTCTACCTGGCTAAGCCTCTCAAATTCAGTTGCTTATAACATTCAAGTAGAATTATTATTATGTTAATAATAATAATGATAAAACAACTCATGTGAATATGTTCAAAGTCTACATAGTCAAATCCACCAAAGGGAAAGGTGCAAATGTTCCAACAGCAATATTAACTCAGCTGCCTTACGCTTTGTGTGTGTTTCACAACCTTTTTGCAGGAGCAGTATCAGGTAATCACAATTTTGCTTTCAGCCAGAAAAAGCTGGAATGCAAATACTTAGCTGTATAGGGGTGTGAAACCTCTGTATCTTTGTAAAGGCATGCTTTCATACTAATTGGAAAATCCTTGGGACATATTTGGACCTGATTAACTGTCCATGGCTTCGACTGTGTGCCTGGTCACTGCTCACCTCTGTGGCAGCAACATTCTCTCCATGTTCAGTCTGTGAGGCTGAGGCACCTAAGCAGTGTAGATGAGAATATGATGATCAGGCAGAGGTTGAACATGTGTACTTGGGTAGGAATAAACAGAGTAAGATGCACTGGGTTTGGTAGATGAGATTAGTATACTACATGTAATCATAATCACAAAATCATTCAGGTTAGAAGGGATCTTTGGAGGTCGTCTAGTTCATGTAGGGTACCTGAACCTGACATAGCATAAAACAAAATAATTATGTTGCACCAGACCAAAGGTTTGTTTAACCCAATTACTGGCTAGAGACAGTATGCCAATATAGACCCGAGGGCAAGAGTATAAGAGAGTGGAGTTGTAGTGCAGTTTTCCCTGGCTGCTCTCATGTTCTCCAGAAATTCATGGCATTCAGAGCTCTTGATTCAGAGGTGGAGTCTTTGTGTTTTGTACTCAGTATATGTTTCCTTCCATGAAGCTGTCCAGTCAGTTTTGAATGAATGATCAAGAAAGTCTCCTGCCAAGAAATTCATAGTCATTAAGATTGGAAAAGACCTCTAAAATCAAGTTCAACTGTCAACCCAACACTACCTTGACCACTAAACCATATCCCAAAGTGCCACGTCTGCACATTTTTTGAACACCTCTAGGGATGGTGACTCTATCACTCCATGGGACACCCTGTTCCATTGCTTGACCACTCTTTCAGTAAATAATTTTTTTGTAATATCCAATCTAAACCTCCCCTGGTGCAACTTGAGGCCGTTTCTTCTCATCCTATTGCTAGTCACTTGAGAGAAGAGACCAACACCCCCCTCTCTACAACCTTCTTTTAGGTAGTTGTTGTAATAAGCAATAAGGTCTCCCCTTAGCCTCCTTATCTCCAGGCTAAACAATCGCAGTTCCCTCAGCCGCTTCTCATAAGACATATTCTCCAGACCCCTCACCAGCTTCATTGCCTATTCATCACATTTTGAGGAGGTATCTTCTTCTTATATGAGGAATTTCACAGCGGCCTATGATTACACAAGCTAGACTGTGCATTTGCCCTATCTGGGCTAATCAGCTGTGCAACAAAGTGTGTCACCTGCTCTAAATCCAAGGCCCTGTATTTGAAGATGTTGCCCAGTGAAGCTGTGGATGGCCCATCGTTGGAAGTGTTCAAAGTTGGGTTGGGTGAGGCTTTGAGAAACTTGACCTATAAAACATGCCCCTGCCATGGCAAGGGGGTTGAACTAGATATCTTTAAAGGTTTCTTTCAACCCAAACCATGGTATGGTTCTATACTACAAGGTCCTAAGAAGAGAAAGACAGGGTGGCTTCCTGACATGACCTCAGGTTCACTGAGGATAAGCATGTCAAGGGACTTCAGTTCCCTCTTTGACAGTAATTCTTCAGATCTGTCTCTGAATTTAGTTATTGCTCTGAAAGCCATTCTGTTACTCAGATTGTTACTGACTCAAGAGTGCAGAGCTAGGGAATAGCTGAATTGGGGAGTTGCCTTAGTAGGTGAGGTATTGATGAGAGAGACTACGTGGTAGGACCAGATAACTGTATAGCTTCATGCTGTGCCTTTTGTTTACCATGTTCACCCCTGGGAAAAGCCACCCCACAGTACACTGTGGACCAACAGTACCCTGAAAGGCCTCTCTTACTTCTTGCCACTGATCACTAGTCATTCTGCTGCAGGTGGGTCCTACTGTAGAACTTGGCTTTAAATTGAAGAGAATGAAAGAACTATAGGAAGTCATCAATTCCTGCTCAGCTATCTGAATTTGCAAACAAGATACATAGTTTGTGGCAAAATAAGCTGTTTAGTCCACCTTAAAGTTTAACAGCCTGCAAAAGTTCACTCTACAGAATAGATCTGGTTTTGATTTAGATGCTAGCCAACAAACAGCATCTGAAATCTTGAGACTTTCTTGGAGATCTCAATCAATAATGCCTAAACCATTCTTTGTTTAAAAAAACTCAAGCAAAATAAGAACAGACCTCAGCATCTGTCCCAACAGCCTATGTGCCAAGTTCCACTTTGGGATTCTGAAATATCTGTGATATTAAGTCCTGCTCCCTTCCTCCCAAATAAAAATAAGACAAGGTTGGGACTAGAAGAGAGGCAGGTTCTAGAACAGGTGGTTCCTGAGTCTTTAAACTTGTTCAGTGTTTTGATGAGAAAACCTGAAATGAAGAAAGCGTAGTATGTGAGGATTTTGATGATTCCCACTGGAATGTTTGGAAACAGTTAGACATGCTTTGAAGTACAAAATGATAAGGTAGAAGAAAAGCATTTTTTCATATAAGCTTTCAATACTCACAAAACTAACACATGAATAAACCTCCCTAAAGCCATTGAGCATAATATCAAAATATTATGCCTGCTTAGAACGTAAAAGAGCAAGTATTTGTGAAATTTTTTTTGACATACAGACTTGGAGAAGTAAATGAATAGCTGCTTGAGGGAGCCACAAACTCAGAAATGAGCTACAAACAGAAACTGCTACGAGCTACTGTGCTAAACATGCTCTGCTTTTCCTCTGTCACTGGGCCAAAACTAATGTTTCTTTTAACAGATAAGAGGCTTGTGAAGAGCTTGGTTTGGTTCTGGTCCTTCCTTATGCCTCATTACAGATGTAACTTTTGGTCTTGTCTTAGAGGTCCACTGTTTGTTACTTGGTATTGAGAACTGGCTTTGGTGTGAGTTCATAGCATGTTGAGTGGATGTTTTGTGAGTCTGTACAAACTCTGCACCCCCCAGAAGCAAATGCGGCCACAAATCTGTGCAGTGTGATGAGCTGTCTTTTGGAATAGAAACCAAATGTGTGTTGCATGTGAGGTACACAGTCAGCTTGTTCAGAAAGTGGGGTAAATTCACTTTGAAAAATGTGCTGGAATCAGTTTTGGCGACATAGAATACTCTTACAGAGGGTGACTTCCCATTGTATGCACAGATACTCCATGCCCCCACCTCGCCCTCCTGTCCCAAATGGGTTATCACAAAACCCCCGTCTTGAAATCCTAAGGTTTCACTTAGGGTTGTTGGTCTCGGGCCTGGGGGGAATCAGTAACACTGGTGGCATTAGTTGCCAGTATTAGGTCTTAGTAGAGAGCCTTGCCTCTGAAATTATGCTAGAAAAGTCATAGACTCTGTTTCTCTCTGTGGAGAGGTTTCTGCTTTACCTGTATCTGTGATATATAGTGGGGATCAGTCCAGAAAAGCCTTGAGTTCATGCAAATCACTTTATAAAAATGGGAGCTAGTTACTCATTGTTGTAAGGATTTATACAGGGCTTAAGTAACAGTAATGTCTGCCCTCCTTGGCTCTTCACAGTGTTTCCATCTTCTAGCTCAGAAATTATCATAGCAAGTGGAGGAGAGTTATGTAAACTGTGCACTCTTTTTCATTGCTTTTTCCCTCCAGGTGATTTTAATAGGCAGCTGATGGGTCAGATGATGCAGATGAACCAAATACTGGAAGATGTGAAAGACCTTCTCAGACAACAGGTACTGTATAAAGGCTTCAGTGTGAAATATCTTAAGCTTGCAACTTTTGATAGAGTCAGGGAAGAATTCACATAGGCAGTAAACTCCTGTGTAGAGTTCATTGCCTCAGAGGCATGACACAGTGGAGAAGAAATAACCATATAAGTCCCAGTACCCTGTGCTTGCTATGGAAGCTCACTGAATGTGGGAGTGTAGGGGACTTACTCAGATACAGAAAATCCATTGTCTTATGGGGGGAGGAACTGGAATTGCCATCCTAGTCCACTGTTAGATAGAGGTAAGTCTGTTGCACAGAACTGAAACTGCAATTGTTCCACTTGCTGGTGGGTTTCAGAACTGGAGTTGCTGATGGTGTGTATCTTTAGTTAAGCACGTCATTTATAAAGGTCCTGTCGATAAAAACTGAGTGGAAGTATAGCTGTTATCCTGTCTTTGATTTTATACACTACAAAGAACATCTCATTTCAAGATGGAGTACCTGTGTTGCATGGTTTGAGTGGCATCTTAGGAAAAAATATACTGTTTTTTCTGGCTCCAGATACAAACTGGAGCTGCCTGTATCCAAATAATGTTTATTTTCTATATCCTCAAGGTCAAAGAAACAACTTTTCTGAGAAATACCATAGCAGAGTGCCAAGCATGTGGTAAGTATTCCTGTTATTGTCTGTAAAAGGCAACCAGATGAGATGTACAGGCGTTCTAAAACTAGTATTGATTACATCAGCTTTATGTGGTTTCTGAGAACTACCTTTTAAAAAATACTGTGTCCAAAGTTCTAGATGTATTGTACACAAATTTAAATTAGATTCTCATTAGAGGAAAAGCTTTCAGTTTCCACAGACCTGACAATCAGCTATTAGGGGATAAAGTCCCACTAAACAAGCAGTACCATTCATCTTGCACTGTCAGTTCTCATTCTGCCACAAAGCTGTGCCACATGTTCCTGGGGAAGGAGACATTGCCTGCCAGGTATGTCATGAACAACCTTAGTAAAAGGACAAGGGAGGAACCATGTTCTGCTTTAGCTGGTTGTCAGTGTGAGGAAGATCCTATACAATCCACCTGAAAGTTGTCTGATTCTGACCTAGCAATCACTGGTTAACAGCAGTAAGACCCAAAAGGTGGTCTCCATCCTTTTGCTAAATGGAAAAAACAAGTGCTTTCCCAAATGCATGGCCTTCCTACAGAGCTGAGAAACCAGACACACGTGCACTAAGTGTAAAAACCAAACTGCTCCCTCTCTGGGTGAGGTGAAAGGCCTTAAACTCATCAGGCCTTTCAGCTGATTTCTTCTCCCAGTCTGTCAGCCTCAGACTAGTGCCAGTCTTTAAATCCTTCATGGATTAGTATGAAGGCTCAACACCTGCTGGGTTCTCAGAAAACTTTGATTTTCCTCAGGGCTGGTTTCTGTGCACCTAAGCCAGTGCACTTGCATGTCCTGCTGCATGTTTGTGGACTGCCAGCTGCTGTTTCTTTATTCCTCTTATTTCTGGACTGTCAGATATGTTCTTGCGAAACCATAGCACTGGTTTTCTTACAAAGTAGTATAGTGTTGCTGATTTAGCCAGCAAAATGCCTTGTACAATTACACTTGAGTCCCTTGGGCCGTCTGAGGTCACTGACTTTCAGGGTTTCCTCCCCTGGCCAGCAGCAGATCCATGCTGGAACTAACCTTGCAGAGGGCTCCCACATGTAGCCAGAAGAAGCACATGGACCTAACAAAATAGCCTTAATTTCCCCAGTGTGGGGACACAGCAGGCTGCTGTGTCATTCTCAGCATGAAGTCTCCTCAGCCACAGCACAGCTGGTAGCTGCACAGTAGAGAAACACAAAGCCCCTTCTGCACAGCATCTTGGGGATATCTTCAGAGCCCTTGCCAGCTGAAGACCATGATGGATGTTTCTTTCAATCACTGAAAGTATTGGTTTTTTCTGCGTTACAGGTTTGGGAGCTGTGAATTTTCCGACTCAGCTTCCTAGGCGCAGTAAACCCAAATGTGAAGTAAATTCCTGCTTCAGGGGAGTGAGGTGCATGGAGACAGCAGAGGGATTTCAGTGCGGACCCTGCCCTGAAGGGCTCACAGGAAATGGAGTTACCTGCTCAGATATTGATGAGGTAAAATAGTGGCTTTCACTGAATTAAGACAAAAAAGGAAAAAAGCTAAAAAGCAGCTGTTTCATAAATATCAATGAGTTGCTGATGCTTGCTGTCTTCAGCATTTTCTGACTGCTTGCACAGTGAATATTAATTCATTCTGATTTGATTCTACCTGCCTATTTTGCTGTTGTTGCAACTTTATGGATGTTATATGTGTGAAAACTTGAAATACCCTGGTGAGTTGTTTGAAAAAAAAAAAAAGCAACAAAACCAACAAGAGCAAGCTTTTGACATAGTTGTTTCTATCTCAAAAGAAGATGCAGTAACTTCTGTTAGAGGCTGCAGAAGCACTTCTTGTCAATATGGGCTTTGTTTCTTTAAATTGTGCTGCTCCTGAACCAGTCTTGGAGACCAAAGTCTTCAGCCCAAACTGGAGCCATGTTTTCAGCCTTACCTTAAAAATCTATGGAAGAAAATAAGCATTGTTATTGTTCCTTTTGTTTCTTTATGATTGTGTTGAAAGCTGATAATGTTGACTTTTCTTGTGCTATATGCTAGAAATTCAGAGCGTGCTTGTATTGAGGGCTGAGTTAATAAATTTACAATATTTTAAATGATTAAGTAAAACCTGTGTTAATTGGAACATGACGCTTACTCAAAACACAAACAACAAAACCACTTACAGCTTCACTACATTTTTTCTGTGTAATGATTTTTGCTGATATTTTTAGTGATTTTTGTGAAAAAACATCTGTATAGTAGTAGACCAGGGAACCAGGAGAATTAAGTTATTAACAGTGCCTGTAGATAACACAGTATTACAATGTGTCTGCCTAATGATGTAAAACAGCAGTGAAAGCAATTTCTTTTTTTCTCCTTCTTAGCCAACAGGAGATGTGCTTTGACTGCTCTTTTGGTTTACTTCCTCCTGTAGGCCATCAGCAGAGAGGTTGTGAGGTGCCCAACTTATATCTGTCTGTGAAACACACTGGAGGGACAAAGCAGGTTGAGTGTGTTAGTTTCCTGAGTTGTAGGCAGTGTCTTTTGTTTTGCCTCACAGGGTACGGACTGTGTCTGTTGCAACAGAAGAGGCAAGAAATAGAGGTGAAACTCTGAAATATTAATGTAAGAGGTGAAGCTGAGACAGCTGTGGTGTGACTTTCATGCCACAGGCAGCCATGGTGAGAGGCTTAAGCCACCCTAGGTGGAGCCCATCAGTATGAGTGGGTTCCATCTCCTGAGCCTTACATAGACTGAGGCAGAGTATGGCAATAATCTCCGTCTTGCCATTTGCAGGGTTGGAGCAACTATACCCATGGCAGCAGTGATGGGAAAACAAACCAAGACTGATCTGTAGTGGCCCAACATTAACATGATTTTCTGTGAGGAGTAAGGCTCTGCTGCTGGAGGTTGATATGCCTTCATGTTCCTGCCACCTACATGGCAGACCTGATCTCACATTAGAAACAATCGGGAAATTTTGACAAAACAATGTCTTGTTTATATGAGGTCTTTATGTGGACACTGCTACTAAAATGCCACCCCAGTATGGTGTGGTTTTGTTCACCAGTAAGTATCTCCTTTAACAGCTGGATTTTCACTAATGATTGTGCAGGGGTAACAAAAGAGTTAATAAATGCCAGTAGCTTTTCCCAATCTAATAAGAGGGGATGTGTCATTATTTTTTTACATGAGTTAGTTGAGATGAAGAAGAAAAGAAATTTTTTTTTTTTTAAAGCTCTTTAGGAATCTCTTCTGAGAGGGCACCTTTCTATTGAATAAACTACTTCTGTACTTCCTAATAACTGGCATTGAAAACGAAGTTCATGTACAAATTCTGAAAAAAACAAATCTAGAAGCTTCCTCACTAAGAGCTGCTATCATCTTTTCTGAGGCTGTTAGCATTTCTGCAGTATGTTCCCTTATTCATTACCCATGTGAAGACATTGCTTTTATATGTTGATGCCCTGTGCCTTGGAAGCTGCAGCTCCTGCTCTGTGTGCGGTGTAATTTGAGTGCCCTCTGCTGACTACAATAAGAAATCCACAGCAAATGAGCACAAAATGTCAGTTCTAGATTTTACATTTTCCTTATGCTCGTTGTGGAACTACTTCTAACAAATCTTTCCATCAAACATGCTTTGATATTAAACGTACCTTTTCTTACTCCCTTTTGTGTGTTTGGTTCCAAGTTGTATGTTTGTCGTAGGTGGGTATCTTCTGGCTTGTTTCCCCTCTGTCTTAAGGGATGCTCTGCTAGTGATGGGGGGGAAGGCATATCTAGAAAACTCTTTTATATTTCTTTCTCATGTTTCTTATTTATTGTTGTCTTTGAGCCATATACAGTATGATGGCATGTTGATGTTTTCGGTACCTAGCGATTAGTGTTGATGTTGGAGAGGCAGCGATGCAGGATGTCGTTCCCAAATGGGCACCCGCAAGGCCAGTGAAACAGGTTACAGCTGTTCTGTAAAACTGCATGAGGCAATGAAGCAAATGGTGCCTTCAGGCTAAAAGTGGTGCTGTGGGCATGTGGTATTTTGGGAGAAGTGCTGAGGCTTGTTTGTGGGCCTCTGGTCTAGGGATGTTTTGGTGCCACTGACATATCTCTGCTCATCTGGCTTGTGTTTGAGTTACTTCTGGCTATGAGATTTGCTCAAATATAAGTGAGGGAAAATACTGCTGCTATTTCTGTGTGTACAAAACACAACTGCAGGACTGTTTGGTGGGTTGGAGTTATGGCTTTCCTGATATTGTGGTCTTCACCCTTCCACGGGGCTCTTGGCCTCTGAGAGAGCTGAACCTGCCCAGCAAAAGGCAAGGTGCTTAGAGAATCAACTATAGGCTAAAATGGAAGATTGCAGATGTTACTTAAATTACAGAAATAGCTGGAAACTTCCTCAGGTCAGAAATATCTGCAAAGACTGTTTCCTCTGTAAGCCAGCTCTGAACAGAAGACATACAGACATTACATGTAGCGTTGCCTTTGACTGGGAGGTCTGTGCACATGGTCAGAGTCTGGATGTTACTGAAGCACAAACATGCACTCGGTTCATTTTTCTCTTTGCAGTGTCGTTACAACCCTTGCTTCCCTGGAGTGCGATGTGTGAATGCTGCTCCAGGTTTCCGATGCGAGACCTGTCCCCTGGGGTATACAGGACAGACTGTGCAGGGAATAGGAGTCATCTACGCCAAGAGCAACAAGCAGGTGAGTGGCAGTATCCCTGCGGCAACTGCTGTTGCAGGGTGCTGGTTTGTATCAGTGCATCTCTACTGCAATTTATTTATGCTTCAGTCCTTCCATAATTGCCTTGTGCAGTTAGGTAGAGCTCAGAGTGTTGCAGTTAGAAGATCTGAGTTGTTTCCTTGGCTTTCATGGGAGTATTAACAGTCTGATACTCAAGACCAATATGGAGACGAGAAAAAATACCATTGTCTTCATAAGTATCTCTGATCAATTGATTTCTGTGAACTGATCTAGGAAGACTATGATAGAAAAGGCTTTTTTTACTGTCATTTTTCCCACGTTTCTGTAGTGGGTCCCTACAAGGGGAACATAGTTCTTGTCAAAACTCTTGTGGGCGAACCAGAAGCCCATCCTAAGGTTGAAATTTCTGTGTCACAGTGTCTTTTCGGGGTTTATATATATATGGAGATCATTGAAAGGTTAGCCTGTGGGTATGTCTGTGGCATTCTGAGAACAGTTTCAGGAGAGATTGAGACTCTTTTCTAGACTTAAACTTTAGGGGCTTTTATTCAGGCTTCGATCTCAATTTGACATTGTTTTTATTACATGTTGATTTATTTTATTACTAGGTCTGCTTAGATATTGATGAATGCCAGAATGGTGGACTTGGACTCTGTGTTCCAAATTCCCATTGCATAAACACTTTGGTAAGCACCTTTTCATTTGTGGCTTTAAAACATTGATTGCTTTAAATTTTCATGAGGTTAGGATTGGATTTATGGCTCTGATTGAAGAGCTGAATAATACAATTTGTTTGTTGGCTTCATCTAAACCAAAGAATCCTTTCCTCTTTTCCTGACAAATTAAAAAATCAATACTTGATTTGTTGTTAACATGTCCATCTGAGCTATATCCTTATCACTTTCACAGGGAAATGGCAGAAACCCCTCTCTCCACACCATCCAGTTATGTGTGTTTATGTTATTGCAAGGAACCTCCTTTGAAAGATTAAACCTTTGATTCCCCTCATCTATCCCCACCTGGGAACTGCTGCAGCAAGCTGTTTCCTTGGGTGCTCTTCTTATAGGAGTAAAGTTTTCACTTTGTTAGGGTATTCATAGACTACCAGATATCCCTCTAATAAGTACAGAGAGGACAAGTGCTGCAATTGATACAACTGTTTTCATACCCATAGATATTAAATCCAGGAGAGCAAGCATAGCTGAAGTAGAAATGATTTACAAGATGTTAGGAACCTATCAAAAGGGCGTGCAACTATTTTAATGCTATGAGGCAAGTTGGACCTTTCACTTAGAATCACAGAATCATAGAATCATTTGGGTTGGAAAAGACCCTTAAAATCATAGACTCCAACTGTTAAGCTGACACTGCCAAGTCTGCCACTAAACCATGTCACTAATTGTCACATGTATACTAGAGATGGTGACTCAACCACTTCTCTGGGCAGCCTGTTCCAGTGCTTGATAACCCTGTCGTTGAAGAAATTTTTCCTAATAGTCAGTCTAAACCTTCACTGGCATAGCTTGAGGCCATTTCCTCTTGTCCTATGTCTTCTTGGGAGAAGAGACTAACCCCTACCTCACTACAACCTCCTTTCTGGTAGTTGCAGAGAGCACTAAGGTCTCTCCTGAGTCTCCTTTCCAGGCTAAACAACCTCAGTTCCCTCAGCTACTCCTCACAAGACTTGCCAGCACCTCAATGCCTTTCTTGTAGTGAGGGGCCCAAAACTGAACACAGTATTCAAGGTGCAGCTTCACCAGTGCTGAGTAGAAAGGGACAGTCTCTTCCCTGGTCCTGCTGGCCACACTGTTTCTAATCCAAGCCAGGATGCTGTTGGCCTTGTCCACCTAAGCATACTACTGGTTTATACTTAGCCAGCTGTTGACCAGCACTCCTGGGTCCTTTTGCAACCTTATGCAATGCTACAGGCTTGGGGAAGAGTGGCCGAAGAGCTGCCTGGTGCCATTCGCTGCCACTCTTCAGGCCTGGCCATCCAGCCAGTTTTTTACCCAGCAAAGAGTATGTCCATCCCAGCCATAAGCAGTCAATTTCTCCAGGAGAATGCCTTGGGAAATGTTGTCAAAGGCTTTACTGAAGTCCAGGTAAACAACATCCACAGCCTTTCCCTTATCCACTAGGTGAGTCATCTTGTCATAGAAAGAGATTAGGTCAAACAGGACCTGCCTTTCATAAACTCTTGCTGGCTGGGCCTGATCACCTGGTTGTCCCATATGTGCTGTTTGTGCTGCTGTCTAATACTGTTCTGCTATAGCTGGGTACACAGAGCAGGCTTTCTCTGTAACAAGAGAAGGGTTAAAAGTATCCTGCAGGTGTAAAGGTGGTCCTTTTGACAGCCAGGTATTGTTGAGGTTACCAGTAGCATGTGAAGTTGTGTGCTTTCCTTGTGAATAACCTCATTTTTCTAGGACTGTTTTCACTGTTCAATGTTTCTCTTTTCTTTTTTTTTTTTTAAATGTATAGAACATTTCTGTCATGTTACGTCTTACTGCATGACTAGACATGACTAGTCCTCTTCAAGAGGCCATTAGTCCCTGTGTGCAGAGGGCAACAAGTGGCCTGCCATCTCTTAAAACAGCAGTGTGGGTTTTTTACTCCTGTCTCCCTTTAGAAGCAGTTTGGTCTGGAAGTGCTGCCTTAAAGGCTATTTTAATGCGTACCAGGGCTTTATATAGGACAGAAGATACAGAGAAAATTAAGCAGGCTCCAGAAGATATTACCCTGGGATCCATTAGAAGAAAGTACATGGGCTGGTATGTTTTATATAGGCCATACCATTTGCATGGCCCAGTGATTGTTTTACTCTTCAGTTATCTCTATATACTCATCTTCAGCCTGAAAGTATGCAGACAGCACAGAGTTAAAATTGGGAATGAAGCTAGGAACAGAGGACAAAAATAATGCTCAGCTGGGTAGTAAATGTATCTCTCTGTCACGATGGGCTGCAACAATCCCATCTGTTCCTTCACCAGGCTTTGTATGGGAAGAATGAAGTAGTGTGAAGTGCCTCAGTTTCACAAAAGGAGAGATGTTCAACTTGACAGAGATCTGCCTTTTTCTGTTCCTCAACATGTCAAAAGTAATTATTCTCCATAAGAAAAAAAGACAGTTGTCAATTAACTTTTTTGTCATAGAATAAATCTACAAATACGTAAGATAGAGACAAAAGTGACATTGGATGCCTAAAGAAGACCCCTTCTTATTAGCATTTGTCTGTTTGTGTCTCATACAGTGATTAGCCCAGCACACACTGAGATTCCTTAGCTTACCTCCTTCGTATTTGTTTACACAAGAGAGTGACACAAATATAAAATACATATGTATGCATCTAGGTAAACCACTGCAAAAGTTGACATCGATGTTCTTATTGCAGTGTAAATGAGGATGACTGTGTCTTTTCTAAAGAAACAAGATTTAGCTCAAATTGGCTTATAAACATTTAAGTTAAAAAATAAAATGAGGCAAAAACATGATGAACTTTCTTGTCTCTCTTTGATTAAAAGTTGTGCCCAGCTAAATTCAGATAAACTCATGGGCCTGCCTTACACTGAAATAAGAGCATCCAATCTGATTAAGCAGGTGCTGCTTAGAATTTTACATAAAGTTTTGATTACCTGGAAGCAGCTCAGAGTGATGCTGACAAGGACAAGTCATCATGAGGAAGCTTTTGCTGCTACATGACTTTCCTCTGGTCTAAGCAGGTGAGAGTTGGGTGTGTTTTCCAGTGTACACTGTGGGAATCAAATCTGAATTTCATATAGAAAATAAGGTTTGTTCACAGTGCAAGAGGCCTCAATGGATGAAAAACTACACTTACACAGCATAAGCAGTGTGACGTGAATCTTGCTTACATGCTTTCTTTAAAAGAAACAGAAGTCCTGCTGAAAGGCTGGCTAATAACTTTTTCGTTCTTACAGGGGTCTTACCACTGTGGTCAGTGCAAACCAGGATATACAGGAGACCAAGCCAGAGGATGCCAGGCTGAGAGGAGCTGCAGAAATCGAGCCCTCAATCCATGCAGCATCCATGCCCGTTGTATTGAAGAGAGGAGAGGAGACGTGACATGCATTGTGAGTTCATAAATTCATGCATTTATATAGTGAAAAATAGCCTCAGGATGGAACTGAGAAAGCCCTTGTAGTCATTTTATACAGTTGAGTGTTTTAACCAGGTTGTGGCACAAAAATAACCAGGCTGAGTCAGTCTTGCAATTGTTTTCTTCTGACAGCATGTCTGCAATGCCACCATACTCATATATATGTGTACCATATTTACTCTGTGTAATTAGATCTTTTGGGAATGGCTTTTATAGACTTTCTATAGTCTCCTCAGAAAGGATTGTCAAATGTCACTCTACAGAAGACATCACAAGGACAAATTCCTCTCCTGCTGCTCAGCTACATAGCTGTGAACATGCCTGTATTTGTCTCCTGATAGAAGTGGTATTTTTCCAAGTGAGACCAAAGATTGTAGGCACAGGTAGGCTGTACTGTGCTTTCCAGCCATGGGAGCAGAGGAGTGCCAAGTGGCACAGGAACTTTCATTGTAAGAGTCTAACTGAAATATATTACTTCATTTTTCCAGCTTGCAAGGGGAAGTAAGAGACTAATCCTGTGACCTAAATTTGGATACAGTGCATGCTTTTGCTGGCACTTGCTTTGGTCTCACTTTTACGTACATCTATTTTAAAGAATAATCTAGGATATTTTAAGTCCATGTTGTAATGGGAAGATGCCTAGATATTTGTGTTGGGCAGGTCCTCATTTTACGGGAAGGCCAGACATGCAGCTCTACGCATGTATCTTCAGTTACAACACAGATTAGGCATTGGTTTGAAACAGTACTAATTTAATTGGCTAGGAGAAACTTGTGTGCAGATGCACTTGCTTTGCCGATGAAAACTAACTGTCAGCACAGTTTTCTCTTAAAAATTCCTCTAGTTGCAGATGTATTACTGAGAAACAAAACAGAAATCCTATCTAGCCATGGGCCCCTTGCTGAGGTACTAGGTGCATATTCTACCTAGGTCCCCTCTTTAGTTTTTCTTCACCTGCAGGTGAGGAATCAGAATTGATTCCTGACCAGTGTCTAAAAGAAATCTGTAGTTCCCACTGAAATAATTAGGTGCTGCAGGCACACATTCCATTTAACATCAAGTCTTAGCTCTTTCTAGCTGTACCTAGATATAGAGAGCTTGAAACAATGGCTTCCTTTCCACATGGAGAGATGCTGAAGTGTACCTCATTGTACTTCAGTGTCTGTCCATGCCTTCTGTATGTTAGTCCTTTCAAGACTGATGTGGGGTTTCCCTCTTGAATATTGCTACAGTGACTCATTAACCTTTTGGTAGTACTACCATGGTGCTTTATTGATAGTGTGGCATTGGTTGGGCTGGTGATGGTTATATTTGCGGAAAAGATGTTGACATTGACGGCTACCCTAATGAAGAACTCCCATGCTCTGCTGACAACTGCAGAAAGGTAAGAAATTTTTCCTTAATCCTATAACAATTCAGAGTATGAAGGGGTGAAGAGAAAGAATGGAAGAAACATGACTAGATCTATTAATCTTATTTCAAGTTATTGAACTCCTCTGGATAAATTGTATTTAATTTGATTAATTAAAAAATAATAGAAACATCATTCAAATTATGAAGGCATCCTGTTTACCCATAGAACACCAGACATGTCTCATTTTGTCTGTAGGACAACTGCAGATTTGTGCCAAACTCTGGACAAGAAGATGCTGATGGTGATGGGATAGGAGATGCCTGTGACGATGATGCGGATGGAGATGGCATTCCCAATGAGCAGGTGCTGTGTGTGCAAGGGGTCTGTGCAAACAGAATGATTTCACGTTACTGCAGTAGGCAGTGATTTTGAAATCTGACCCACTACTAAGTGCCAGAGATTATCCCATACCCATCACTGTCAGCAGCTCTCTAAATCCTGTCTTTTTCTTTTATATAATGCTTGCTATTATAAGACCTAAAAAACTCAGGCTGTCTCACCCAGCCTTAAATCCCACCAGTGTATGCTCTATGATTATATTTTAGCGTTGAATTATAAAGCTTTCTGTCTGCAGAACTTGTGTCCTTCTGTCACACTCTTCCATAGCATGGCCTTCAGGAACAGTACTTGCATTAGTGTCTTTTTAAAGAGCAGGATGGCCTGACATCGCATTTCATGATAAATTAATAATAAATTCACATAAGTTAATGGGTGTCTTGCCAATAACTTGAAAAAACCTTGAATTGTTTTCTCATAGCAAATGAGGTTTCCGTGTGGGTACAGTACTGAGGAATATATCAGAGAGTAAGTTAAGACTGTAAAAGCTCTTTTGTGTTCACCCTGTATTCTCACATGCCCACTGTTGTTCTACATTAAGATCCTTCTGTGATATTGCTTAATGTACTTCAAGGAAGACAGCAAGAACGCTCTATCCAGCCTACAAGTGTCCGCCACACCTTGAGTGCTGTGTCCAGTTTTGGACACCACAATATAAGAAGGACATTGAGGTGCTGGAGCAGGTGCAGAGAAGGGCAACAAAGCTGGTGAGAGGTCTGGAGAATATGTCATATGAGAAGTGCCTTGGGGAACTGAGATTATTTAGCTTGGAGAAGAGGATGCTTAGAGGAGACGTCATTGCTCTCTATAACTACCTTAAAGGAGATTGTAGTGAGGCTGGTGTTGGTCTCTGCTCCCAGGTAACTAATGACAGAACAAGAGGTCCCCCCCCCCCCTTGCATCAGGGGAGGCTTAGATTGGATATTAAGAAGAAGTTCTTTACTGAAAGAGTGGTCAGGCACTGGAACAGACTGCCCAGGGAAGTGGTGGAGTCACTATCCCTGGAGGTATTCAAAAAACAAGTAGATGGGGTGCTTCAAGACATGGTCTAGGGATCAGGGAGATGTTTGACAAAGGTTGGACTTGATGATCCTGGAAGTCTTTTCCAGCCTAAATGATTCTATGATTCTATGTGAAGCTAGGACAGACTATCAATCATGGAAAGTCTGTCTCAGGCTGTTTTGCCACAGAGGCCAACCCTAAATTCTGGTAGCTTGAAGTAACTGGTTTTATTAATATTCTATAAGTAAGGGTGTTAAATCCTCCTTCAGCTGTAAATCTATATGCACGTTGAGTAACTTCTTTATTGCTGCTAAGCTCTCTTCAGCCTCTTTCTGTGCAGGAGGATGAGGTCCTGGATGTGCTGGATGGGAGGAGAAAGTTTACACCAGTTTGAAATAAAGTTTTCTCCATATGCATCCTGATGGTCTTAGAGAGTCAATAGCAGCTTAGTTGACAAAAAACCCCCAAACCACTAAAAAAACTAACCCCAAACAAAAAAAAAAGCAAACACCAAACCCAGGTTTATACCTTTTGCATCAAAGTGTTTCACTTTGGTTTGAATCTCTACCAGAAGGGGGCAGTGGCCTTTCACCGAGAGCATCTACAAACCCTGTCAGGGTCTCTGAACTGCACCTTTTGAGAAGGACTGTGTAAGGAAGCCGGGACACCAAAACAGGTGCCTCGCCATGGATGCAACCAAAATGAGAATCAGAAGTCAAAGTTATAAATAAAACCTTATGATACTGAGTGTTTATGTTTAGGGTTCCTATGGTGTCATTCAAAACAAAGCTTTGAGGGAGCCAGTGAAATCTGATCCAGAGCTAATATTAATCTAAAATGTTGAACTTCTCACAGTATTTCTGTGAAAGTAGAAATAAACGCAAAAAAATTGTGAAAATTTATTGTATTTTTCTACTTCTGTGAAAGCAGAAATAAATACTAGAGTTACACGAAAAAGTTAGAAAGTAGAAATAAATATAAGTATTATATAAATCCACTAAAGTAGAAATTAAAGATTCAGGGCCCAGTTCATGTCTGATTTGGATCTGTCGCTCTTGCAGGATAACTGTGTCTTGGTTCCCAATGTTAACCAGAGAAATGGTGACCAAGATATCTTTGGAGATGCTTGTGACAACTGCCACCATGTTCTGAATAATGACCAGAGGGACACAGATGGTGATGGGAAAGGAGATGCTTGTGACGATGACGTGGATGGAGATGGTAATTATTCACTTCCATCTTCTCTGATGTTACTGAAACCTACCCAGCACATACCTTGTGTTAGGAGATCCGTCACTAGCTGCTATGTGATTGTCTTTCTTCATGAAACCTGTGTTTGGAGTCCTTTTCATTTAGATTAATCTGTATCTTTTAGCCTTCACTGGAATCACTGAACACTAACAGATAAACCAAGCCATGTTTCATGTATAAGTTAAGGCCATTGGTCATTCAGTAATTACTTAAAGGTGCAAACACATCTCAGTGTACCCAGGTGCTGCCTGTCCCAGATGCCCAAGAGCTACATAATGTGTTATTTTCATTGCTGTAGGAGGCTCGAAAGAAGGAAAACATCACAATCCTTCAAATGTAATAACAAAGATGAAATGTCCCATCTTGTAAGATGTGATACAAGAACAGGATACAATGAATTGTGTGTAATTAATGAAGTGTGTGTGAAGCGGTTGAAAGCTGTTCTTTAGCAAGATGTTTCTAACTTATATTAAATGAATGGATGCACCCATAAGAAAAATTTGCTGTGCAGGCTTACAATGTCATTGCAAGATTAAGTAGTTGCTGAAAAGGAATAACATCTTTACTGCTCTTGATATTTATGTTTTCCAATTACAAATATGGGAATTGTTTTAACTAACATCCAGTCTATTTTTCACTAGGTATTAAGAACCTTTTGGATAACTGTCAGAGGATTCCCAACCAAGAGCAGGAGGATGAGGATAATGATGGTGTCGGTGATGTCTGTGATAGCTGCCCTACAGTCAGCAACCCAAATCAGGTTAGCAGGGAGAAGGAAAACATACCCTTGTTTAGGGAGAGGGACTGCTGAGGTCCAACAAGATAAGGTACAAGAGAATGAGTCAGCTCATGCTGCTGCAGTGCTTATCTTTTATCAGTAGGTGTTCAGGAAAGTTTTATGGAGCTTCAAACCCTTCTGACATTGGAAAGGAGAGCCACCAGGCGTATAGTTCAGAATGTTTTTAGCACCTCTGCTCTGCCAGTATCTTCTACTGTCATGCTCTGAAATGTGGACAGGCTCCAGTCCCACAGAATCCAATGCCAGACTCCACAAAGTGGTGTGATTTAGTTACAATTAATATTTCTTTAATTAGGACAACATCCAGGCGTCCTGATTTAGTAAAACTTTCACTGCTACTAGGTCAGAAGTCAGTGAGACTTTTTGTGTGTCTGGAATTCTGATTAAGCCCCTTGTGACTAGCAAAAAATGCTGGAAACATTAGAGAAACATGATAGATTTTTAAAGCTGTTTAAGTAATCAACCTTGGTTAGAAATGAGGGATATTTATTTCCAGTAGTAGAGGAATCTTGCTTGAACTACTCATCTTGCTGGAACTGCTTCAGTCAAGTTTAACCCTGCTTATTCATTGTCTGTTGCTTTTTTTTTTTTCTTTAATAGAACTGACTTTTTGATTAGATGGGTGATGCAAACAAGAAAATACGTTTTGTAAAACAAATGCTTTTCCATGTTTTTATTTTAATTGCATTTGATTTTGTTGTGTTTTGGTTTAATACTGCCATTTTAATACATGCTCTCAGCAGCTGATGCTGGAACTTTCTCTGTTTCCTTTTGCAGTCAGATGTTGACAATGACCTGGTTGGAGATTCCTGTGATACCAATCAGGACAGGTATGCTGTGCTGTGGCTTGTACAGCAGGGATCTGGAGGAGGCTAGTCTTGAGCTGAAGCACGCTACTGATCTCTGGAGAGTGTAATCCCTCAGGCTAGCCTGGATTTAATTCCAATACCTCCTCAAAGAAATGTTATTTCAGAAATGTTATGATTTATCAGCCTTGGTTCGCTTCCCTGTAGCATTATGGTTATGGAGGCCTTCACCTTTAGCCCCATGTTCACACAGGCTTTCTGTGAGTTCCTGTGGAAGTGACATTTAGAGTGGTTTTCTGGCTGTAAAACCCAGAGCACTACTCAGTGCTTCTTATTGAGGTAACATTTTTTTTCCTTTTTTTTTTATTCCTCTTTATTTCATTAGCAGAAATTTCACAGTTAAGGATTGTATGTTCTTCCATAAGAACCTAGTGTTTCAGAAACAGGATTTTGTTATCAAGTGTAAAACATTTGCAGAAAAACCCTTTTGCTTTGGCACAGCAAGAGTGGCAGGGCTCCTCTATGGCTTTTACATACCCTGAGCATTCAGGAGAGCACGTCCCATGACAAATAGCTAAAGCCTTACTGGAAGCAACTTCTGCATAACCAACTTTTGGGGTGGCAAGTCCTCCCCTCTGCTTCTCACTTAAAGCAAGAGGAAAGGGAAATGATGAATCCTGTGCTGGCACAGCATTTTGGCAGCTGCACACAGCTGCCAGGTCCCACCCCAGGGCTGCTGGTGGGTGCCGCTGTCTGGGACAAAAAGTGGGGAGCGCACTTCCCCACCTCTGCAGGGACTGTTCCCAGTCTTGGGCCGGTAGCTGCCAAGGCTGCCAGCTGAGAGATGTGCAACTCTTAAGTAGATACGGCCTTGGTTTCTTCCTCTTTTTAAAAAGGACATACTTTCTTTTTTTTTTTCTCAAACCTCACTTACGTGTATGAAGCATTTCCTGGTAGAAATGCTGTAGCTCTACTTGAAGTTAACTTTGCAATACAGATATATGCATGGTCCTCATTACATAATATCTCAAGAATGTGCAAGCATTAGTTGCTCTGACTTAAAGCACCTTTCTTAAGCAGGGATAGACAGGATGGAATATGCATAGCTACAAGTGCCAGCACTACCTTAATTTGGCTGCATGTCATTTCTGCTCTGCCTCTGCTAGGCAGAAAGCTACTGAGGGGAAACTTGCCTGCTTGTTGCATTTTGTTTATGGTGTGTGTATAAAACACACCTGACTTCAAGCTGGTTTTTTGCACAGATGCACTTAACTGTTGGCATGGGGAAACGATGCAGCCACCTCATAACTTCCCAAACTCTTTTCTGTAGTCTGTGTCCTTGTTCCTGGTGACTCTTCACTGCAACCAACTGATGCAGCCATGGGCTGGAGGGATGTTTGGAGCTACAGACTTTTTCCTCTCTTTCTTACTGTGCGGCCCCCCTGCGGGACTGTGATGTAAGGAAACTTGCTATGCAGGAGGGTGAGAGTGGTGCTTTTTTTTAAACAAGTTTGATTTCAGGTGTTCAGACAGAGTCTTCCATAAATTTTCATTCAAACTCATACCTGCACATTCATGAGCACCAAGACACTTTGTGGACAACATGTGTGTCAAGGAACACCAGCTGTTGAGCTCTTGCTGTCTCCTGGGTGCCTTTTGATTGGTGACATGGCACTTGCTGGATGTGCACTGCCCACCCTTTGGGAGTGGATGTCATCTGGGATCTTGGGCTCTGGTATCTTTTCCCTCTCCATGTAAGGTTTCTTTTTCTTTTCCTTATCAAGCATTTTTATAGCTTCAGGCTTAATCTTCATCTTCCAACCACCTTATCATACAGCCTCTGTTTGTTCTTTGTCTCCTTGCTGTTCAGCCACCTGAGCAACACGTCATGGTGCCCCAGTGGTCTGTTTCTAGCTCTGGAGGTGCCTCCAGTGTGTTTTCTGCTTATGTACCCATGCTGTCCCCCATGCAGAGGCAGGAGCTGATGCTGGTGTGCCATTTCTTTTTGTCTCTGATCACAGCGATGGCGATGGGCACCAGGACAGCACGGACAATTGCCCCACCGTCATTAACAGCTCCCAGCTGGACACGGATAAGGATGGTTTGGGTGATGAGTGTGATGAGGATGATGACAACGATGGCATTCCTGACCTCTTGCCCCCAGGCCCTGACAACTGCAGGCTGGTCCCCAACCCAGGGCAGGAAGATGATAATGGTAACATGAGCTTTCAGGAGCCATTTCATTGCTTAGGCACTACATTCTTCCCCAAGCATTATACATGTGCACCAGGATCTGACATAATCAGCACATATGCATACACTCATTCCAGGAAGGACCCCAGACACAGGGGACCTTTGGCCAAGGCAGAGGTCCTCAGGTCCTCTCCCTGGCCACTGTAGCCACTGGGGCTGAGACTCCACTTGCTTCTCAGACACCCTGATCCATATGTGACTACTTGCTGCACCATAAATCTGCTTTCACTTCTCCGATGCATGCAGGTGATGGAGTTGGGGATATTTGTGAGTCTGATTTTGACCAGGATACAGTGATTGATCGGATCGATGTGTGCCCTGAGAACGCAGAGATCACCTTGACAGACTTCAGGGCCTATCAAACAGTGGTGCTGGACCCAGAGGGGGATGCACAGATTGATCCCAACTGGGTGGTTCTGAACCAGGTAAATATACATCTGGTCTTTCTTACATGTCTGAGAAAGACCATTTGAAAACCACAGTAAACCTCTGTAATTGCAGGACCTCTGGCAAACAAGTGAAAAGTGGAAGCTGTTGCTTGGTTGTCTGTTTTATAGGAGTTATAATGAAGGAAGTTTCTTCTAGCATACAATAGCTTGAAGCTTCTAATAATCTAAAATAACTACAGGCTGGTCAGCTTCTTCTAGATGGATTTCACTGATGTCAAGAAAGCAAAAACAAGACTTCTGTGTCACCCTATTGAAATATTTCTGTAGCAAAGTTTCATGAGTCCTTCCTGGAATTTGAAACTCTGACCTTCTGTATAGCAGAGAATTTACTCATAGATGGAGTCCAGTAACTGTTCTTTACAGTAACAAATTTTAGCCTTCAGGAGGCTAATATGTTCTGAGTCACAAGGAATGTGCAATTTATCCCATTGCCAAAGTCTCTGCCAGGCTGAGATGTGTACACCATCCTTAACCCAATCCTTGCAGTCAGTTTAATTTTAAACTCCAAGATCAAGCTGCATGAGCTAAGCCTAGGAAAAGCTCTCTTCCCTGCTGCAGCCCTATTCCCTGCTCCCCAGTCCCATCGCCAGTTCTGGCCAGGTTGAGTGATTTCCAGAAGATTGGGGTAGGGAAAGAAAGTATCAGAGTACCAGTAAGGCCAGTTCTGGAGTGGGAAAAGAAAATTCCTTCCTGACTCAGGCCACACAAGCAGCTGAAACATTAGTATTTTATTATAGTTTTAATTTTAATTCAGAACTAAGTGTGTTACAAACATGTGAGCAAATGGAGGAGACGTATCGTGGGCAGGGGTGCATGAGGGAGGCTAGAAGAGGCTGCCAGGCTCAGCCAGCCCAGCTTGTCTCACACACTAACCACCCTAAATCTACTCCTACAGGGCATGGAAATTGTGCAGACTATGAACAGCGATCCTGGCCTTGCTGTTGGTATGTACCCTCTTCTTGAATAAGTTTTAAAGCAGAAAACTTACAGCATGTGAACACGTTTTCTGCAGAGTTGTTTTTAACCTGTGTGTATCCTCAGGTTACACGGCTTTTAATGGTGTTGACTTTGAGGGCACTTTTCATGTGAACACAGTGACAGATGATGACTACGCTGGCTTTATTTTCGGTTACCAAGACAGCTCTAGCTTTTATGTGGTAATGTGGAAACAGACTGAACAGACATACTGGCAAGCAACTCCCTTCAGAGCTGTTGCAGAGCCTGGCATTCAGCTAAAGGTACTGGTAGTGGCTCCTAGCTGGGGACACAGGGGTCACCACTGCCTGGCTGTGCCATCCTGCCACGTGTTGGCCATGCTACCCCACATCTAACTGCTGTGGGCTAAGCTGTTGTGTTTTGCATTGGCCAAGCCATTGCACCACCTGTTGACCGTGCTGCCCAGCTGCTGTCTCCCTGCAGCAGGTGTCAAAACAGACAAGTCAGGCAGCTGCCACACAACTCTTTTAATAGCACCATTTTTTAAGGAACTTCATCTCTGGTCATGCCTCTGCTCATTAGCTGGAGCATTTAGTCTCTGCTCTCATTATGCTCTGACTGTAATTGGTCAAATTGCCTCCTTCTTCTTGGTCCAGGTACTCAGTTGGTTTTCCATGCAAGCAGTGGCTGCAGTTATGCAAGAGAATTTAGGGGCTTGTGAATAGGAGGGAGGGAGCTTCTGCAGACCTGCTCTCAACTACAAAAAGACTTAGATCTCCTGAAAATGACATTTCTCTGTGGTCAGCATTGGAAAATTGTATTTCTTCAGGCTGTGAAATCCAAGACAGGCCCTGGTGAGCACCTCCGCAACTCCCTCTGGCACACAGGGGACACCAGTGATCAGGTCAGGCTGCTGTGGAAAGACCCCCGAAATGTAGGGTGGAAAGACAAAGTCTCCTACCGCTGGTTCTTGCAGCACAGACCCCAGATTGGGTATATCAGGTAAGAGAGGAAAGGCTAGATAAGGTGAATACAGATACATGTGTGACTAAACTGTTCTTTGTTGAACGTAATTCAGGTGATAACCTCACAATTTATAATATGTCTGGGATTTGCACTGATAAAGCCTTGTAACAGGTTAGACTTCTGAAATTCAGCCTGCAGTTGTTCTCTTAGGGAAGACAATTCCAAGCTCAGCCTGTTTGAAACTGAATTTTTCTACCATCTGGCTGTTTTAACTGTGCCCTACTCTAATAAGCCTATTTCTGGTTCTAATACCTTGTTTTCCAAGCTGCTACTGGCCCCTGATCTGAATAACAATGCACTTCAAATTTTTCTAATTTTGATAATTTAGAATATTTTTGTGGAACAGTGATAGTTCATTTACATATTCTGGGAAAACAAAATTAGTAGAAGTTGTCCACTTAAAGGTTTCGATCCTAATTAAAAATCAGTAATTATACTGATGCGATAGATTTGAGATTACATAACTTATATTCAGAAAGTTCATCAAAGTTATGTAATGTGTATTATCCTTATTTTGTTATTAGAAAAAAAAAGTTATTAAAAATCACAGTTTCACTCTGTAACATCCAGATCAGCAGAAATTATACTTGTAGATCAAGGTTGATATTAAAATGCAAAAAACAAACTGCTCTGACATCATTTTACAATCTTATAGTAGAATAGAAATACAGGCAAGTCAGTTGTTCTTCCAGAAATCACCACTCTGCAGTTGAGATGCAGCAACTTGATGACATAATTATTCCACTTCTGTGGTGCAGAGCATCATCCTCAGTGGTAATTAGAGTGAGCATGTTTGACTTTATGCTAAAATATATTAAGAACATTTATACTGTCAATTATTGTGTCCCAGCCACAGGATGGTAGTGCATAGATCTTAGGTGACAACTTTAGTTTAGATCAAGCTCCTTTGTGAAGCTGCTTCATGAGCAAGCATCTGCCTGTGGTTGCAGTTTGTCCAGCCAGCCTAATTAATAGTTTGCCCCCTGCAAATGGGGAACATAGCAAAGTCAGTGTCACAAAATCCTTCAAAAACTAAAGGCAGCCAGGCCTAAAGTGAACCTCTGCCAGCTCTGTCCACATCTTGCTGTGATCTGTTTAGGCCAGAAGCCAAAGACCATAATGTGTCTAGCAAAGGTTTTCTGAGGCTTCAGGGAAGCCTAGAAAAAAGCCTAGGAAATAGTCACTCTCCCACGGAAACTTGAAAGACAAGAAGCTCTATTCATTGTACAGATACTTTTGAACTGCCCCAGCAAATCAGGAAATAAACTCAGGAACATAACAGGAATTGTTTGGGTTTTTTCTTACTTTATGAAAAGACACAGGAACTTTCTTTCTCTTCGCCACTTGCTATTTCTTGCATGTCAGACTAGCAATGTCTTCATCCAAAACAGGGCCCTCCAGACTCATCATGCTCTGTCAGTGCATTTACCCAGAACCCCAGAGGCTGAGGACTTGGTGCAGACAGTGCTGCAACAGCTCTGCTGGCTCCAGCATGGTCCTGCTCAAGCCCTCAGCAAAGGACACATGCTGGGGAGCTGGCAGGGCACAGCTGTCCCCAGAGCTACTTGTGAATTTGCTGATGGGTTTTCTAACAAGAAGATGCTGAATCATCAAAACTGTTCCTGGAATTAATAATATTCTCCTTTTGAAATAAATCTCAGTCATGTTTAAGATTTCAAATGGTTTGTTTGAAACTTTGTCACTAAAAAAAAGAGTTCATCTTCAAACTGTGTGAGACAATATCCATCTGGCCTTCTTCAGCTTTTCTAATCTGGTTCTCTCTTTCTCCTGTAATTGACTGTGGAAATAGTCAAGAGTTAAAGCTCTCAACCTGACTGACTACAGAAAAAAACATTCCAAGGCTTTTGAGGGATGTGTAAAGAACCAACAACCACTGAAACACCCTCCCTGCCCAGCTCTTTCTTGCCAGTGTCCAGTGATTGCTCCAGTTCCCAGCCTACAGAGGATCTATCTTAACTACATTTTCTCCCTGGGCTAGGTGGGAGGATAGCATGTCCAAGGCTAGAGTCACCATGGATAATGAAATTACGTTTATCAATGTTGCAGCTTTGGAAAAGACTTCACAGAGGTTCTGTTTGCTTTCCTTAAGGGCAAGATTTTACGAAGGTTCTGACCTAGTGGCAGACTCTGGTGTAACTATAGACACCACCATGCGTGGAGGACGGCTTGGAGTTTTCTGCTTCTCTCAGGAAAACATTATTTGGTCCAACCTGAAATATCGCTGCAATGGTAATGTTGCTCTTACATAATTCTTTAGCTAACACATGACCATGAGGAATGGGTAGTGTGGCTATTGGATTAAGCCATTTTGCATCCTTTCCTTTGCTTTTCATTTCCAAGTTACTCACAGCTGTGAAACGCCTTCCCTGACACCAGCCAGGCAGGAGCTAACACCTCACAACTGCTCCTCCCAGAGCAGTCCCTCTGCTGCAGGGATTGTGCCAATTAAGTAGCATAACTGTAGTCAGAGAATTAGAAATGTTATTTAAAACCAACTGTGATAGCTGTACAGGCACAGCATACTGACGCCATCATATATGTAGGATGCCTCGAGCTCTGAATACAAGGTAAAATCTGGAAAGCCAGCAGCATCATTGTCACTTGTGTACTTGTTGGTTGCTCCTGCCTGTGGGAGGACATGATTGTAAGATGCCCTGCCTCCCAACAGAGGAATCCTTCTCAGACTCTGTTGGAGTGTGTTGGCTCACTCCTCTTGGGTGGTAAGAGTCTTGCAGCTGAGCCCAGATCTCCCACTACATGGAACAAATCAAACCTTGGCTACTGACAGAAGCTCATCATGTCAGGGTATTTCTTCCCTGGCAGCACTTCAGCTAGCTTCAAGGGGGGTTGGAGGGGCTGCCCCCCTCCTCTCAGCATCAACCCCTACCTGACCATGGCAGCCTTAGGAAAATAAGTTACCATCCAAGTTGGAATAGTTTCCTTGTCTGCTTTCTGTGGATCCAAGAAGCCCAGCCCAGGTCTGCCGTGGACACAGCTGCTCCATGGCCAGACCCAAGGTCTGTGGCTTGTTCCAGTGATGGACTCTGTTTCTTGGGCATTTGGTACACCTAGGCTGGTGATTGGAGGTCATGGTTAACAGGGGAACTGCTAGAGAGTGGTGCTTACAATTAAAAAATACTTGATAAGAGTCTCAAACAATGTGTGATTTCCCAGAAAGTGTGTTCCAAAGTTGCCACTGAAGTCATGAATACTTTCCTGGCAGTGAGCAGGCAGTGGTTTTGCTGCAGGCACTGCAGTATGTCAGTGAAACCCACTCAAAGAAGTCTCTGAAATCCCCAGTGTCCTGGATTTCATTTGAGAGAAGTTCCTACATTTGCAGAAAAAGATTAAAAAGAACTTTCAAGCCTCAAAAACAGAAGTGGTCAACAAAAAGCAGAGGGCTTACCCCTATTTTTCTATATATGGTGTGTATTTATATAGTGACGTCCTTTTTTTTAGTTTAGAGTTACCTGTCCTGCATCAGGGTGGAAATAATCAGAGTAAAATTGAGGTCACACACCTGAGCTTCATTGCTGTGGCTTATCTTTGGCTGCAGCTTTAGCTCTATGGTTAGCTCTGTGGCTCTCCAGATAGCATGTGCTGGGATCTGGCACAGGCACACTACAAATGCTTCAGACAGTACTGTAGATACTTGTATGACTTCTACCTATCTCCAGCTGTCTTTGACAGTTCTGGAGTTTTTCTACCAGTTGCTGTTGGTTCTTGGGTTGTTTTTGTGCTGTCTTGTGGCGTGGGAAACCATCACAGGGAAGTGGAATTAGGGTACATGAGAAATAGCGATGCTGATGCTGCAAACGTGTCTGGGGTGCAAAGCAAGACAGCAACCACTTTTTCTGCCTTTCTGGTCACGTGTTTATTAATAAGCCTGTAAGAGTGTGAGCCACAGAGTTTTCAGGTGGAAATGTAATTTGAGGATTGATAGCACTCCATTATGGTCTGGCCCTGTAGCACTCACGGTCTTGTTAGCCTCTCTGTGCTTTTCTGTACAGCTAGAGCTGAAAACATTCCCTGTTCAGTCTTAATCTGTAAACAAAAGAGAAGGCATGGAATGTTTTATGCTGGAAGGGACCTCTAGAGGTCATCTGGTCCAACCTTCCTACACAAGTAGGGACATCTCTACCTAGGTCAGGTTGCTCAGTGCCCCATCAAGCCTGACCTTGAATGACTCCAGGAATGGGGCCTCTACCACCTCTCTGGGCAGCCCATTCCACTGATCTATCACCTTCATGTTACCTAAAAAAGAGTAGGCGGGTAATTCATTAATTTAACTGCTCCTTGTTTTTGTCAGAAGAGACTAAACATTTGCATATTTTCCTCTTTTCAGATACCATCCCAGAGGACTTTCAAGAATTTCAAGCTCAGCAGTTTGGTGTTGGGGATATTTAAGAAGGAAAAGCAAACTAACATTGCTATTGCAAACCATAAACCAATATATTTTAAACCCTTATACGATTGTTGTTTTAAGAGTGCACACCGCAGCTTGTTCTCATTGATATGACTATGTCAGACTTTTTTTGTATAAAAGTGAAAATAAAAAGGAGACAAAATAGATCAGGGCTTCACTTATTTGCCCTAAAATCTGGGGAGCAGCATGTTATTGAGTGAAATGTGCTTAAAACATCCTCAGGAAAAGTTTAAATCTATTGCCATTTTGGATTCAGTATTAAACAGGGTGGGGAAGAAAGCACAATTTCGTCTATCCACAATGTGTCAGAAACAACAGGTTACATCCAGGCATGTAGATTGAGAGATCTCTGGCTCTTAGTATGTTTCCAGTCCTGCTAGAAAAAAACATTACCTCCTTTAGAGCACTGAACTCCTTTGGAGATCTAGTTGCCTTTGGCAGACCTTCTCTAAGAACTCCCTCTTAGACCTCCTTTGCCCTCCCATTCCCAAAAAACTGAGTAACACTATCACAGCCTGTAAAAGACTAGAAGCTGACTGACTGCAGGGTGGTGTAGTCACATCTTATCACTTCCATGGGACTAAACCAAACCAAAACAGAACAAAAATTAAAAGGAGATAAATGCAGAAACACCTATATAGAAAAAGTAATCCTAAATTTCACATGGCAACCTGGACAGGTGGGAGAGAAATCTAATGAAGTTCAACAAAGGCAAGTGTAGGGTCCTGCACATGGTGAGGAATAATCTCATGCACCAGTAGAGGTTAGGGGTTAACCTGCTAGAAAGAAGTTCCACAGAGAACGAGCTGGGAGTCCTGGTGGACAAGAAGTTAAGCATGAGCCAGCAATGGGCCCTTGTGGCCAAGAAGACCAATAGTATCTTGGGGTGCATTAAGAAGAATGTGGCCAGGAGGTCAGGGGAGGTTCTCCTCCCCCTCTACTCTGCCCTAATGAGGTCACATCTCGAGAACTGTGTCCAGTTCTGGACTCCCCATTTCAAGAGAGACTACTGGAGAGAGTCCAGTGGAGGCCCACAAAGATGATGAGGGAGCTGGCACATCTCTCTTATGAGGAAAGGATGAGAGACCTGGATCTGTTTAGCCTGGAGAGGAGAAGGCTGAGAGGAGATCTTATCGATGCCTATAAATATCTAAAGGATAGGGGTCAAGAAGGTGGGGGTCAAACTCTTTTCAGTGGTTGCCAGCGACAGGACAAGGGGCAGCAAGCACAAACCGGAACACAGGAAGTTCCATCTGAACATGAGGAAAAATTTCCTTCCTGTGAGGCTGGCAGAGCACTGGAACAGGCTGCCCAGAGAGATTGTGAAGTCTTCTCTGGAGATACTTAAAACCCGCCTGGATGCAGTCCTGGGCAACCTATTCTAGGGGAATCTGCTTTGGCAGGAGGGTTGGACTAGATGATCTCTAGAGGTCCCTTCCAACCCCTACCGCTCTGTGACTCTGTGACACACAAAGCCAGGCTTTGCCTGCTGTCCCCACTCAGAGCCGAGCTCTCTCAGCAGGTACTGCAATCTTAGGAAAATGAGTCACCAAGTTAAAACCACAAAACACTGCACTAAGCATTAGTAACCACTAGGAAAGAACAGGAAAAGCAAAAGCAAAAAAAAAAAAAGTATCACAATGCACTCTATAAACCAAAGTATAGAAAGGTGTTGGATACCTTGTGCATTTGTACTAAATTATTTTTTCAAAGGAAAGGAGGACAAGCTCCAAGGACAGCTGAAGAGAAAGATATTGCAGCTTATTGGATAATTACATTGAAAAGGACAATAGGAAGCAGTACTTCAGCATCAGGGGAAGGAGGAAATACACAGTGGGGGACTACAGTGAGGGTTTTAAAAATCAGAAGTAGCCCTGAGAAAATGAACAGCTAAAAATCAGAAGTAGCCTTGAGAAAACAAGCAGCTCTTTCCCAGCAGAGGAATACAAGGGAAATGCCGAGTTCAAGTATCAGGTGAGTAACAAAGCAACAAAAAAAGGCATTTCCTGTTCTCACTACAATAAAAATACCCTGAAGGTTTATGGTGCCACCAAAGGCTTGGGCTATGGAAAGAGTTCTCACCACAGGCTTGTCTACCACTGCCAAGGCTTCTGGGAGCAGCGCAGCCCTGGGACCTATCCCATGAGGGACCCCAGAGTCTCACAGCAAAGAACATGATGCAGGAACGTTCCTCTGTCATGGCACTTCATTATGAAAGGTCCTTCAGTTTGTGTCCTCCTTTCCCCTTGGCTTCACCAAACCCAAGTTCACTCACCAGGTTTTCAATGGACAATTGAAAGGCTAGTTAGCCTGCAGCAACACGGAGGTTATTGTCAAATTATGCTTAAAAGATCTAGGTCTAGATGCTGGGTATCTAGATCTTTTTCTAGCTGAACGTAAGCTGTAACTGCAGTATTGTTCATTTACGAACAAGAACACAGACCATGAAACAAATCTAAATCTTCCTTATCATGGGTTTGCATTTCATTGGATGGAGCCCCTTCTCCAGGCAGAAACCCTCTCTGACTGGTTTGGGTGCAATCTGGGCAGAGGCAGTTTTTTTGTACTACACTCTCACATCACAGGTGCACCACGGCTGGGGCCTGCAGGGCACACATTTTGCACAATCAGTCTCCTCACAGTGGAAGCGACAGGCCTGGCCCACCCTGGCCTGCCTGCAGCTTGTGCTCGTCAGAGCACAACAGCACACATCAGCTCCATCAGACAACATGACCACAGCCAGCTTCCAAATCCCTGCCAGCCTCTGAACCTCTGCCCAGCACTCCTGCCTGCAGCCAGAGGCTCTCCTCCTGCTACAGTGGCTATGAGGCAGCACCCTGGCCGTTTGCTGCACCAGTTTGCCACCTTTGAGTTTGCCCATTTCCAGGCTCTCTTCCAGCCTACACCACTCCTGTTGGCCACTGGAGGCTGGAAGGGGAGACACAAGCTCTGGTTCTAGTGGTGTAATTGCATAAAGCTGTGAGCTTCTAACCTCCCACAACAGAAAACATACTGGCTTGCTCAACTCGTGGCCACAGGAATCAGTCGCTGCTCAGACAGCCAGAACGTAAGGTCCCTTCCAACTCAACCCATTCTGATTCTCTGAACTTTTGTTCCAGAAGATGTGGTTGGGACCTTACAATGGGATGCTGGAGCTAACTGTCTGTTGTGTTGATGGGCCTGCTGTGGGGTAGCCTGCAAGCTCAGGAACAGCAAAATCGAGATGTTGCAAAGATTTGCCTCAAAGTCATAATCCAGGCTTGGGAAACCTCCTGCCCCTCACAATTACATCAGAGTCTGTGCAGTCCCTGTGTGTAAGCATTTAAACAAACTTCTCTTGCACCACCACCTCTTTCTGGACTATTGTGCAACACAGACAAAGCTCTATGTGTGGCCTCTGGCAAGTAAAGAAGCTGCAATTCCTCATCATTAAAACCCAACATGTAGTTCTCTCTTGTCCCCACCTCCTGCACAGCCAGCCTGCACTCAGCTGGAGCAGCAGCTGCAACTACTTTGGAGTTCAGAGTCCTGGGGCTCCCACACCAGTGTCTAAGGTCTCACACCAAAGGTTAACTCTTTTGTGTGTGCTGCAAACACCAGGACAAACACACTTTAAATGCTTCTGTTCCCTTAAGACATTTCCTGGTTTGAAACACCAGAAAAAAACATCCTGTCAGGATACTGCAGGGTGGGGTGAAGGCAGGAATGGGCAGATGAGACAGAGGTTGCCGAGCAAAGACAGTTGGCTCTTGCAGACCTTGGCACCACTCTCTGCCTTGCACCTCTGTCAAGACACACAGCCTGCCAACTACATGTACCAGAATTCCCTCATGTACCAGAGCTGCATGGAAAATAGCAGCTGCCATTTGACCCCTGGAAACTTGGTCAGCAGATTCTCATAACCACAAGGAACTAGTGCCTGGTGTGGGTCTGGTCAGCCCTATGGTGTGAGTGCAACCAGTATTGGCAGTCAGGCTGCAGCCGGCATATGCTGAACAGGAGGTGACATATGCACAACAGCTCGAGCGTGGATGGTGAAAAGCAAGGGACCTGGACCCATGGAGACACAGCACTTGTCCTGGAGCAGATCTAGGTGTCAAGTGCAGCAGCTGCCAACCCCACCATCTTGGCAAATGAGAAAAAAACCCCCAGAGATCCTTGTTTCAAGCAACTGCATAGGCTTCAGTGCTATACTTGGCCTGGAAAATATTTTGTTTGCACTGTCAGAGGTATCTGACATCTCAAAATGCTGGACTGTACAGAGCAGATGCCATGGACAAACATATTCAACCTGCCGTCTTCTGAGATAACACTATGGAGGAATACAAAAATAACATGGACAGAGAAGCCATGTAATAATATTCCACAGGCCAGCACTTCTTTTGTTAAATAACATTCAAAAAAGATCAACCAATTTACTTTTACTGGCTCAGTAACTGCTTAGCTCATGCACTTGTATATTTTTAAAGTTTCTCATAAAATGAGTGAATTTTTCAATTTTTATGTACAACAACAATTCATTTCAAATGTAAGAAAAACTTTATTGGTCCATTAAACATTAAATCTATAACAATACATTCACTCAGTATACAAAAGGAAATGTGCATAAAAACCATTAACATGCTTTAAAAAGGCAAAGCTGTTGGCTGTTTTACAATTAAGATCTTACAATTCTGAAATCCTTACCAATCCTTAAAGTGTTAGTTACTACAGATCACAACACTTACAAAAATGTTAAATAAACTAGCAAACCCTCCACTTCACTGGGCTACAGCTTAATAAAATAAAACCACACATACACACCAAAAAGTTCCCTTGAGATATTAAGAACATTGAAAAAGACTAATTAAAATCCCCTTATCATTAAGAAAAAGTGTTTACATTTTGTCTACTTTGCATCCAGTTTTCTAACATGGCATATAGGAGACTGAACACCACTAATTGGTGGTAAACGAAAAGCAGACAGTGAACCCATATGTTCCTAGTAAATATTTTCTCGGCTTGTATATGACAAGTTGAACAATTTTCTCTGAAAGTTTATTCTCCTCACTTTAAATCTGTATGGATGTCCAATGACACCTAAGCACCTGAACATGTATTGGTACAAGGAAAAATAAAGCTACAATATGAGTAACGAGACACTATTTCCCCATAGCTTTCCAAAATTCTTCTGGGCTTCGTGATGAGCTCCTTTGGCAAACGTGCAGCTGCAGAGCAGCACTCATGGCTCTGGAGAGCAAAAGCCCTGGAAGGTGCAAGCTGCTGGAGTAGCTTCAAAGCTGACAACTGTGGCTCTGAAGAAATCTGTGCAAACAGCTGTATGCTACAGCTCTCGGAGCTACTGGAGACTGGCAAATGGGGGTAAGCCAACGTGGCCTACCTCTGAAATAAATTCCAACTTTTAAAAAATAGCACTATTGAACAGGTGTGGAATGAGTTGAAATAAGGTTTGAGGAAAAAAAAAACCAAAAACCCCCAAAAAGCAAAGCTGCATTTAGTGCCTGCTTGAAACCTACAGAGTTTCTTCAGGCATTAGAAAGCAGCCCTCATGCCAGTCTCCCAAAGCTTGTACTTCAAACCCTGTGCAGTGTGTCTGCATCCCCATCCTGAGGCAGGCACTTTGGCATTCTGCCATCAGGATGTCGAAAACACAAAGACATACCAGTTCCCAAGCTACGTAACCTGTTATGAGTACAAAAAGCCAAAGCTTTCTGAACACTTGACCCCTGGCAGCCCCTTGTACAGTCATGTGAAACACTCAGTTCAAACGACTGTTTACAAAACTGAAAACACAAAGTAAAATGTCATGGTGCCAATTATGTGTTTTCCACCCACAAGAACTTGTAGGCCACTTCAGAAAACAAAAAAGCAGTTTTCACTGAGGAAAACTGATCCATAGAATGAACTGTGATCCTTTATGTTGCTTCAGCGCTGCAGGTTGTCCTGCTATAAAAAGGAAAGGATCATCAAGAGCTGGCAAAGAAGTCTTTGCTAGTTTCTAGCACCAGAGACATGTCATTTGACAGAAAGCAGAATAGGAGTGGAGAAGGTTTACAATGTCTTCAAAAAACAAACCCAAGGATAAAAAGGCAAATAAAACGAGGAGAAACAGCCTGCAAACAGTCTGAAGCAAAACACTTTGCTTCTAAAGCCCAGAGGAAAGCTGAGAGCAAAATTTAAGCTGCACATGATCTGGGTCATCTAGCCACACAGGTACAGTCTCCTGGCATTTTGCTTCATCAACTTACTTAGGAGAAAAGCCTAACAGTTTATAGCATAAAATCTTTATAGCATGTTTTAAAACCAGTCAGTGGAATATTTTGTTACCAATCTGTTCAGAGATCCCCATGATACTGCGGTTGCTGGCCAATGTTCAAGCAGCACCGTTTTGAGTTCCCCAGTTTTCCTGATGCAATGGTCAAAACTAGAGAACCACTAAAAACCAGCTTCTTCACAAGCACAAACAGTTGCTTCAATAACAGCAACGTTCTAGTCCAGAAACGGCTGCACCAGTGGCTGATGACGCAGTTACGCATGCATAGTTTATAATCCCAAAGCGCTTCTAGATATGTAAAAAGGTGCTAAAACACTAAATAAATAAATAAATAGACACGCAGTGTTTATGATTGTGCGAGGGGACAGGCCCTCTGGACTACGCATACATTAGCAATCGAATTACCCGTTTCAGAATAATGTGGCCCAACCCTTCCAAGATTTATCAAATCAGGTGGGCAAGTACGAGCTTTCTGAACCTCATGGAAAAGCTTGAAGTACAAAGCTAAGAGTATCACAAACACTGAATCATAGAATTTTGGGGTTGGAAGAAACCATTAAAGGCCATCTGGTCCAACCCTCCTGCAGTAAGCAGGGACATCTTCAACTAGATCAGGTTGCTCAAAGCCCTGTCCAACCTGATCTTGAATGTTTCAGGGATGGGACCTACCATCTCCCTCAGCAACCTCTGCCAGTGTTTCACCACCCTCACTGTAGGAAATTTCTTCCTTGTATCTAGTCAGAATCTTCCCACTCTTAGTTTAAAACCATCACCCCTTGTCCTGTCACGACAGGCCCTGCTAAAAAGTCTATCTCCATCTTTCTTATAGGCCACCTATCAGATACTAGAAGGCTGCAATAAGGTCTCCCCAGAGCCCTCTCTTCTCCAGGCTGAATAACCCCAGCTATCTCAGCCTCTTCTCATAGGAGAGGTGTTCCAGCCCTCTGATCATTTTTGTAGAACTCCTCTGGACACACTCCAACAAGTCCGCATCGTTACTGATGACTCCAGAGCTGGATGCAGCATTCCAGGTGGGGTCTCACCGGAGCAGAGTAAAGGGAGGAAATCATCTCCCTTGACCTGCTGGCCACACTTCTTTTGATGCAGCCCAGGATAAGGTTGGGCCTTCTGGACTGTGAGCATACACTACTGGCTCATGTCCAGCTTTTCATCCATCAGTACCCTGAAGTCCTTCTCCACAGGGCTCCTCTCTATCCCTTCACCCCCCAAGTCTGTACTGATAACCAGAGGTTGCCCTGACGCAGGTGCTGGACCTTGCACTTGACCTTGTTGAACCTTATGAAGCTCACACGGGCCCACTTCTCAAGCTTGTCCAGGTCCCTCTGGATGGCATCCTGTCCATCAGGCATGTCAACTGCACCACTCAGCTTGGTGTCACCTGCAAAACTGCTAAGGGTGCACTCAATCCTACTATCTATATCATTGATGAAGATATTAAACAGGGGGCCCAGACAGACCCCTGAGGGACAACATGTAGCAAGTCTGATGTGTGATCACAGTGGAGTTCCTTACTTGGCATCCAGCTGCAAGGGCTGCCTGCAAGCTTTGAGGAACTAGGTGGTAAACAGTAAACAGGCATAACTATTTGCTTTCCACACATTCTTAATGAGGTTTTAAGGTCTCATCTTTTAGTCCAGCTATTTAGACTCAGAGGCTTGCTCTCTGCATCCATCTCATTGATATTACCACAAACAAGATCAGTCATCACTGTGCCTCTTGGCTGCCTTCATGAGAAAAACTAAAATTGTTCTAGTCTCAGACGGCAGCGCAGAACATCTGTAAAATTTTTTCACCTTTCCAGCAGAACTAACTTCTGCTAATATGGTGTGTTCCTCCAAGAGTCCATTAAATGACAGCATTAGTTCAAGTTCAGTTTTAACTAGAGGAAACTTAGTATGGGACATGTTCTCTAGCCTTCCTGTCTTTGTAACAACAGCTTCCTCACTTCACACAAAATACTAGAAGCCAGAAATGGTGCACTGCTCATTTATGTCCAGGAACAAATTCAATGAAAAACTGTGGCACAAGGTAGGATAGATATGGCACAGTTAACCACCTCAAGCAGAGCAGTTACCTGCACTTTCATGTATGGGGAGAGAAAATAAACTGTTTACAGTTTACATGTAAATCTAAGTGACATTTATTTACAAAAGCATCAGGCTATTTTTGAGTCTTCCCAGTTCATCTTCTACTGCACAGTAATATTTGAATCAGCTTCATCCCCAGAGGTCTGTCAAGCACCGACTGGTTGGTCTTCCACATGCACCACGAATCTGACTCTGTCTTGTACACACTGGTGTAACGTACAAAGTGGCAGCACCCAGTCACAGGCTCAGTTCGGGTTTCCCGGTTCCAGTGCCGCCTGAATTATGACAGCAGAAGGTACTAAGGCACTTCTTAGAAAGGTTTTAAAAGCCCATTTGCGTGAACTGTTTGGAATCTATGAACTGGGCATTTGAATCCTTGACCCTGGCTGAGGATTTTATTAAGTAGTTGCACATGAAGTTCACAGTACGGATTTTACATTGAACACTAAGACTGTAACATTTGCCTGGCCAGCAGGAAGCAGTGCCTCACTGAGGAACTTTGCACATCCAGGTGCCACCAGTTACTGATTTCTTAGAAAGGCCCAGAGATCCACAGTACAACACATATGGCACTAGAAGGTAGTTCCTGTGAGCCTCTATACTTTAGAGAACAGCATTCACCAAGGGAGGAGCAAGAGTCTGGACTATCTCAATTGCAGCTCACAGCTCCAGCACTGGATCAAGATTATATGTCAGAAGATCTGCTGTGAGTTAGGTGGGACAACTGTTAGTCATCACTGCACAGCCAATAAGCTCTTATCTTAGAGATGGGATAGATAAAGGCTTCTAGATTGCAAATGCATTAACAAAGGCCCTTTTCTGGTGCAGAAGGATCTGCGTGGCTGGACTCCAAATGCAGGCAGAGACATATTGATGGGCCCCCATGCTAGCAGAACTCTTGGCAAGAACAGCAGACGCAAAAAGAAAGAAAAAATCCTGCCGCCCTCTCCAGAGCTATTTGTTCCTTTTCTAACTCAATGCCAAAGCTAAGCTGCAACAGCTTCTTTTCCCCTAGGCACAAACAAGGAAAGTAGCAGCAAGAATAACCTCTAGACAGACTCCTCTGTCCCTCAGACCTCATGACAAATGTATTTTGAAGCTCCTAATCACTGGGGTAGGTGGTGTAAGTATATAGGACCACAGACCTGGAGATTTTGTTTGAGGTAAAAGTGCAAGGGGTTGGGAAGATCACACACCGAGCAAGCTCCAAGCAGGGCAGAAGCCCTAGGATAGCAGCAAGGCAACTAAAAATGGTAATGAAAACAAGAGCAGAACTGAGATCTGTTACGTTAGGGTTACTCACCAGGTATGCATTAGCCATTAATTATTACAACAGAACATAAGGCATGCAAATATTTTGGCCATCTCACTGACCTCTATGTTGTGCTTTTGTTTTTTGTGTTGAAAGCATTGGGTGAAGATTTAAGGCTCAATTATATTTCAAAAAAGATCTGCTAAATTAGTTGATTTGATTATATCCTGCATATTTCACATTGTATATAGAAAAAGAGAGACAAGAGAGAAGACAGAACCTCTGGGACTAGCATAAGTCAAATTCATCCCACCAGAATGTAGATAACTATAGTGGGTTCAATCTTATTCAGCATTTAGGGCATCTGGGCTGTTGTTCCACCACCAAATTATCTGCTTAAAGCAAATAAAAATGACATGGTAGGGCTTAATATTGTCAAGTCAGTCATTTGTGCTAAGGCAGCTGCTGTTATATTTGTGTCTTCTGATTCTGTTTTTCTGACTGCTTACCTCACTGCTTGCAATAGGAGTTCACCAAAAGAAGTCAAGTCTCCATTAATGGTTTGGTTGGCTGAGTCCTATCCCAACAGCAAAATTAACATCAACATAGGAGTATAAAAATATAGCAGTTAGAAAGAATACTTTCCAACCAACACACAAGCAGAAAAGGAAGATGACGCACTACAGTCCTTTTCTGACCATCAATGCATTTAAATATTATAAAATTAATAACGGAAATAGAACTGAAGATCCTGGGAGATCTTTAGACACAAGCTGAAACAGCAGGGTAGAAAAGTAAATGATCACTCTAGTTCTAAATGTAACAGCAACTGGCAGTGTTCTTATAATTAGCATTTTCTCAATAGCAACCATTCTGAATAAAGAATGTACTGTATCTTCAATCCCTCTGCAGTTTAAAACTTGCAGTTTAAGTGAGCTGGCAAAGCAAAGTTGGACAAAATTCAGAGTTTAAGAATTTATGTGTAGAAATCCCCTTCTGTTAACAACTGGACCAGATCTGAACTGCATAAAATATTCAGGTGCCTTTGAAAGTTACAATAGAATAAATACTCTATTATCATTGGTAACATTCCTTTCTCAATCTAGATATACAATAACTTAATATATTTAATATTTAGATAGACAATTTTTAGTAGATGCTTTGGCAGTCAAATTCTTACATGTTTTCTATTTCTACAGAAGTATTTAGTTATGTTTTTGGAAAAAATTATCTGGATACTACTTTAAAGAATTATATGTTGTACAAAACAGCAGTCCAAATCACCATTGCAAACTGTAAAAGACAGTGAATAAAAGAGTATAAAAAAGGAATGCTAGAAGACATCCAACATTCACAGGAAGAAAATATATCTGCACCATGATTTTATCTTTTCTTGCCAATGAAGCCAGAGAAAGATTGTCAGTTACTGAAAAGCATTTAACTTACTCCAGTTTATGCAACAATTGTGTTTCCTACACTTCACAAATCAATGTTACAAAGGTTTAGAATGGATCTGTTCTCTTGGGCAATGCTTGTTCATGACAACTAAAAAAGGTAAAAAAAGTCTTCAATCATTATTTAGTCTGACAAAAAGGTTACTTACTGGTACAAGATGGTAAGTAGGCAGTAGGTGTTTCCTCATTACAAAATTCCTGTTGTATTTTACTTGTAATGGGAAGGGGGGGAGGGGAGGGAAAGAAAAGAGAAAAACACAAAAGGACCTTCCGAGTGTTCACACCGAGAAAACTCTGGTTGGGAAGGACCTTCTGAGTGTTCACACTGAGAACTCTCTGGTTGGGCAGCAGAGTGGAGCAGTAAGAGTCCATAAGTAGAGAGACACACAAACCCAACAGGAGACCATCTTAATCCAGAAGATGGACCAGGTTCCAGTGAAGAATTTTTCAATCTGAGCACTTTCATAACTGTTAAGTAAAAAAAAAAAAAAGCAGCAATAAACTCACTATTCATATCTAAGACTGCAGTATCCTCTGTTTTTCCAAGTAGGTCACAGACTCCCATTAGGTTAACCTGGACACAAAGCAGGAGGATACCCCTTTATAGAGTACAAGAATCACCCAGAAAAGACCTGCAACGTCTCTTCCAGCTTCTTACTTGAGGAGAGGAGACGCACTAATAGTAGAAGTTCCCTTTCACATCTCCCCTCTCAATGCTGAGAGACATTAATTTCTCAGCTTTAAAGAAATGCACTTACTGGAACCAATGGGTTACTGTCATCATCACGTAGAGAGAAGCCAAGAAGAAAACAAAGTGGAAGTAGGCATAACTGTACACTGTGCCTTTCTTCTCATCATAAATCACAGTCTGGCCTCCCCTTTTTTCGATATGCTCTTCAGCATCAGCTATAAGAGACAGGAAACAAGAAAGCTTTTGCAAATTTCATGAGAACTGAAAACAGCAGCTGGCTCAAGAAGAATGTGGCAAAACATCTATAGTGTGATTTGGGAAAGCCTGATACAGACCAACACTTGAACATTTCCTTGCCCTCAGGTCATGGGCCTAAGTCTTTAGTAAAAGAAATGGGACTGCCGCTGAAACCCAGCCTTGTATCAGCTTACTGGTCTACAGGCTGGTTTCTGAACATGTGGGCCATTTAACTTGCTCTACCTGTACAATATTCTTCTGGCAAGTCCAAGCTGACAACCCCGATTGTATAAGGTTTGCACACAAGACACTCCCTTCCTAACCCACTCCTGAACTGTAGTCCCTGCAGAGCTGCTGAACAAAAAATCCAGCAGTCACAGTCACATAGATGCAAAGAGCTGAGGTTACTCTTCGTATGTTGCTGCAATAAAATGTCATTTAATAATTATTAATTAGCCTGTTGTTTTAAAATGGTACTGCTACATCTCTTGCTTCCTTTCCTAGCTTAACTTTGAGTATTCATCTGCAGCAGTTTGATATGGGACAGAACCAGGATACACACAGCTCTCCACCTGCAGCTGTGTCCTTATTCTCTTGGCTTTGGTCTGAAAGCCGTAAGTAAGGTAAATTGCACAGTGAAAATGTAATTACCCTCTCCGTCAGGCACACAGCAAAAGCAGCAACGAGCTACCTGTGGAACAGACAACAAGGAGGGTAAGAGTTTGTGCTACAGCAAGAAAGCAGAACAGGTGGTGAAGAAAGGTCTGTTATGTCAATGTTACAGACACTAATTTAGAAAAATCTGGTTTTTATTTCCAACCAGCACAAAACTCAAACTAGGATTTGCCAAGTAGAACATAACAACAGTTTCTAAGCTTCGGAAAAACCTACTCAGTAAGATTTGGAGCAAATTAACCATTCTTCAAGAATTATTCTACCCATTTTACATAACTCAAGGTCAAACACTGGTGCAAATAATATTACAAAATGGTGGAAAAAGCTACAGTAAAGCGGTTGCACATCAGTAGCTCAGAAGGTATTTACCTCTTCAGACTTGCATCTATGTGCCTTTTAAATTAAAAAAAAAATAAAATAATCAACTAAAATGAAAAGATAAGGAACTCTTAAAACCCTGCTGCATAGGTTGGAAATAACAAATGCACAAGAGTAAGTCTGAAATCTACTTATCTGCAAGATTTTGTTAAAATGAAGCCAGAATGAGTACAGGCAGAATGAGTAAAAAGCATGGAGCTGGTTTTATTGCTTTTTAAATGAATGGTTTTTTAACTGATATAAGAAGGAAAGCTGAAATTGACAGTTCTTGTGCTGAGTGTTAATGTAAACAGGAAAAGGGTGCTGACCATTCAATAAATACATGCACTTACAAGTCAGCACTTTCCGTAGTGGGTCACCCACATTACTTGTTCTGATAAAATCCTACTCTGGGATTTATTTTGTTTGTAGTCTGATGAAGACAATGAACCCTGCTAGGAAAATTCTCTTCTCTATTTTATCAATCAGTCTTTGTTAACATATATTAGTTCACAGTATACACTGCAATGCAATGAGGCAGTGATGTTTCACTGGAGACTCTGGTATTAAGGACAGCCTGGCCCTGCAAAATAAGCTTCTTGGAAGCTTAGAGTCGTCCATGAAGGATAAAAGACACCTCTGGACAAGCAAGATAATACTAGTGTCCCAGCCCCTCTAACACATCTTCGAAACCCTCCCAGCACCACAGACAAGTAACTATTGCAAGACTGACCCTAGGGACATCTGGATCAATAGACAAGCAGTGAAAGTGATGCAGAAATACTGTTGCTTTGCACAGTTTTACTTTGACTAATAATCAGTGGTGTGGGTGTTAGCGATTAGCCAAATCATGCTACATCTGAACGCCTGAAGGGTGTAAGGACCCTGTGTAAAACCACATTCATGGTGCTCCAATTTGGCTGGGAGACCTCATGTGTATGCATAAATATTTACCCTTGTAATTCTATACTTTGTGTTCTAGCCTCTCTCCTCTGTCTGCCCTGGCCACCTGTAATTTTTTTAACCCCCCCAAAAATCAGACAGTAAGCCTTGAAGGTAAAGTGTCCAACAGAAACATCAAATGGCAGCTTCTACCCTGCGTATCCATGATTACATGTACTCACTGGGTTCATAAACTCATGAAAAGCCAAAAAGCACATTCTCTTAAGAAACCGGCTGAGAGTTTAAATAAAATCCTTATTCTGTATCTCCTGCTGCTGCTGCCCCCAGCCTGACCTACAGTACCAGCTCTCCCTGGGCCACACTCACATTCTGAAATAAGTGCTAGGCTCCCTGAAACATTTTTGCTCATTTGCAATTAAGTCCTTGCACACACAGAGAGATGAAATTAGCACGGCTGGCACACATACGCCAGCCCCTCGTAATGCTCAGCTGTGTTCAGCACAGACACCAACAGACTCTCTGTACACCACCGGCAACTGCAGAGCTACGTCCACACTCCTTGCCAGGAGACAGAGGCCCTCTGTCACAGGGAAGGTAATCAGAGTGCAATTAACTGCCCTTTGCTAGTAATTTCTTTATATTTATGTTCAGCAGCTCTTGCACCGCTCTTTAAACTCAAACAGTCTGGAAATAATCCTGTCAGCAAGCACCGCGGCAGACGAGCTGGACCTTCCCAGTGAGGGGCCACGTCCAGCAGCCAAGCTGTGCCAGCCACCCCCAGCCTGGCAGCCCCAGGCCCTCTGGGCATGACCTCCTACAGCCAGGGTTGTCAGAGGAAGGTGGGTGGACATGAAGGGCAGCTGATTTCAGTCTGGTCCCATCTGCTTCTCCTCAGCATAGAGCAGGAAGGCGCAGGTGCTGCCTGCATCTTGCCAAGGCAGGCCGGGCCACGTCCCACTGCTGGACGCCAGGCCCGCTGGCAGGCTGCCCGCCTGTGAGGAGCCACCAGCCCTGGCACCTGCGCCCTGTCCAGTCGCACCGTCCTGCCAGAGGGAAGCTCCTCTGGCACAGACACGTTTCCACGGTGAAACGCATTTTGCTTCCCCGCACCCAGTTACTGCAAACAACAAGTGTCTCAATAGATAATTCTGCATTTTTGGATTCTCACAAGCACTCTGATTAGAAACTTGAAAAATAGAAATTAAAACTGCAGATGCAAGTAACACCAACATAGAGAGCGCTAGGGATGGAGATTCAAACACACATACACACAAACATTTGATGAGCGACACTAGCAAGCCTAAGTAAGGGTTAACTGTTACTTAGCAAAAACCCACTAATTTCCCAGTGTTTCTGGGATAAGGCAGCCAAAGAGACAGGCAGGTGGAATGAAGAAACCTGTATTGCTGAAACAGGGACAAGAAATATAATCCAAGATGAAATTACAGGCAAAAAGAAAGGAAGTATTTATGTGTGTAAGTAAGAAATAGGAATTTGGGATTATAATCAGTTGCTATGAGAAAAAAGGCAACTGGACTGAAAACATGCAAGAACACCTCTACTTCTTTTTCTGATAGCTTCCCAGCACTCTTCTTTTAAATGGGGACATGAGCTTATGCAGAGCCCAACACTTACAGGAAGTCTGCAGGATGTTAAATAAACAGCAAGAGCAGCAAATTATTTCAGTACATAAGAGCACCTCAACAGGACCAGCAAGACCTGCAGAAGGGCCAATGTGGACAAGTGTTCTGATGAGTCCACATCATGTAGCATGCATGCTTTAGTTTTCACCTAATTACAGATTACTTAGCCATGAATAAAAGTGCAAGAAATGCACATGAGGAATCTGCACAGAAATCCTGTAGGAGGAAGCAAGAACTCACTTCAGTTTCAGGTGCTGCATATATTCCCCTCAGTGCCTCTGAGCTTGCACGTGTTGTTGAGGTCAAACTAGGAGCAAAAGAAGATAGTGTCAAAACCCTCAGCATAAGCCAAACAGGGTGATTTCTCACCACCACAGCAAATATAAATAGTCTGCTCCCATGTCTAAGCTAAGCATTTGCCCAGATACAGCATCAAACACCAAGCATGTGAAAAGTTTGCTCTGCACAAGCACATACCAGCCTGACAGACTGCTGCTGGCCAACTAGAACTAAATCATGAGCTTAAAAGTAGGTCACTCATGAAAGGTGGTGAATTCATCACCATCAGACAGCAGCAAACAGCTTAAGTGCTCCAATTTGCATTTCAGAAGAGATCTCCCCTGCTGGGCGCAACCAATACTTTTACATTAATGTTATACCCACCACTTTGGCTCAGCATATCTGTAAGGGCTTTGCCAGCAAAGTTAACAGGTCCTTGGTCACAGTCAGTTTTCAAAAGTAAATGACCAGCCACTATTGTCAGTGTACCAGTGCTAGAAATCACCTTCTTGCATGACTATGATTGTCTGGGGGATTCCTTTCTAGTTTCTCCTGATTAGAAACATTTCTTGCTCAGTCTTCCCCTTTCAGGATGTGTAATGTAAACTTCCCATGATGCATGTTAATACTTTGCTGTGCACACTGAGCCTTAGTAAGCAATACTTCAAAACATTCCCCTTGAAAGCCTTCTTACCTCCCCAGCCATCTGGTGGCCTTCCCCTGCAGGCTATGTGAAGGTTGTCTGCATTCCCAAAACACCTTCCTAAGGCACTGGAAACTCTGCTCTAATGTGAATTAGATCCATGATACACAAATATTTGGTATCAGAACTAAATGGAACATATGCATATTTGATAGCAGAAGACTTGCTGTGCTACCTCTTCTGAACGTCTCTTGTATTCACTTGAAAATTATGGAGTTTCAGTATGTGAGTGTTGAAGTGGACTGCTACGAAAGCAGAATCTGCTCAAAAACCTACAGCAGATAGGCATTGCTGTCTCATGGCAACCCACACAGCCAAAACTAGAGACATACCACCTTTCAATCAGCAGCAACTCTCCTCCTGACTTCATTTAGTGACATGAGCTGCAATAATAGAAGGTGAGCATCATAACCATATGGGCACAAACATATTTTTTTAGAGCAGGAGATTGCAGGCAAATCCTGATGGCACTACTGTTTACATTACACATCCTGATGTGTTCAAAGGAAGCCCTAAACCTTTCCAAACAGTTTTACTGGTTTTAAAGACCCTCAAGAACAGTCATAGCCTCTGCCAGGAGGCTACAGAAATTTCTGAAAGCTTTTTAGATGGACATAACTGCAGTTTTTCTTATAGAAAGAATAAACAGAGAATTAAAGCACCCTGAGACTACTTGAGATCCTACACAGCTGTCAATTTTTTCCCTCCATTTCTACATGTAAATTGCTCTATTTGGCTTTAGTGAAATATATTTGTTTCAAAAGTTATATTATCTTATTGAACATTTTTGGCCAGAACATCTAAGCATTCTGAAACCGAGAAGAATATGAACTTTCCAGCTGAGTTCTATTCTACTTCTCCCTGCTACTTTGTCTGGATGAGGCCTGCTACAAGCCTTCACTAGTTGCACCACAACATTGCATTTAGAGTGAAGTAACTGCAAACCCCCAGACTTACCAAGAATATAAAATGCAGCCAAACAAAATGGTAGTACCCAGGCCAGTAACCAGGTTTTCATCTCTGTGCAGGCCTTGACTAAATTCAGGTACACAGATTGTGATGTTCTGGTTGTTTTCATCCAGGACTTCACAAAACAAAACAAACAAAAAGAGCAATTAGCAAAGCTCATTTCACTGCATTTCAAAGTAGTCTTCAGACTGAAGGTTTTCAGTGAAATATTTTTCAGATACTTCAGACACTGGGCAGGTACATTTCAGTTGCTTCTATCTATCTTTTAAAAAGATACAGAAAAAATTTTGTAAATCTGACCTGGCAGATTCTGTGTTTCAGGCAAAACAAAAACGCGCCTTAGAGTACTTAAACATCTCATTTGACCAGAACAGACAAATAAGGAAAAAGACTGTTGGGTGAACTAAGAAATAAGAAGACGGAAGTTTACCAACACTTCACCCAAGACTACAGAACCATATAAAACCAAGATGGTACAGACCTGAGACAAGAAGTTTCTTTGACAGCTGGGGTGCCTTGAGGACAACTAAGAAATTCATACTCAGTTAAAAGGGTGGTGTGTAGTTGCCCTGATCTCAAACTGATATGCAGAAGACCGAAGAAAAGAACATGAGCAAGATTTTATCTTAACATCTAATCTTCTACTTGTAGGTCCTGAAACAAAACCAATTCAGTCCTTGGTGTTCCATGATGCATCTGGCCTTTTGGTGTCTGCTTGGAGTCGAAGCAATACAGAGTAATAGCCTGCAGCACCACCCCAAAGCAGATTACAGCTGCACCTTATCTCAAATCAAGAGCTTTTTGAGCCAATGCTGTTCAAGGCAAACTGCACCCCCATTGGGACAGCACAACTGTTTGTAGGGGCAGAGGGCAAAATGCAGCAAAGGCTATACACCCAGGTTAAAAACAAACTCGAAGTCAGCCCCCTGACCTGGTGGGGGAGGGCTCTGCATGGCCACACAGGGCTGCACAAATGGCTTTATTTGCACACAGCAGGGACAGCATGGAGGTGGGGGCAAAAAGAGGGGTGACAAGCCTTTATGAACAACTTGGCCAGAAATGTGCAGAATCATCCGCCTGTGTCCATCAATAATACCTCTGCAGCATGACAGCCCGCTGCTTGGCAGGCCTTCAAGCCATGTCTGGCACCAAAAAGCTAAGGCATACTCTGATAAGCACAGGTTCAACAGACATTACCTTTTGTTTGCCTACTCCTTCTAAAGTCATTTCCAACTCTGCTTTTTGGGTGATGCAAATAAATACTTGCAGCTTGCATTTTCTTCAGACCTGGTTTGCAAGGCGGCTGATTTGCAAGATGGCCAATTTGAAAGTCCCTCCTTGAGGAATGAGTTAAGATTATGTAAGTTCATGGCAAATATAGTGACAGGGCTTGGAAACCTTAGTAAGTGCCAGCACGCCATGCATTCTCCAGCACATATCACTGTGAAAGCTGCACAGGCCAGCATAAGTCCTTATCACACAGACAGGAGAGAAAGGAGCATCTCCTGAACCAGGAGGTCTGAGACAGTGTGCTTGATGCATTCTGTGACAAATGCAATAACCACTCTAACAATACATACAAGAAGAATCAGGGCATTCACTTAATTACTGAAGGCTTTGACTGTCACAAACATGAAATAACATGAGGGCAATTATTTAATACTATACATTACTTTCCTCTTTTTTTTTTTAACACTGTGTCAAGTCCTATGAGTAATTCAGATGTCTTCTAAATTAACTTCTATATTCATTCAAAAACACTGCTTAAGTAAATCTTCATTCTAAATACTGCCTGGTTTTCCTTCTTAGCTCCAGAATTCATTTGTGTGTGTGCCTGTGCCTACACAGGTGTGAGAGATTCTTTGCCCCACCTCTCCCCTTTCTTCTTGGAAGGTATCTGTAAAAACTTCTTCCTGCTAACAGATTTATTTTTCTCTAGTTATTGTTTCAACAATTCAACACTAAAAGTTGAGCAATAATAAAGAAGGTGGTTTTAGCATTACTACTTGGAACAAGAAAAGTCTTCAAGTGGAAAGAATGTTCCTTGTCCAAACAGATAAATCTGATGGTTACCTGGGAAAAGGAAACAGTTTGATTTGTACTCAAAGTCTTGCTGGGTTTTAGTAGAATGAGAAACTTAAAACTCTAGGGAGTTCTCTACTCTTGGCTTGCAATGCCAATTGTTAGAAGGCAACTCGGATGAAGAACAGCAACATCTCAAATAACTGCAACATAACTCCAAGTCCTTTCTCAGAATGTTTCCTCTCAAATTAAAAGATGATTGGCACTCAAGTTTTTGCTCCTTTAGTCCAGAGCCTGGGCTATCTAGCATACCAATTCTAGGAGGAAAGAAGTAATTTTAGTATCCACTCTCATGGCCCATACCTAACAACTTGTGATGGATCTAGTAAACCTTTGGATGGAGCTGATGACCCAGCTTCTTCTGAGGCATCCAAAAGTCATTTGTTCAAACTCCTTTCCCATCATGTGACCAAACACATCATGTGTTTAGTTTAGTTTATTTACCAGAACATGCACTTGCCTTACAAGGAAAAGGCTACAAGACTCTGGGAAATTTGTCTGCAGGAAATTTGTCTGGAGTTGCTCTGATGCAGCAGAGGCAAGTCACCCAAGGTAAGTTAAGCTTCTACAGACCAAAGCATTTAAGGTACGTGGAGAATGCCAATTGCACAGTCTCACTGCAGCACAGATTTATTTTAAGTGTTTGTAATTTCTTCTTCATAGGCCAGAACAGACCAAACCCAGCACCCCTATATCCCTGGTTTTGTTAATTCTGGTTTGCCAAATTCTTGCTTTTAATACATGGCACATCTAAAAGAATTTACATAAAGCATTAGATAACTTACTAGTTTCTGGTGGCTTGCTGGATAGTGCTGAGAAAGTGAGATACATGACATAGCAGCTGATAACTCCAGATTGCAGCAAACCAGAATGGGGCTGGCCTTTACAAGAAAAGAAGAAAATGAGTGATTTTTGCAGGTACTTTAACAAACTGGAAAAAAAAAAATCATATCCTTTAAAAAACAGCACACTAGTATCTTTTATGTTCTACTTTAAGCAATTCATAAGTCTTTGAGGCAGTTTAGATACATTTCTGCTGGCAAGTAAAGAGAAAAAAAAGTCTGTCCTTTAGTACCGCAGGCTGCTTTAGAAAGGCATTAAAGATTCCCACATAAGAAATGAATCACCCCTCTGCTCTCATCAAAAGCATCAGCTTTCCAAAAGCTATTGACAAGCTGCCATAATAGTTTTATTTGCCCATAAAATTTATGCTGGAGTCACTCGAATTACTATTTCCAGGTTCAATGTATGCAAGATACTAACTAACAGCACACATAAAATATACCAAAGCATCAAATATTGCTGTCAACTCCTTCAGGCCCAAATTTTACAGATGGTAATTCACAAGCAGTCAAAAGTAAATGGTAAACCAGTGGTGAATGAGTTTGACAGCTATTACCTCAACTGCTACCACTGCAAGAGTTGTGTAAGCTCCACAACACGTAACCAGCCATCAGCATGTGCGCCTTCTTTACAGTATGACTGCTTGATGGCACACCCAAAATATCTCATACCTCTGTAGTTTCAGCAGCTGGGCTGATGACCAGCAACAGCACTTCATAGAATAAAGGGACTGGGGAAAGAGCAGCACCAGCTCTGAACTATCATGGGACTTTCTGCCCAGAACATGGCTCACGCCTCCAGGCACACAGCTGTGGTAGCACCAGAGACCCAGGAATAGAAGAGGTCAGCAGACTCACGATTCTGGACACAGGGTGATATGGCCACCAGAGACACAAAGAGGCACAGGCCACCATTAACACCAATCAGGACCTTGTTGTACATGCAGCCCTCTGAGCGCGTGTAGAAAAGAGCCATGAGGACCAGGGCTGCCACAGCAATGGAGTACAAGATGAGAGTGACCAGGGCAAGCAAACCATTCCACATCTGCTTGTGGTTTGTACCTGCAGTCCTGCAGAGAGAGAGAGAGAGACAAGCATCTTTTCTTTGTCTTCCCTTCCCCCTAAATATAAAATTCTAATAGCTGAATAGCTCATATCCTCAAACACAAAAGACAGTGCATAATTTCCTGAAGAATGTGTATGTCACTACACCACCACAGGCCCCTGCAAGGTTCCTCTCATAAACAGAGGGAAACGTTCCTTAGCATTAGTGTTTACCTTCTGTATTGTCATGCTCAGCTGCTTCTGTAATTATGGCCCAGCATGGTACCTACAACTCCCAGTCTCAGGGATCAGCCCATCAGCTGTCTCAGCTCATTACTTCAAGGTTTCCCTAGCAGGAACTAAGCATTCCCCAGGCTCAGCTAGCGAGCTGTGCTCTTTGCACAAGGAGAGCAAAGGTACATTGCCTGGCATGGCCTCTCTTCTGCCCCCTGTGCTACCTCGACAGTTGTACAACCCTTTGCCCCAAAAGCCTTCTCTTCATTTGGGTTTATTTCACCAGTCTCCCTCAACTGAAGTGTGTTCTGTCTTGTTTTCCTCTCTTCGCCTTCCAAACGTCTCTTGATAAGATCACCCTTTTTTTTTTACAAGTAGCAACTTCAAAAGTTCTTTTTGCACACAGGGCTTTTTGGTGCACGGAAAGTTTTTTTGGGTTTTATTGCTGTTGTTTTGTTTTATGGAAACATGACTTATTTTAAAAGAATATCTAATGTAGAGACTGATAAAGTTAAATGCTGTTGGAAGTCTTTCATCCAGGGAAACGCAGTAAAAGTTATCTGTGGTATAAGGAGATCTCACCTCTTCCTCCCTGAAAACAAGTATCTAACAAAACCTAAACGTTTGCTAAAACTCTTTTCTTAGCAGTCAGTAAGCTAACTAGAACACAAGAGAAATGCAAAGGTATATAGAGGAAAAAATGCGTGATAGAAAGGGTGGAGGTGGCAGCAGGAGTTCCTGTGTATATGTGGGAGGACAATTTAAATACTTTAAATTGATGAGAGGCTAAGGGCTAGGAAGGTAATGGCAAATATACTTAAACCAGAAATTAAGTCAATGCCAAAATGGGGTACACATGGGCTGATGATGGAATCTCACATATTTACATGAAAGCAAAGAAACTGAAGAGGAAGTAGCAGTTGTCATGTCAAGGACAAAAAATTGATGTGCATTAAGCTGACACAGAAGAGCAGGATTTACCAGTTTACATCACTGCACACAGTTTCACTGTTCCAGTTTTATTCTCTTGCACCACTCTGTTTCTTAGCAGGTATATTTTCATAAAAAATATAAAACAACTCCAAGTAAGAGGTTTTTTCATCCCAACACACTACTACTTATTGGAAACTGAGCAATTCAGATTAAGAACAAATCAGCAAAGTAGAAACGAGTAAAGAAGAAACATCTCTGCTGGGGAAGGAGAAGGTGATGATGAAGCAAAGCAAAGATGAACAGCTCTAAATATTGACAATAAAATATCTTCCTTCAGAAATTACATCCATGCTACTTTAAAATTCTTTTCTTACAAGAAATGTATTGTCCAGGAGTCCATCAGAATTTTATGCAAATGAATACTTGCTCAACACATACCAATTTTTATTCCATTTGTGTGCAAACTCAACAAGCAAGATGAGCTGAATGGCAATGAAAAGGAAACCTCCTGTTGCTCCTACGTAGCGCCAGGCTGCAAGGCAGAGAGGCAGAAAATAGGTCAAACTGCAGTTGCCTTTCCCTTGAGATAAAATGAAGCTGTTATGCAGTTTGAATATCTCAAGCCCACAGATGTAGCAGAAGATGAGTGATTTCAGCTGAAAGGCCAGCTCAGCTAGCCCAAGATTAGCTCCCTGATGAATCTGGCCTGCAGCCTGCTAGACTTTTCAAAATAAGCCTGTTAGGACATTCACTGAGCTTCCCTAACCTAGAGAATTTTTGTGGAGACTACGAGTTACTATATTGAGAGAAAATACTGAAACCTTTATTTGTGACTGGCAGGAGGGAGGTGGTGTGAAGGCATTTCACAGAAACCTAAACCCAAAAATTGCAAGGTACTGGAACCCAGTACTAAAAAGGGCAATTTCTTCCCTTCCAGATTCCAATACCACAGAAAAATAAAGGTGGAACTTATCTATTTACACATGCTGTCCCAAGCCGCTCCCAAAGAGTCAGGAACACTTGGTATTCACTGACTAGTCTTAAGACAGGTTATTTGACTACTTAACCATTGACCTACATATACTGTATTTGGGTAGCTGTTTGGATACTTCAGACAACAGATCTCTTACGTGCAACACCAGAAGTCTCTGATGAAACACAGACACCTATTTAAAAGTTTTGTTTCCTAGAGCACTGTGCTTATAGTATGTCTGCCCACTCTACACTCTTGCCCCATGTTACTTCTTCCTCTTCCCCTTTTGAACACCTCAGCTAGAGGAGACTGCTACTGAAAACACAGGTAACCAAGCAAGCCTCAGTGGAAGCAGGCACCAGACACAACTGCTTCTTTACATTACTGATCCCACCCCTTTCCACCTGCCCAGATGCAACATCTTAAGGGCTTACAAATACCTGGCAAACTGAAAAGCACAAACTTGTCTTGGTATTGCTGGGATTTTTGCTCCTAGCCCGCAAGAGGCCTATGAGAACCCCTCCCAGAGCTGACATTTAAGCACTGGGCCAGTACCAGTGTGCCTGTGCAATGCCAAGGTGTCTTCCACAACTGGAAATGCTTCAGGCATGGCATCCTCAGCAGAGCGCTCACAACATGCCCCAAGAAGTCTAATTTTACCTTACTGTATTCATGCTACCAGCCTGAAAGCTAACAACATCCCAAATTTTTTCAGGGCATTGCAGGTTTCCAGGCAAACACCAGCTCCTGGCAGGCCACTATGCCTTCTTCAGCTCTGGCACCTTTGCAGCACACAGCACAGTCCCAGCTGCTGCGCTACGGCAGAGATACCTGTACAAGCCAAACGAACGAACAGCTCTGTGTTCCTGAGCAAACAATTCCCTGTGCTCCATTACAGTCCCCTGCTTCTTAACAAATCTGCAAGACAGCACCACGGTGGTATTTTTACCCACCCATTTGGCCTGCTCTTAGATCAGAAAAAACCATGCTCTTTACTGCACATTCACACAAAGACCACATACTCTGTGCATACAGAGTTCCTCCCAAACAGCTTGTGGTGGGTTTGCCCTGGCTGGGTGCCCGGTGCCCACCCCTAGTCCCTCTATCACTCCCCCCCCACAACCCAAACCTTCGTCAGCAAGGCAAGCAGGGAGAGAGTAAGATGGAAAAGAAGAAGAACCCGTGGGTTATGATAAGAAGCAGTTTTAATAAACAGCAGAGAAAGCAAGGTCGCGCGCACGCGAAGCAAAAGCAACAAAGCCGTTACTCTCTACTTCCCATCCGCAGGCGGTGTTGGGCCTGTCCCGGGAAGCAGGGCTCCAGAACGCGTACCGGTTGCTCGGAGGACAAACGTCTTCCCCCGAATCCCCCCCGTCCTCCTCCCTTTATAGTTGATCTGACGTCATATGGTATGGAGTATCCTATTGGTCAGCTTGGGTTGGCTGTCTGGGTTGTATCCCCTCCCAGATCTTGCCCCCCCCTCCCCCGTACCTTTGGTGTCATCTGAGCACTGATAGGCATAACAAAGGTGTGTGTTATCAACACTCTCTGGGTCCTAGGGCTGCATGAGGAAAATCAGCTCAGACAGACCCGCTACACAGCTCCAAATACTCCTTTTGCACCTAGGCTATATGGGTTTTCCTTGAAGAAATATGGCAATATTGATCAGACCTTGAGGATCTGTAACCACTCACAAGGTACTACAGAATGAAGCAGCTTAACAAAACAAGAAGGACGTACCATTGAGAAAAGTGTCCTGATCAGGAATGAAGAATGCTCCTGAGCACATTGCTGCCAGAAGTATAAGCTTAAAGAGCCAGAATCTAGACAAGAGGAAAGGCGAAAAAAAATAAAATCATCTGGTTGTAATAGGAATTAGATGTCTTCAACTCAAGTACCATGAGAAATCTCTATTAAAGTCTAGCAGTAGAAAAAACAGCCTTTGACAACTGATTGCCACTTTAGTTAGTTTTCACTTGGCTGCATTATTTCTGACAAAAGCAGTAAAATTAATTTGGTTTGGTTTGATTTGTTTGGGTTTTTTACAGAACAATACACCCAACTGGAAAGTAGGCAGTACAAATCTATAAAGAGAAGTGGAAATTAAGCAATCCAACAATTACTCACCCATTATGAATGTATGCTCTGCAGCTTTTGCTGCTGCTAATTTTGATGGTGAACAAAAAGAACAAAAAGAAGAAACAAGCCATTCCAAAACAGACTTTGTACACCGCTGAGTATCCCACCAACTTCTCACACATCTCACCCGCCTGAATACCCTTGCACATCTGCTTGTAGAAGGGAATCTGAAAAGCACAACACATTACAAGCTGTTAGATAGGACACAGGGCTCCTCATAACCAAGCACGTCTACATCTATGCACCACTGACTTTTCACTGGCTTCGTTTAACAACTTTGATTCTTGATACCCCTCAGCCTGGGTTTAAAGGTTCAGGAGACATAAAGAAATGTAAAACACATGGTACTAGAGTTTCCCTGGAGCCTCCACTCTCAACTCCTTCCAGATGCTTCGGGGTACAACTCCACCTACTTTTCCTTCAGCTCTATTGGTTTGAGCCATCCCTGCCCCGCACCTCTTATCCTCCCTACCCCAAGGACCCTCTCCCTTTTTCTCATCCTTTTCAGCAAAAGACTTTGATTGCTTCAGTCATCCACCTTACATGAGCCACATCAACAGTTTTACCAGCCAAAGGGACAGGAATGGGGCTGCAGGGCAGGAAGCTCTGGCTTATGCTGCCCTCCATGGAAATGCAGACAGAAGCACACCCAGGGGGCACAGGGGCAACAAATCCTCTCCATCACAGCCTCTGAAAGGGAGTTGTGACAGTTGCCTTGATTTTTTTTTAAATTAACAGAGAGGCAGGAAAATTCCACCTTTCCCTTGACTCATTAAATATTTGACTTCAAGGGCTTGCTCTCACTGCAAGGGAAAAGCAAACAGCTGCGCACTTTGGCTTCAGTTTCACCAGGCAGTCATGATGCTGGGTGCTCAAAAAAGCAGGTCTGTGTGGCCAGGACCCACTCCTGTGGGGTGTTTCTGTGCAGGCACACTCCCCCTCCCCTGCTACCAGGGAGCCATTCAGCTGCACAGAAAGACAGGCATTTAACTAGAAAACCACTGTTCCTTTCAAAGAAAAGAAGGACTTCTCTGTATGCTCACAACCCTCAGCCGAGACTGGTGAGACCAGTTCAGCAACACATTAAACCCTGCAACCTTCACAGGTAACTGAAGGAGAGAGGAGACAGTATATGCCATGACACAACATGCACAAATAAATAACTTGGGCAAAGTAAATGGGAATCAGACTTCAGAAAGGATTCAGCCATGCCAGATTTTGCTTAGGAAAAATTATACAGAGATTGTGGGCAACACTACCCTTGAACATTTCCAAGAAATTAGCAAAGATAGGAGTCTCTCCTCTTTTCAGCAAGCAGGTCAGTAAACAAAGCCAGGACAGGGAAAGAACAAAAAGGATCCAAGAGCAAGCAATCAGGCAGTGTTCCCAGATGGGTAGAAAGCCATCTGAGATGCAAGAAACAAGGGATAAACAGGTAAACTGCCAGCTTCCAGCCACCAGGCTCTGAAGGCTTGCTTCCCTCAACAACCCTCCTAGCAGTTTCCCCCAAAAAAGCAAGTATTTTAGCAGCTCACAACAACACTTAGCTACTGTGCTAAGGGCAGCAAATCTACCTATGGTACCAAGCTGATCCTAGGTGGGCTACGATCCCACGGAGGGATCTTAGCTGGGTGATCCTAGGATCCCACTGAGGAAATGAAAAGCAGGTCTCAATGCAGCTATACAGTGTTACAAGAACAGATTCAAGCTGGGTCACTCTGAGATGCTCTTTCAGAAGTAACTCAGAGATGAGTAGCCACTGCATAAGAAGCTGGACAGTAAACAAGTAGCTGTGGCTAACTCACATCCAAGGGTTTTTAGAGAGATCCTGACAAACTGTCTGAGCACCAGTGATGCCTTTTCTAGGTCCTAAAAGGCAGTGAAAGTCAGACTGAGCAAATGTGCCAGCATTCAAAACAAGCACATGGATGACTGAGTGCAATAATTAAGAGAACTATCAATGCCACGGTGATACCAGGACAAGCCAAGGAGCCACAGCAATGCCAGGGAAAGCAACTGGGCTATCAGTTAATGCTTTCCAGTTTTTGCTTATAAGAGCCATCAGTCAGAAGAAATGAAAAGGATATATAATATTTAACTAACAATGTTTCTGAGAAAATAAGGTATTTGTATCATATAGATGATAGTACTGACCATGGAGACAGATTTCTGTACTATCTGTACTTGGTACCAAGCAGCATTTTGCTTATGAGACACAGAACAAAACAAAAAAATACCACAGAACTTGATCAATAGACTCACTAATTAAAGATAGATCTCTAAGTAACTGTAAATGGGCATCTCTTTTAATTGCATAGGTTTCTGTAGAGATCTTGATGGGATCTTTGACCCCATATGTTCTTTTCTGCATTTAGTAGTAATTTCCTCACAGATCTGGCTGAGAGAAAATGGATGGATTCACAAGAAAAATAGCTCAGTTTGTGCCTACACAAGCAACAAAGAGCTCAGCCATCATGTAGTATGCACAACACTACGCAGAATTAAGTGACAGCCACAGGAACAGTCCTGTGGGATAGAACACTCTTTTTGGAGACCCGTGATCCTGAAAGAACCAAACAAGAATAAAACCAAACTCTTGGGGACCTTAGCAGATAATAAATACAAGCATGATGCTGGGGACAAAAGGGCTGATATAATGAAAAAGGCGTGTTTCGTGACAGAATAGTCTACTGCTGGGAACAATTTATCAAGGCTTATGCGAGTTCTTCACTGAAAATTAAAAAAGACTATTTTGTTGTTTGTTTTTTTTTTAAATTTTGTATCTTTGAAACATGATCAGTCACTGAACAGCTCACGCAGCCTATATGACTTATCAGGTTTTCCACATGCTGGGTAGTTTTGCCAGCTGCTTAAGTCATGGATTAGTTATTTGCCAAGTTTGATATAGTGAAATATCTACTTTTATACCTTTAAAAACAACAAAAGCTATTGTAAATAAATATGGCCTCTATTATACATTCTTTGGCCTCTGAGTAAGGGACAAAGCATTCTTGCTGCAGAAACTCAGTATCTGCTCAGATAATGTAAATGCCTTGGTTGCTGTGCAAGCAATGGTGTTATCACAGCAAAGTCGGCAATTTTCTGAATGTAGTGAAGCCCTTTGAGACAATAGCAGCTTCTGCAGAAACTGGGCCAGGCTGCCCTGAACTTGCTTCCCTCCCACTGTGAACTGCTGGTTCCTGAAACACATGTAGTGCAAGAAGCAAGCCAACGTGGCCACACTGCGTCCAAGCTCCAGCTGGCTGGGGCTTGGCCACCTCTGAGCTTGGATCTGCCTGCACCCAAACATCTTAATGCAGGGGCATGGGAAACAGCATCAGAGGGGGAATAGGAAGGAAGAAGTGTGTAGAAATGGGCCTGAAGAGCCCAAAGGAGACTGCTTTCATCTGGATGTCCTCATCCAACAGAGGGAGAATGCGGCAGACAAACTTTGTTACGAAAACAGGGGAAGCATGAACTAAAATCTGTGTAGGTGGGGAGACAAGGGCAAAATAACAGGTAGAACCATCTGCCTTGAGCAAGTGAGAAATAGAGCAGGAAAACAAAAAAACAATTGGACCGAAACACCTGGCATCTTACATGCTATAGCTAAATTCTTATCAGGAATAGGTAATGGGCATCTGCACTTAAAAAAATCATTTTTGTTAGCAAATTTGGGGTTTAACATACTATAATGCAGTTAAGGGCCAAGATATAAACCTGGCTAGGGAAACAAGTCTGAAAGCGTGCTCTGCCAGAATATGTAACCATCTAGAACTGAAATGCTTAGACACAACTGAACTGTTTTTTACTGGTGCTTGTTTTCTTGAAAATATCTTTCTTGTTCTTTCCTTTCATTATTTAAGTAGAACATGGATATTTTCAACATGAAACCACTAGTTTGAAGCATCTTTAAATGAAAAACTTAATGAAAAAAAATCAAAACACTACTTCAACAGATCAAAACAATTCTCTCCCTTTTTTTCTCCCAATTATTTCAAAGCCTGTGAAATGCAAGATTTTGCTTTAACAGAACACTCGTGAGTAAAGCTGTATCTGTTTTTTAAAAAAACCAGAGTAACTGGAAAAAAGAAACAATATATGGATCAAGGCATAGAAGCACTTCTTTAAGTTAGGTCCTGCTTTGCTTGATTTTGGAAGAGAGTCAGGTCTCTGAACCACGTTGCGTAACCGCATATTGGTCTTCTCTGTCTTTCTGTCCCTATCAGAGAGGCTCTCATGTCTTGACTGATGCTCAACCCCATCCTTTGCCTTGATATACAACCTTGCTCCCCTGGAATCTGTTCTACACGGTACTATTCAAAGTATTTTCTTGTCAAAACTACCCATTTGTTCCCTACCCCCTCACTGTCTCTTGCTGCTTCTCCAGAAATCAAACATAAGTGCATTGGTTTCTTTGCACATTTTTCAGAATTCAACCCTTTGCGTCTTTCTCTGTTGGTGTCCCATGGGTGCAGGAACAGCTCAGGAGATGGGGAAGAAGAATGAAAACAACTGAGAAAAAGCTCCTCCAAACGACACTGTTCAATACTTAAGGCTCATCACAACATACAATGTCCTCAAAATGCTGCTAGGCAGATTAGGAACCAAGGATTTGAAACCATAACCAAATACTCCACAGGTACCATGTCCTTCCACTGACACATGGTTTCGTCTACCTGCTAACTCTGGTGATGATGTGGAAGATGAGCTCATTGTGACAATGTCCCATTTTTCCAGACACATTGCAAGGCGCAGAGCAGGTCCCAAGCTCTGAGCTGGCATCTGCAAAATCTGGCACCCTGGGAACTGAAAAATAGTCCTAAATGTGTTTTAATAGACAGAATTCATGACCTTGGGGGCAGATAAATACTGCAAAACACATACAAATGTTTTTTAAAAGTAGCTGTTTAAGGTGTCCATAAAAGACTTAACATTTGCTGTTGCTTCCTCTCAAAATAACGTCAAAGGACCAAGTGCTACAATAAATACTTTTAGAACTACTTTAGACTTGGGAGTTTATAGGCAATCAACCAAAAAAACCCCTCTCACTGACAAGGGAGGGACTCCTTTCACATAACACTGACATGAGTATTTGAACTCTAAACTCCTAAAGCAGACACAGGGTTCTCTGCCAAAATTAAAGGCTCCATGAAGGTCTGCACTAAAATTTTAAATTCTACATTATTAATACAAAAATTAAAAAACTCTAATTAAAATTAATTAAAAATCTGTCTCCTCTCCAGAAAGAGAGGGTGAGGTCCTAGAAACATCATGCAAAATGTTTTCTTATAGTCTGTCTTCAAGGGCTAGGAGTGCTCCACAATACAGCCAAAAACAAAGCAATCACTATGGGAGCAGCATTTTCAAAAGACAGTTCATCATTGTGAAGCTGAGACTGGTTAGTCTAAACAAATATTTTCAAGGTGCACTCTATTACAACTAGGCTGAATAAGCTTCAGGAGTCTTTGAACTTTAAACAGCCCCAAACATAATTATTAAATTAGAGAGTAGATAAAGAAAGCCTACTTTCAGATGATCCATCTCCCATTCAAAGACATCAAATGCTCTAAATTAAGAGGGTGATTATCTTTCCACTTCACACTAACAGCTACTCTTTGTGTCACTTCTTCCCACACTGAGCTTTCAAGACTATGAACTGGAAAAGAAATTTGAAAAGCATGTTGTTGAAGGCTTCTTGAATCACTTTTCTGTTGGATAAAGAGTGTGTATTTTTTGTTAGGGATACAAGCTGCATTAAAACCACACTACTGATGGAAAATGCTTTATGAAATTTGGATAGGAGCATGTAATTTGTCTCCCACACACTTGAGTTCCTTGGGTTACTCACTTTATTGCCAAGCTAAGCATCTAGTAAGTCAAAGTAATTCCTGGCAAGCAATTTCAGCATGCACACGTTGAACAGTTTTTAAGTTGCAGCTCACAGGCAAACATCATGTTTGTACTGGGTGCTCTTTTGAGGCTGCCAGCAACTTCTGGTGCCTGGGGATATGAAGAGGGCACCAGTATAACCCAAGCAAAGTGCTATTAAATGGAAGAAAATTAGGACAGAACATACAAAGACAGTACAATGGGAAGAAAGGTCACTGTCAGCAGAGCACAGAAACCCTCAAATTAGCCCTGTCACAAGCCTGCTGATTCATCTATGTTTTAGGCACAGGGTGCTACCACCAGCCCATCGATCTGGGCTGCTGTGCAGGGAAGTGTTTCACAGACAACTGAAAGTGCAGAAGGCAATCAGGGCATCAACTTGATCAGCAACTGATTAAACAAGGAAACAGCCATAACTGTGCACCCACCCGTGATCCCTCTTTTTCAAGAATTAAGCAATCCAGCTATTGTTCCTTCTACTTAAAAACAGACTTCTCTTCTTGTAGTTTGTAGAGAGTGAAAGAGAGGATTTGTGCTACTGAGAGCAACTTGGGTGGCTTAAGAAACTAAACCAAAGATGTAGTACAACAGGTCTAGTGTGGCACTGCAAGCAGGCTGCTGAGCATTTTGCTTAGGAAAGTTATATTAAGACTCTGAAAGAAAATTCAGATTTAAAATCTAGTTTTAGCCACGGCTCCTTTCATCCTTTTGAGGCTTTTTAATTAAAAAGCCAATTAGAGGTGAACAGTATCTGCTGTGGTTAGAGGCCATGTGAACACAACGGCTCAACGCACACTGACAAAAACCCCTTGCAAAGGATCTGCAGCACTGTCATTGCAGTAGTTTGCCACACTACACCAAGAACATAGAATTAAAATTATAAACACAGCACTTGAAGAGTTATTTTCTAATTTGCTGCTTCTGCTACTAAACAAGTTGCCAGAGACAAACTCAACATTAGACTGAACTGATTTGTTCTGCTGTAATATGTTCCCTAACAGGGACACTACGCATGCAGCAAACCTGGGATGGGTTCACTGCAGTGAGTTTCAGCACAACGAAAGAGGAAGAAGACCACTAGTCCTGTGATCCTTGACTTTTCCTGTTGTGAAACATGCTCAATGGGTGAACAATGGACAGGAAGAGGCTGAGCATGGAAAATCATCCCATCTGGGTTTGGTAGTGGATGGGTGGAGAGAATTGACTACCTCTTCTGAGGGGGTGTCCCTACACATGAAGAGCTGTGGAAAGAGCCCCATTTCCTTCCAGGGGCAGCAATGGGTTCATCTCTCTTACTTACATGTGTTTTCATTTCATTAGCTACTGTTGTTGACATCATAACGCAACAGATGATAGTCACCAGGATGAAGTAAAGCGCATACATGAAGCGGGTGCTGGTTGACTGTTTTATCTTGGGACAGCATCTGCAGCACAAGGAACAAGCAGCAGTACCGCAGCAGCAGGCCAACTGGAAAGTAAGAAAAAAACACAAGTTATTCCATCTCTGCAAAAGTCAGACAGGGAGGCTGGGAGATTTCCTGTAAAACTCCAGAATTTCCTTAAGTCCTCTCCTCCCAGCTGAGGAGTATTTAAACAGAAGCAGACTGTCTTGTTTATCAAAAGTCACTAGGTTTAAGCACATCAGTTTCTAGCTTTCCCACATGCTAAGGACGAAAGTGAAGAGAGTGAGGAGGAACTGCTCCTGATTCCTTAATCCTGCTCTTTGCTATCTCTATACAGCTCATGGTCCCGACAAGTTTCACCCAGCAAAACAGGCATTGCAATGGTAACACTCTATTTCCTGCAACAGTCTCACTCCTCCATAGTGAAAAAACAAATCTACACAAGAAGCAGACAGACTCCTAAACTGTTTGCTTTTAACATACAAACAAAACTATTTTGTTTCTAAGACAAGATGGAAGTTTTGTTTCAAAACAGCCTATACAGATCCAATTCAATTCATTAAAACCACACTGTCCTTTTTAAGGTGCCCTTTCTGGTACACACACAGACCAAAAACTTTTTTCCCTGCAGAACTTTTTATGTTACTAAACACTTTGAGCAAATTAAAGGAGGGAGAGAAAACTGTTTAAGCCATACTTTGGGATAGCTGTGATGAAGTTCTTTATAAACAGACAACACTGATAAAAAATCCAAACATTCAAACAAACAAACAAAACACTACATTAACAGTTGTAAATATTCTCAGAGATAAAGAATCTGGAAGTACTTAGCTTACTGCAAACAAAGCAAAAGATAGCTGAGCTTGCAAGATCCAAAATACAATGGCACCATCTCATACTGAAGAAAGCCAGAGAAGAAATGCAACTTCACAGTTATTTAGATGCACTTTGCAAAGGTGAAAGTGGTGACCCCACATGCAAGATGGCAAGGGGAAAAAATCCACAGCTGCAAGAAAAATAATACCAAATCACAATTTAGCTTATACTGTCTCCAATGTTTAAATGTTATTAGAGACAGAATTCCTTGTGTATTTTAGTTCTTTTCTACCTGTAGCAGGGGATCCACCAAGATAAAACCAAGCAGCATAGCAAAAAAGCTTGTAATTGCCTTACTCAACAGGCAAAAAGGTACTGAATAAATCCTGAAAGGGATCTAGTTTGATGCTTGTTATTTCCTTGCTGTCAATAGTATCATTAACTTTCAAAGAAGATGAATTCATCTTCCCTGCCTTCTACTTTTAGTAAAGTCATAGATAAAAATATAAATATAAACCTTATTTTTATACATAAGGCAGCACTGTCCTTGGCCAGGCCCTTCCTTGCAATAGGTAGCAGCTTCATACAGCTCCTGTGCTTAATCCAGCAGCCATGACCACTGCAGGAATTTCTGGACACCAGCAGGCAGCCCAGAGCAGAGAACTCCTCTTCCAGGTCTCACTGCTGCTGACCCAGAGCAACCTCACCCCTCAACAATCCCATTTCAAGGGGCTCTCTGCAGCTAGTGAGTAGGCCAGGGGCGTCATGTGCCCAGTGCCAGGGGCTTGAGCACACCAAGGCCACTTTCTCTCAGTGTTCCCCAGCCCTTAGAGGGTCCACAGAGATATTCAGAGGACTCCCCTGCTTTCTAGCAAGCAGTTGTGTAAGATGGATTGCTTTTCTAAGCCCTTGCCAAGGGACTCAAAAAGTACAAGTGTCATATTTAAGTTGTCCTGGCAAACTTCACTGGCCTGTGTGTGCCTTCAGGGGTCAAACCACCACTATTTTCCTCCCAGGACACTCCCTCTTCCAGCATCAATGACTGTGTGACAAAGGTTTCACGTGTGTGTATGCAGACGTGCATATCTGATATAACTCCACAGAGTCTTACAACCAGACTGGTAGATCAAGGAGCTCCAAATCATTTCAAAAAAGTGTATTGAAAAGACTCCCAGCTTCTCATTTCCTTGTCATGAATACTGGCTGCAACACCCAAGCTCAAGGCTTCCTGCCTTCAGCCTCACAGAAAGAGAGTAGTGGACAGGTCTTTGCCTTGCTCAACAATGGCTCTTCACTTTGCAGAAGACATAAAATGGGGACTGTCCAACTCAGCTCCTACGCTGCCTTTCTCTCAGTTCATCACTGGATCTTATACCAGAAGACACAGGGGCCTCAAAGCACACAGCTGCTAAAACTGCTACTGCTGCAAAAGAGAAACCCTCCCCACAGCACACAAAGCTCCAACTGTGGGGAATAAGCAGAATGGGCTCATGTTGGCATCAAAGCTGGAAATTAAAAATACTATGAGCATAAGCACATTGTGCAAGTAGATTTTCAAAACAGAAGGCAGTGGTGGCTGAATCGCAATTTTATTTTTTCTATCTAGTGAAATTAATTTAGCTTTTACAGCATCAATACAAGTCCAAGAAATAAAGAAGCTATGGCAAGTTACTGATTCAGCAAACAAAAGGAATAGTAACATTTCAAAACAAAAACATACCAGAAAAGGATAATACACCCACTTCAGAATTTTAGGGGGAAAAAAAAAAAAAAAAAGAAAATCTTAAGACTGAAGGTCCTTTCAGTCTATATCAGCTAGGTCCAAAGTATCTATGACAAACTTCAACTTCTGTTCATACTCACCATAACATTAAAAACTACAGAACAGAAGTATGAAGGTATGCAGTTTTGGCATTTGTAAGAGGAACATTTTCCTAAGCCAGGTGCTGGAGAACTCTGCCAGTGAAACCTCATCTACATCCAGCAATGCCTCTGCTATTCCAGTCCTGGGTTCCTGGAGCTGCTATTTAAAGCAACAAATGCTTAAATAGAATATATAGCTCATTTACACAGTGTTCCATATTACTTAGACTTTAATGATAGTTTCTAATACTGAGCATGTACTCAATAAATCAGCATTATTTGCAAGAAATACCAGCATCTCCATCTTTTTTTCAGATGCACTCCTTTAAGACTCTGAATATCCGTGGAAACCATAGAAGGCTGCTTAGGTTATTCAGCCACAGCTCCAAATTTGGTGGTTCGGGTTTTTTCGGTGGTGGGGTTATTTTTTTTTTTAACTCTGGTTATGACTAACTATATTCCAGAGTAGGCCACAGTGGAATAGGTGTTATCCAAAAATAAATGAAAACAGCCTCTGTCGCAAAGAGTAAGATGCTGGCCACAATCTTCTGACCTAAGAAGTTTCAAAGATGTTATCCTTGAGTGACAGATTTGCAAACCCACATGCATAATGACTTCTCTGTTACGTGGCTGTGGTCAACGTGCAGCTGAACTACACGGTCCCTCTGATGCCACATGCTTTACCATGGGCATGGCCCATCTCGCCTTGCCTCTGCCTTTCAGCTGCATTGAGGGCCTGCCCAGGGGCTCAGGATCCACTGGTGCAGAAGTACAAGCCAGTAACAAGTTCTTCCCATGTATAAAAAATAGACTGTGAAAAAAAGCAAGTATGTCACAAATCCTTTATAGATTTAGCTTATCATTAAAGAAAAGTTTCTCCAAAGGGCAAGTTCTGCAGAAGATGCTGTATGATTTTCAGGACAGAAACAACCCAAGGTCTGTGATTGCTACCAGCAGGCGGGCCTTGAAAATCCTGATCTGTACCTACAGAGCTCCTTCAAAGTCCTGTCATCCTTCCAAGCCCAGGGTCCCCACAAGCCCAGCACAATGGCATCCAAATGCCAGGCTGCTCTGGCAGGAGTCTGTCACACTGCAGCAGGTTCTGGCTTCAAGTCTTTTCATCCAAAGGCTCCCACAAGGCTCCCTCTTTAGCTTCACATCTCCTCACTGGGTGGACGCTGCAGTCTGACAATATTACAAGCACTATGCAAATATTTATGCTTTCCACAAATACTTATTATCAGCTGGCGCCTTCACACTGAGCCACTACAATGCCAGGCCTCCAAAACATAGACCAGCCACCTGCTTTGCTCTGTGCTGCTCTTTTGGAGCTCAAGGAGGGTGCAGTGCCAGCTTGCCCAACATCCCAAACTTGAAAACCTAGTGTACTTGAAAACAGACTGTGCCACCATTTGAACCGCCTGGATGATGGCTGACTTGACTGATTTCACAACAGCAGCTGCAAAAAGCTCTGTGCGAAATATTCAAAGTGCAGCTTCACAGATATTTCTTCTTGTAGCCAGGCTGGCTTAATAGCCCCTGGTTCCCCCCAGCCTTTCTCCTCTACTGGCCACTCGCTTGCTCCTACCCTGGCACCAACACCTCAGTACCCCAGCAGTTGTTCCTGCTGCACCAATGTGTGCACAAGCTATTGTCTCCCTACAATGAACACTCCACCAACATACACTTAACAGCTGACATACACTCAAGTTTTGACTTTTGCAAGGTGTGATCCAATCTGATAAATCAGTGGAATGAGGTAAAAAAGCAAAGTTAAGCACACATGTAACTATTTACATACAAGACTGAGACAAGCCCATCTGGACGTGTTCCTGTGCAGCTTGGTTTAGGTGATCCTTCTCCGGCGGGGGAATTGGACTAGATGATCTTTCAAGGTCCCTTCCAATCCCTAACATTCTGTGATTCTGTGAGAAGCGAGTGAACGTGTCCTGCCTACTGCTTTTGGTGAGACAGTGAGGTTTTTAGAAGGTATTTTCCACAGATGTTTTCAAAAACATCTCAAAGGTCTTAGAAAATATTTTGTGTAGCCATTAAAGCAAAATGAGGAGTTTCAGGATCAGTGCCCAAAATAGCCAATGGTTTTTTTAAATTATACAAACCATAGGGAAGTATCAAGCTTATCACAAAAAAGCACTCTTCCTTTTTGGGAGTCTTCAGCACAAATGGCAAAAATCAAAGGGAAGAGCAGCATATTGAAGAAAAAAAAAAAAAAAGGTGCATACTTATATGAAGACTTAGCAGTATCTCATCTCTTCCTTCCTAACTGACTGCCCAGACAGAGTAGCTGGGTAGACCGCGTGCCTTCCAGCCTGTCCACAGAGCACAGGAATGTGCCTTGCTGAAGCTTCTTTTCATGGGGGCCTACAGCAGCTTAGTTTTTCATGCACTGCTTGATTACTTGGCTACCAGCATTATCTGGGCCGTAAGATTTGCAGATAATGAGGTCACTGGGCTGTTAACAGTAGCATCTAGCAAAAACATGCAAACATCTACTTCCACAACTACATGCAGCATCCCAGTAGGCTGGAAGCAGGCAGCCCTGCACAAATTATGTCCTGAAGTGGCTACACACCTGCCCTTAAGACTTAGTTTCAGGAAAGAGAATCTAGCAAACTAACCATCTTGTTAGTGCACTGGTTCATGAAAACAACAGATGCCTGATGTCAAGTGTCCAAAGTGTCAGAAGCTGGGCTCAGGCTGTTAGTGAAAACCCCCGCTGCTATGCATACACAATTTGCAAAAGTTTCTTCAACTGGTGGCATGATAACACAGTCACTCGTCCCTGTGAAGCACTTAAATTCACTGAAGAGGCTTTATTTTGTCCTTTGTCTGACTTAACTGGCTTTTCATTCCTTCTTCTTTAATATTTAGGCTCACCACATGGCTTAAGCCAAGAGGTTTTGTGACCTATTTTGGGGATCACAACTCACACTGCAAACTATGCAAAATTAAAACTGGCTTCAGAGAAAAGTCACACCAACCTAGATGCTGCCTGAACACTGCTTACCAGTGAGGCTTTCCTGTCCCAAGACAAGTTTCCAAAGGGCTTGTGCCCTGCACCATGGGGCAGAACTGCCATACAGCACCAAGCAGCTCAAAACCTAGGTGAGAAAGCAGCATCTAGGACAGCTAGGACAAAAGCTAAAATGTGGGTGAGCCACTGCCAGGCACCATCTGAGCTGAAGTTAAGCTGTACTGAGGACGATTATCTTTATCTCCACACTCAAACATTACTAAGCGGTGACTCACCTCAGCAGTAGAAAAAAAATGCAAAATGCCTAAATTAAACACTGCTTAACTGCTCTTTTGATGATTTAGGAAAAATCAAGACAATTGTTTAGTCTGCCCTGAGCCTCACAGTGTATCACATCACCCAGCTCCCCTTAGCATAGACTATCCTTTGACAGCAGTAGGACGTGAATAGTCTGTCCCTCTGGTTACTTACATCTATCACTAAAAAAAGAACAAAAACCCCCACCTTCTAATTTATTTGCTACAGTTCCCAGGTATTGGTTCATGGTGAGGCTTTCTTCACTAGATTAGAGAGTGTTTTAATGACCTCGTCTTTGCTCCCTACTTGTCAAAGAAGGAACCCAAACCATTTACCTTCAGTCTCATTCGAAGGCTCTAAGACTTTTCCTCCCAGCACCTAAGCAATTTGAGGCCATCAATTCATACAGCGAGCAGATTTTCTCCAGGTTACCTCTGATGTTCAAGAGCAGGACTCCAGAGGTAGATTGACACACAGATGCACTATGGTGCATGGCCATGCAACAGAGAACAAGTGTAGGGCACCAATCACTTAAGTTCATGTACCACTGGAGTGAAGCAACAGTTAAAATGAAATTTCTCTATGCATTAACTTAAAAGCATGTAGCCGGAACAGTTGCTTCATTTTTGAGTGAACTAACAGCTCTGAGCTGTTCCAAAAAGATGTTGTGTCTTTAAAAGGTGGTTTCAGTACTGAGTCCAAGAGGACTTTGCGGGGGGGAACATACAAACAGAACAAGACATTAACACTTTGTACAAAGTGACAAAAGCCGATAAATTGGTACAAACCCATGTAATTAAAACCAAAAAAATCTACCTGCTCGAAGCACTGCTAGAGGCATTCCAGTTTAGATCAGTGTCACAACAGCCAACTTTACACGATTTCCAGATTGGCAGGTTCAAAATGGAGCCTGCTCACATGTTCCCTTTGCTTACTTCTTGATGAGCATTTTTAAATACAATGACTACTTGAGAAGTATCTTGAACAGTATTCCTGAACCACTGTTTCGACAGTGGCTAGAACATATGAAGCCAAGATTAAAAAACATGACATAGGTCTCTTCAGAAAATGTTAAGAATGGTTCCTGTTAAAACTCATTGACAGACATTAATGGTTGACACATTTTGGATCAATCCTACTGGGCAGAAAGAAGTGCAAAACTTCCTGTTTTCAGACTATGAACATTTATACTTTTTAAATACTTTGAGCATACACCATCCCTAATTGCAAAGTTCCAATCACTGAACTACAAACATCAGTCCCAGCATAATTATCACTAATTAAAATGATTATGAGATTACCAGGTATGTCAGGTGTGTCAGATCTGACTGGCTTGGTCCCTGGGTGTCTCTTGCTGTAGCACATGCCGACGCTGAAGCCTACCTCTTGGTTGACCTGAACAAAGCAGCAGGTCAAATTCATTCAGCACAATGGTTGATCACAGCCTAAAAATCTAAGAGGCCAGGCATTTAACATGTCAAAATGTATTAAGCCCTTAGGGTTGAGAAAGAAATGAAAGCACAATTAAGTCAGGTATGAAAAGGACTTTGGAAGCAACCTAAGATCTGAGCATCTTCACATGGTTAAAATGAAAACACCATCCAGCCTCAGCATGTGTTTAGATGACAGTAGTCACCAGATCCAGATGAGACCTTCACCTTATACTGCAGTCACAGCTCAGGCTTTCATTCAATTGCTCCCTGAAACTAGCATGTCTTGCACCAACAACCATGGCTGCATCCATTGTAATGAAAGTCTCAGTAATAAAAAAAGCACATCAGAATACCTACACTTGCAAAAATCAAAATAAAATCATCAGCAGGGCTTATATCATTCTGCAGAAAAGTAACCCCTTGCCTTTAAAAGCAAAGGCCCTGCTCTTACCCTGCCTTCACTCCACAGCTGTAGAGCCATGGATATTTAAGCTGCTTCTTTAAACCCACAATGCAACCAACTTGTGGGATGCAAGAGGAAAAGACTAAAAAGAAATTAGGCAGCAATGGGAAATTAAGCAGGAATGAGAAAGACTATCTTCTGCCTGGAATGAGAAAGAGTAGCTTCTGCTTCTTTCACAGTGCCAGGGAAAGAATTCCAACCTAGCAATGCAAGCATCAAATGATACAACACTTAAAGGATCTCACTGTCTTTTGGTCATTTTTCCCTCCTTTTCTAATAACTTTTGAATCCAGCAGCAAGTTTTATCCAGCCATGGCAGGCACGTGGGGGGCCTCAAAGATATTAAGAGTCTTACAATTTCCTTGAAAATAGGCAAAAGGTTTACCAGAGAAAAATGATTTCTCAACCCTGAGCAAGGAACAGGCTGCAATGTAAATTCAGCGCTCATGAGAAAGGGAATCAACAACCAACCTCACTGGACAAAGCTGCAGAAATGCAGCCATTGCTAATTCAGTTGTTCAGGCAACCATTTGTTTAAACTAGAAACTCCACGTTTCTGCAAACAAGGAAAGAAAAGAAGTCCTTCTCTAGTCTGCTTTTCCTAACCATATTTAAATGGAGTACACTACAATACCCCACATCAGACCTCAGACAGATAATTTCATCTTCAATCATGATTAATAGTGGTGGCGAGGGTGTGGAAAGGCAGCAGTGAGAGGGGGTAAGACCCACAGCTAAACTTCTCTATTTTCAACTGACCAGCTCAGATTATACCCAGTAAAGCAAACCACTCTCTCAGTAAGACCATCAGCTGAAGGAGATGGTGGTGGGGTGCACCACGTGGGGCAGAGTCAGTAATGCCACCAGCACAATCCCATAGCACTGCTGCGCATCACAACATGCACTAGCCTCAGCAGTGCTCCGGTGTCCTCTGGAGACACAAAACTGGACAAGGATGACAGAGCCACCCTTTTCTCCACGTAATGAAAAGAGGAGACCAGGAGGACAGGACTGCAAGTCTCCTTCTCAACCTGCAGATATAAATAAGCAGTGCCAGAGAGGCAAGCAGTCCTGTAGCACATGGGGAGCTGCCTTCCCTTGCCCCAAAAGCCATGAGCCTCAGAACTCATATAAGACTGGCTGAGGCCAATCTTGTAAATAAAGCTTTCTTTTTTTTTTTTTTTTTTTAAACACCTCAGAATTAGAGGTCTGGGTATAAAGTGAAAATATGATACCCTAATTTGTGGCACATCTTACTGAATTTCCTATACAATATGATTTCTAACAGCAGAACAGCATTCAAGAGTTAACAGACCTATAAAAATAGCTTTATAAGCTTCAATAACTACAGTTGTAACTGAAAAATTCATCTTCTTGAACAACTCAGCTACAACACGCAGTCCNTTAACTATCTAAATTACATTTATTTAACTCTGGAAAAAACATATTCATTGTAATAAAGATTTTCCGCAACAGCTGCTTTTCTTAACCGTGATCTCAACTTTATTCTCTTGAGAATAACTACTGAAGAAAAGCCAAATGTAAAATCCTGTTTCCTGTCAATTTAAGCAGATGTTTTTATGTAATCAAAAGCATTGTGGGGGTTTAAGCCAAACTATATTCTCACTGCATTCTCAAAATAGGTTACCAATGAAACACCAGGAAAAGAAGAAACATTTAGCAAGCTTATTACAGCTCAGAAACCTAACAATCACAATTTTCTTCAAAACAAGGTTGTATGTTGCCTGATAAAAAACAACTGGAGAAACGAAAGTTAATAAATGGCCAAGTTCCTTAAAAGCAAGTTTCCAGCGTCTATTTGGCAAGGATACAAGTCACACAGTAATGTTAATTAAGATTATTTTAAATAATTTTTGAGTGCAAAATCAGCATAGCCACACAGTACACTGAAGTTTGGCATCTTTCTCCTCTATCCTTTTACAACAGGAATCTGGGCTGTAAAACCTGAATGCATTTATTCTTACAGGCATAATCAACTGGATGTTTATCACTATTTGACCCAAAACCAAAAGTACCAATCACTCACTGTCTACTTCACACCAGAAAAATTTGCTGGTGTTAGGAATGGAGAAAAAATGGATAGTCAAGTGATGTTAACTCACAGCGAAACTCTGGTATCAGCTACAGAAATCCAAGCATGACAATTGCAATTTTACAGATCAAGAAGACAATACCAAAGTTCTCAGTTCTAGGAAAACAGATCGATAGAAGCAGAGAGGCAGATATGAAGTATATACAAGGCAAAAATACTTCGTACAAAAACTCCCACCCTCTGGCATGTGAAACCCATTAAACTAGTATATTTTAGGGAAAAAGGAGCAACCCAACATGACTGTTGTTTTTCAGGACTTGTATAAAGTTCCATCTTTCCTCAAGCACATCATCTCTGTTTCTAGAGACATGGTTAACCTCATCTTCGGGGGAACATTTAAGTAGAGGTCAAATTCCTTCTCCATTTTCCAGCTTATTTAACAGAACCCACAAAATGCCAGAGGAAGTTGGGCTGAGAAAGAACGAACTTCTATTCCTTTTGTTCTTCTTGTGTATTGATCATGTTAAATGTCCTCTCATCAAGGTTGGAATAAATCATTAAGTCAAAGATCAGTTTAAAAAGTTATATGGCATGTTATTGAAACATAGTTTATGCCATTTATCATCTTAGCCTATAAAATGGTTATCCACACTAAGTTCACTGGTGTAACTCCAGCTATATGCCATATTTAGCACAGATAAGTTTTAGATCAAAAATAGTGCTTAAGACAGCAGAATACATCTCCTCGGCATACTACATAATTCTGGCACTATGACTGCATCCACATTAGGGCTTTTGCTTCAGCTCCAATCTCACTAAGGAGTTCAGTTTATTTACAGACTCCAAAGTGACACATCAGTGTCAATAAAACACATTATTATCAGCTATTACTACACGGGGTAGGGGTAGTGTTAAGAATGTCTTAAATGCTAAAGCCATGCCATTCACCACATAAGTCACACAACTGTGTCATCCTCTTGGTGTTACTTCTCTAGAAGCTACACCAACAAAGCAATGAAAATGCAAACAGCCATGAACCAGTGCACTAACAGTACCTGCTAAGAGCACTTTGTTGAAACGCTCCAGAACTTCTTTCACACACTGCTAAAACGCGCGTGAAGCAGCTGCCAGGGAGACCTCCTGCTTTAAGAGGGATGTTAGCAAATGTGATTACTGCTGTCCTCCACAGCCACCCAGGGCTGTCTGGCAAGGCACAGGGGAGCTCGTGGAGGACAGGCATATGGAGGCATGCCTGTCCTCTTGGCCCACTGAAGAACCGCTGACAAAGACCAAATCTAGCCCCAGATTTCAACCTTTAGTAAAAATCTGAGATTTTTTTTCCAGGTCGTTCACACAAAAGCAAGAGAATAATCAGATGCTGAGGGTGGACAGAGTGACCAGTGAAGAAATACCAACAGAATTAGGACTGCAAGGTGTTTAAATATGTAAAACAACAGGAATAAGCTCACTGGCTAGTCTGTAGAAGACAGGACAAGTAGTAATGTGTTTCTATTGCAGATGTAGAGATTTGGGAAACTGAAGCACAAAATAAAGTGTCAGGGGGAGAAGTGGTCGAACACAAGGCTAGAGAGACAACTGGTAGGAACAGAAGTCCTTCCCTTGAGTGCTGCCAAGGGGGAGATCTAGACAGGACCTCATGATCATCCTCTTCCTTCAAGTCCATGATCCTTCATCCATCAGAATGGATCCAATCAAAACAGGTGTGCCATGGTAAGATGCGAAGGGTGTAGGTCCTGCACCACCCACCATCACCACTTGCTCTCATCTCCCACCTCCTCCACCAGAACCTGCACTTGCTTAATCTTTCTACAAGCCAAATTTAAAGTCGTTTGTGAAAAGGTCTGAGGAGCACCAGGCAGCCAGCAGCTAAGAGAGAAGTTATGACCATTCCACTTCTCGGGGTCTCATCTCCCTACCAGCAGGCACCAGCGGCAATTATGCAGCCGTCTCTCGTAGCCCTGTGTGACTGTCACCCCTTTGGGAACTGCTCCCTGCAGCCCAAGTCTCTGGGAAGGCTCCTCTCGCTGCCCCGGCACAGCCCCGGCTGCGGCCACGGCGAGCAGGGCGGCCCTGCGCTGCCCGCACACGCCCCGGGAGGACCAATTCACCCTGGGAACGCCGCAACACCACCACTGCCGACACTCAGAGAGAGCCAGGACAGGCAGCCCCGCCGTACTCGGCTCCCTCTCCAAGAGCTGCTGTTACTTCACCGCGTCAACCGTCCCGGGGAGGCTCCCGCAAGCTGACCGCGGACAGCGCGACACTGCGGCCGAGGGGCCGCGGAAGGATGCGGACCGCGGCCCTGTCCCGACCCGGGCTGGGCTCTCCGACCCCCACAGCGGGCCGCCACCACCCCGGGACCTCGCTCCCCTGACGACTACCAGTGCCGTCCCCCTGGGGGTTCACCGGTTCCAGCCCGGTGCAGGGGCCGTGCGGGGTCCGCGCCGCCGCCGCGCGCACCTGCCGGCCTCCCGCGCACACCGTCCCTCGCCCTACCTGGCCGGCGCAGCAGGGCGCGGACATGCCGGCGGCGCGGCCTGACTCCCTCACCGCCTCGCTGCCTCCCTCATACGGGAGCGGGCTGGGCTATGCGGGAGCGGGCTGAGCCGGGCCGGGCCAGGCTGGGCCGGGCGGCAGCGTGGTACCGCCTCTGCCCGGCTGCGGCCCCGACGGCCTCAGCCCGGCCCCGCCACTCCGCTTCCGCTGTCGTCAGCCTGCGCGGCGGGCTAGGCCCGGGTCTGAGCGACTCCGCGCCGCTGCCCGCCCCGGCATTAGCCGCTGCTCCCTGCGGCGGGGCCCCCCCNCCACCCACCCCAGGTCGGCCTGGGGAGCGGTACAGCGGCTGTCGGTGCAGCGGGTTTGAGCTGTCGCGTCTCGCTTGCCCGAGCCAACAGAAGCGGCGGTTCCGTCTGCGGCTGCGACACACGGAGTGGCTCCGTGAAGGGATGACCTCCGGGGCTCTCCTGCTCACAGGGGCTGCCGGCACCGCTCGCCTGCTCATACACCTCTAAAACACCTGAGTTTTTAGTAGCCGGAATTTAATGAATGTACGAATAAGGCATATAAACGTGGATCTTAAAAGACCGGGCATCACCCTGCAATGCTAGCGCCTCAGGTTCAAGCTGCCGTGCCGCGACCCGTGGCCATTGCTCTGCCCGAAGCTTCATGGAGAAATCATGTTTGTTCGAAGGAGGCTTTGAGGGCTGAGCATTCCTACAGGAGCCGAGATCTTTCCCAGTGTTTTCAAATTACTTTCTCCAGCACCAGCTGCTCAGAACCAAGTGTGGTACTCGGCTGCCAATGTGATGATAGGATGTCTTTGCTATTGCAGACAAAGCCACCTATAGCAGCAATGAAGGTCTCTGTGGAAAGACTCACAGCCGTGTCTGCTTTGTTGCCTCTATGTGTGAACGTGTGCACACTGTAGTATTTAATATAACTATTTGGAAGCTTCGTCCTAAATTGCCCCAGCTTTAGAAATCCAGTGCGACTGAAAGCTGTGAAGCTGCACACAGGTAGGTGTAGGTAGCACAGCTGCACCCACCGAAAGGAAACCGGTACAGATTGCAGGATGTATTGCGTAAAACCCCTTCCTCTTTCCTCGTGTGCACAAGCAAAGTCAATACTTCAGGAAGTGGATTACATGATGCATCAGTGTTACATATTTTGGTGTTATTCTGAGGACCAAAGAGACCAGAGTTACCATAGGGGTACAGTTTATATAAAAGCAGACATGTCCTTTATTTTTAGTGCTACCATAACATCTTCTCAGTTAGTGCGGGGGTGTTTATACACACACACACACTTATATACATATATTCTCAGAGATGGGGTATTTACCACTGTTGTAAGAATAATTCTGTCAACCAGATGGTTATTTAGCTGCAAAGGACACCAGCTTGCAGGCATCCCAGAGGACCCCACCACAGCTGAGGCACTACAGGCGCGCTCCTGCTCTGTAGGAACAGCAAAAGCCCCAACTTCAGGTGAGGACTCCTCAATTCAGGACTGGGGGTAGGAGTCTCAGCACACCTCTGATTTACAGCTCCTTGCCCCAGAGGCAAGGGTGAAGAGAACTGAACAACAGACAGGAGAGCAGTGTGGCCAGCAAACAGGCAATGGAAAACCACTGGTGTTTTTAGGTTTGAAACACAGTCAGCTTCCTGAAGCATGTGGTTAAGAGACAGGAACATAAGCATCACAGCATAGTAAAAACTCAGCAAAACTGCATTCATCTTCTATTTCTGTTCCAGACTTCTTATACAGTCACGAGAAGCTGACTGGTCAGGCTTTGCTTAATTTCCACAGCTGCAAAATCAACACGTGGAGGTGAATCTGAGGTTTAATTTAAAAATGAAGCTGTCTTGCAAAGAGTGACTGGTGGAGGTGACATATGGGTATGGTGGAAGAGCACAAGTGGCTGCATCACACGTTAGCATATCTGCGATAGCAACAAGCATTCACTGGGTGGGGAACACCATTATCTCACTGCTCCATGCAGGTCTGTAAATGCCAGCCAGCACTTTTATCACTGATAAAAATTCAGCCTCTGCACTGAAGAAAATAGCAGAGTTCTGTAATGGACTTTCCAATCAGTTAGAGCACCCCAGAGCCCTGGGATGTGCGCCTTGGCTTTCTGAGTGAAAAATTCGTCACCAGAAAAGCTTGAACTTTCCTGCTGTGCTGCTGGCAAGCATTAAGCAGGCTAATAGCAAAGCAATGAACAAATGTTACTGCATAAAAAGAACTGTCACTCTGAAACTATCCATGCATTTAGAATAAGGTTTACCCATCAAATACATATTCTGTAATCAGAAAAAGCTGCTGAGTTCCCCTAAGCTGATCTGCTGGCCAGAAACCTTCAACTAGTAATTCCTGCCTCAAACTGTTCCTTTTGGCAGGGTAAAGAGTGCCTCTCTGAAGATACTAATCCTGATTTAGGGCTTTCAAGTGAAGGGGAATCCAGTAGAGAAAGGCAAGATGCTTTGGCCTTGCTTTGTATAAGGAATTTTACGAGCATTGATTTAGAGATTTAATGAGTCGGGCAGAATGGGGGCAAGAAGTGGCCATGTGAAAGTTAAGGCAACCAACGAGTAACCAGGAAGAGAGTACCTGGATCTCAGTTCCGGTGCTGGAACGAGAGTAACAAAGCAAAGCACTCAGTGAGAAGTTGTAACCACGTGCCCTTGGAAGCAAGCCACTTTCCTCACTCAGTGTGCACACAAACAGAGCAGAATAGCAGAACAAGAAGATCCAGAAGCATGTCACTTGATCCACTTTCCTTCAGGCAGCCTACAAAACTCTGCCTGCAAGATATGCAGCCCTGTTTCATACACACCAGTGGTCTTCTGTGGCACATCAGCTTTGCTCAGGTCACCACAAAAGGCATCATCCTCAGATCCCAACGGCAGTTTCACTTGTGGCTGTTGTACCTTTACTTATTCCCAACTAATTTCTACATGGATTATTGTAACAGAAGCAGAGGTTCTCAGTGCCCTGCTTCACTGTGAGAAGAATGCAGTGTTACTATTTCTACAGAGAACTCAGAAGATGTTAGTGGTGAAGCAGAAAGGTTTTTGGCATAGTACAGGGAAATCATAGCCTACCAGGAGTGCTTGAGGACTGTGCTTCATCAGTACTCACACAGTACAAACCAGCTCAGCGTATTTTAGGGTAAGAATATTAGGAATCATGGTGTTTTGTTCACACCTTCTGAAATGAAGCTGCAACTTGGAACGATGCTTTGAATATGTTGTAATGTCAAGATTTTTCAGTAAAGGATTTTAGTTTGTGCCAACTGGCAAAGAGAAGAGCACAAAAAGTCTGCATCCAGGGAGGAAGAGAAATCTACCACTTGGCTGTTTTTCAGGTGAACTGAAATACAGAAAATCTTTCCAAATGTAAATGCAATCAGAAAGAAAACAAAACCAGATTGTTACACATCATGGTGGCCACTTACATAAAGTTAGTTTATTTTTGCAGTATGAATTTAGACTTTATATGCATGAAAAAATACAAAAGATGTGAAATCACTTTTTAGTTAAATGTGTATTTTGCTTGAGCCTAGCAATTAGACACCAGTCAAAAATGTGGTTATAGGAAGGAGGGGAAATGTCTGTGCATGTGCATGCACATGTTCTGGAAACCACCACTCAGATCTAAACCAAACGTCTTATATAGCTAATGACCTAGCTGCTGTGATGTTTGCTGGAATAGCTTTCTGTGGAAAAGGCATTCCAGTAAAAGGGAGCACCATGCAAAAGTGTGATCAGACAGCAATTTATTTACCCCTGAGGAGTTTTACTTGTATGTGACTGCAAGATTATCCCCATCTCACAGTTGGTGCAGTCTCACAGGTGGTTGGTTGCTGGCCATAATAAACTCACGACTTCCTCAGTTGTTTTTTTTCTGCAAGTATGCACCAGCACCTGGATTATGGACCACTTCTCCCCAGATCCTCTTAGGTAGCCAAGAGCTTTCAGAACCTTTGTGTATCTTTCAAAACTAGTATATCTAGGATTTGTGCCAGGACCAGCTGCCACAGCACAGTATAGCCCAGCTGTGGGCATGATGAAAAGCAAGTGGGAATAGCCCACTTAAGACACAAAGGTGCACCATTAGCAGTTGAAGCATCTCAGAGGCATTATTGCTCAGTGCAGGAAGCCCAAGAGCAAAGTAGTGCTCATGCCAGTATTTGCCAAGAGTCACCAGTTACTCTTTTTAGCTTGGAGTTCCTGGCCACTACACCTTACTTATTTGACTCTCCAGTTGCTACTCTGCTTAAAAATAAGTAAGCAATTATGATAATGGCTGCAAAGAATTCAATGGTAGTTAGGAAAAAAATGTAACTTTTGTTGATATTTGAGCTTTTTGAATCTAAGCTTTCAAGCTGTTGCCAGCCTCTCTAGGCGCAGGAGACTACACCTCCCAGCAGCAGCTTCCAGAAAAGCAGCAGCTTGCTTGAGCTTTAGTAACAGATGTAGATACTGTAGTATTTCTCACTGCTCTAATTGGATGATCGCTGTCAAGATCAGGTGTGGAGGAGCAGGAAGGCACACAGAGCAACTATAATAGTGAAGCGAATCCTGAATGACCTGCCAGTGCAAGGTGAGAGCAACTGCAACTGTAAATCTCCGAGATGGGGCTGATGAGTGGGGCCAGACACGCATATGTAACTTGCCCTTCCAGAACATCAGGTTGGTCATAATGCTACATGGTGGTTATCTCCTTTATTACTATTCCATAATTCAGATGAATCTTTCTAGCCAGTAGTATTTATTTAAAAAATAAAAATTAAAAAAATCAGAAGAAAAAAAAAATCCATGCACTTAAGTAGTCAAATTTGGTAGGATTCTGACCAAATGAAATGCTTCAAATCACTTGTTTGACTTGAAAGAAAGCATTTCACAGCATTTGAAGATTTCAGTATTACAAAAATCCACAAAACTGGTATTTCCAGGCAAATCTGCTTAAAACCCCTCACTTTTCGAGAGTGATAGTTTAATTGACTGATTACTTAGTTGGTTTTTCATTCCAATGTTAATTCAAAGTAGATTAAAATCTGCATTTTCTATTACAGAAATGCACCAATTTAATCTTTCTGAGTAGATTAATTTTGTAACCAAAGTACCGAAGAGCAATGTTACGCAGTTTGCACTGAACTCTCCAGGTCTGTATTTGCACGCTCTTTTTTGACCCTTTTAAGCACAATACTATGTAATGCCAGTTATAAATGTCATTCTTCCTGACCTCTCAGCAACTGTAAGCAGTATAGCTTTTCATTCCTAAATCAGGATTTTATTATATGATGTCTCAGGTTTCTTAATTGCAGCTAATACCTTTACCTTACAAATAACTGGCATTTAACTTGGGTGGCACTATGGAAACATTGTGCTAGGAGAGGAGACAGCAGCCTTTCTCAGGACATTTATATATTTCTGCCACTCAGCAGGGAGCCTGATGCTGGCTTGGGGCACTAAGTCTTACTGGAGGTAATGAGTGAAGGAAGGTAGAAAGGAAGCCTGCAGGTCAATACGAAGGGTCTTATTAGAGAAGTTCTACAAGAATATGAAGGGAAGCAGGCTCACGCTGCCTGCTGAGAGACAGTCGAACTCTCCATCCTCACAAGGAGTTTCAAGCTGGCAGAGTGATGATTCTCAGGGAGACAAGTGTCATGTTAAAATCAGACAGTTACCGCATCCGACCATCTGCCTGCCTTCTCTGTCAGAAGCTGCCTCTAGCGGCAGGGAAAACTGATCTGGATGTAAATCAGCATTTCAACTCCTGTAATTAAGTCTGATAGATTAAAATTGGTTTCTACCATAATATATAAAGATTAAAACCATGGTGGCACTTTCTGCACTGCTGACTTTGTCAGGATGCTGATGTGAGAAAATCAGAGGAAGCTGCTGAAGATACAGGTAAGTCTCAAGTAGGAAGAACAAGAGCTATACATTTGTCAACCCAGTAGTAGACTTCTTCAGAACTGCCAGATTGCAGTACTTTGTTAACTAGCTGTTAATTTTCTTTGATAGTGAACTTTATTTAAAAAAAAAAAAGAGAGATAAATCCATTTGCCATCCATTCATGCATGGCAAGTCCATGCAGTACAGTGTAAGTATTCACTGAAGGTACCAAGCCTGGCACAAACTGGAGGTTTCCCAAAACCAAAGCAGGTAGCCCACAACCTGCTGTCAAAGGCAGCTTAGCATAACTGTCAGTATCCCTGCTGAAGTGGCACAAGCCTCTAGTAGTAGGCAATAAACCACATTCCACTAATCCTTTCTAATTAAGAGTGAAATACCTCCTCTCCTCCGCCCTTCTTTGCATACTATTCTATTCTTATCACAGTAAGGAATGCTGTTTCTGTGAAGGTTTCTGGGCATAACTTGAGCTAACAGCTCTAGAGGAAATGGTCACAACACTGATGGCCTCTGCACTGGCCATGCAGCAAGCCTCTCAGAAAATCTTCATGTAGGACCTGCCTGTATGTGGATTTGATTCTCCTCTCCTTTTATTTGAAAGAATAAGAGTTTCTAAAAGGAAATAAATAGAAATTTTCTGAATAAGTTGCTCACAAATAGAAGAAAAAAAACCCCTAGGATTGACCACAGAGATGATCTGAGGCTAGTTCAATAGCATTAAAACTGAGATTTTATTTCAGCTTAACTTGAGAAAGCTTGAAAATGAGAATTTTGCATTATGCAATGAACAAAGTTTGGCCAAGTGAAGTTCTCAAGCTATTGAGAACAGAGCTGCTTCTGGAGCCTTTCTGGTAGTGGGCTACAAGAGGAACTAATCTAATTCCCAGCAGGTCTTCTGGAAGATTAGAATCAACAGAAAGTTTTCCTAGGCAGTGCTGTATTCGGAGGCAAAAGAGACTGCAGCCATGCATATCTTTTCCCCAGCCTCTCACACTACTTATTAGCAATCAGCAAGGTGTATGTCAAAACAAGACTGCAAAAGGGTTCAAAGCACTCAGTTTAGCTCTCCAATAAGTTTGTCTATCTCAGCCTGACAAGCTACATCCAGTCCTAGCCCTGTTTTATCCTATGGTCTTACTATAGCCATGTGAAGAGAATACCTTACCTTGGAGACGAAGTTGATGTAACTGAATATGAAATGCAAGGGGGAACAGAGGGATTCAAAGAAAAGCAGGCATAGCTATAGCCTTTTTTGTAACAATCCCTCCCTTCTCTTGGAGAAGCAAATGAGTATTAAAAGATCACAGGTAAAGCTTGCTCTGTAAAGAAATCATTACATTAGAGCACATGGAGCATAAATACTTGTACACCAGAAGAAATGGCTGGGTAAGAGCAGGCAAGCAAGTCAAGAGAATAAGAACAGTCACAAAAGCCAAAAATGAACATAGGTAAAAGCTAGCAGCGCTGCTGGGGATGCTGACAGTGTCAAAACCACACCATGGGAAAGAAGATACCACAAATGCAAAGCAACAAATCCTACGTTACAACATAATTTGGCTCTGAGCCTTCTTTTTCAAAACAAGGCTGCAGGGATCACACAGCATTGCCAGCAATCAAGAAACTGGGAGACAAGGATGTGATAGCTAGCAGTCCTTGTTCTCCATGCCACCACAAGTAATCTTGGTATCTGTGAGAAAATGAAATGGTTTTTTTAAAAAAACCCAACAAACCAGAGAGCAGCCTCTGCTTCTGCACTGTGTACTCATACAATGAGTTTTGCTACACTTATTGTAGCAATGCAGTGGAAGGAAGAAAACAGTTTTAATTCAATTATATAAACAATCTGATTGCAATGTGTAGAAGTTACTTAATTCCATTAGGTCTGGAAGTAAGAGCCACCAAGTTTGCAAAGAGGAGTGCTAGCCTTTCAGGAAGAAACAGCAGTAACTCATGAGTAAAAGGTGGTAAGGGCAGAACTGTCTCAACTCAAGAGAGAAAGCATTTAGATTATGTTCCACAAGGGCTGCACAAGTGTACAGCTTAGATCTTTGCACAGCCAGGCACCTTGCAGGCTCAAGACAAACCACCTTTGTTGTGGCTCTGAACAGAAGCCAAGCAGATTGCAGCAGCTGTATACTCAATGAGTTGGTGTGATGAAAGACAGATTATCAAAGCCAAAGCATGATTAGCATGATATAAAGCTTACAGGGTAACCAAGTCACAAATGAAACAGTATTTAGATGACTAACAGCATATGATTGTGTATTAAATTATACTCACCAGGAGTCCTAAATATTCCTTCCAGAGTTCTTACCTAAGTCACAAAACTTAAATCAAACTATGCAAAAGCCTGACACTAAGAAAAAACTATTGTGCTGATCCTTTTTCTAATCTTACCTCACTCTGTGACATACATACACTTCATCTATGCACAACACTGCCATTAAGAGCGAGGCAGTTTTAGTCCCTGACACAAGCAGCTTCATTCATTAACTCAGCTGAAAATAAGACTTATTGTATATCCTCATGGTATAGAACAGGCCACAACCATACACACAGTGCACAGTATGTCAAATGAATTGCAGTGTAAGAGCTGGAAGGGAACAGCTTCTGAATTTATATTATATAAAAGAATTGCTATTTTTAAGCATCTGCTGTGGTTTACACATGGCTCGAAGCACACAAGACAGTAGCCATGGTCACAAAATACTCTTCAACCCCTCTCTTACAGAGCACAGTAACTGTGCTGTATACATTCAAGCACTGCCTGCCCATTTAACTCAGTACCACTCTGCAGCTTTTGCCAGTAGGAGCTCAGAGAATTGCTACTTGTTCCATGGGAAAAGGTTTCCCTCAGGGAAGAGTATCGACTAGGCACAAACAGCATTTGACAAGGGAATGGGGTTACTTGCAAAGGCAGAGCTGACAGGATACTTACAATTGTCACTGCTGTGCAAATTCTATTTCTTGTGCCCAATAGTTAGGATACTCACTGAAAAATGTGACATCTCTTCTAGGGGCTGAAGGTTTCCAGGTTTTGAAGTGCAGTTGGAATGCTGCCCTAAATAAGCTCAATGCAAAAATGTTTGCAGTACTTCTAACTCTCTCTTCTCTATTCTGATTAACATATTTTAATACATATGCCTGTGAGAAATAGGACAGCAGTTCTCTTAACCCCACCAGCCTGCATTCAGGATGATGGTGTTTGATTACACGACAGTAAAAACTACTGCAACTAATGTTACTTGATAAACATTTTCTCTATGCTGTCAGTTAGATCTCTGCAGGAAATTTAAGTTTCAACTGCCAACAACCAATACAGAACACAGCAGGGTATTGGGAGAGTAGTAACTGCTCTCCCTTACAAGGCCAGCATACTTCACATTGGCTCAAGATAGGTGTAAAATAAAAAAAATACAGGAGCATGAAGACGGTTGATCCTCCTTTACATGTCTCAAGGTCTTCTACTAAAACATTTGCCACATACATGAGAAAACAGAATGCTGAAAGCAGTTCAGAGGTGGGAAAGTGACAATAGTTCACCAGGTATCCCTGCAATTCAGGGCACAATAGTGGTGGGTATGCAGTTAAGCTGCATGAACAGCACCTATTGGCTTGTTTCTCTCCATTGCAGAGGTTTGATTACCCAGCTGTCACATTGCAACAAAGCCTGGAAATCAGGCAGAGCTGAGCCCAGTATCTGCGCTACGAATTGTTCAACAGCCACGGGTTGACAGGAGGACTGGATCCCAACAGGATCTCCCTCTGTATCTTATTGCAATCTTGAGGCTGTGAAGGAAACAGTGTTTGTATGCTCTCAGAGAATTTGCTCTGGAAGACTGACGTCTGCAAAAAACCAACCCAACTCTTCACATTCAATGTGTGCATCATATTGTTTTCAATAGAGTTGATCTGTCCTTGAAAAATCTTAATGCATGAACTGCTGAGAGAGCATGTGCAAACTCATTTGTTAATGCACTGGCCTATTACCTGGAATGAAAGAGCATCCTCCCCTTCCCTTATAATGATACATTTTTTCCAACATTTATTATAGGG
>VYZX01016209.1:107086-141996 GCA_013401335.1 Brachypteracias leptosomus
CCTTGGAAAAGAAGCTGAAAAGCTTAAGTACCTAAACTATGCAACATGACAAACTCCCACATATTAGCTGACCCACAGTACTGGGTCCAGCAAAGAGCATGCAAATAGTCAACTGATTAAATGTTCCTTTGAGATTAGAATCTTGAAATAGTTAACTAAGGCATTTTACTTCGACACAGATTAAAAACCAACAATTCAAAGCGCTTAAAACATAAGTTAAACTCTAATAAGGNAATGTGCTTAATGTTCCTTGTCTAGAGTGGTCATAACAGTTCATTTGCTTAGTCTAACAGAGAGAGAGCATGGAAACCTCTCTTCTAAACCTGACTTAAAGTTTCCACTTTGTCATTCAAAAGAATAAAGTGATTAGTTTCTCTCTCTCTCATCCCTCCCAGCTTTTTTATTTTAAGATTATGTAATGTTATTTCTGTCTCAGAAAAAAAAAAAAGGGCATTATAATAGCCTATAATTTACTGGGCAGTGCCAAACTCCATTACAGAAATTAATGGAATTAGGTATTTCTTCTATCAAATAGATTCCTAAACATCATGAAAGAGCCTTTTTTGTACCAATTCTGTTAGAACACAGAACTAAGTCATTCTCACCCTAAAGCATTTATCCTAAAACATATATCATTAAAGGGTTTCAGCTTGTGCTGGTGCCCAGGGACGTGTCCCATTCAGAGAGTTTTTGTTCTGATATACTGAAGTATCATATTCTCCCTAAGTATGTAGCTTCTATTTTAAAACAGGTGAAACATTAAGACGTTACCTTGATCTATTCCCTCTGCTCTTCTCCTTTTTAAATCTGGATTAGCATTTTGTTGCTCCTTTACAGCTTCTGCAGGACAATTGGGTCTTGGCAGCTGACTTCCTGGAGTGGGTCCTGGTCGGTTACTGAAATACTTTTGTTTCAATGCCTTAATGATAATGGAAGAAAAATAACCAAGTAATTAGTATGAAGTGTCATAACACCATATATAAAGAGGTTATAATGAAATAAAACACTTAAAATTGGGACTTCAAAACTACTTAGAAACTTTTATACTAGAAGGTGGCCTTGGGGCAAATCAAGATTTTTTTTGTTGTCAATGACTACCACAGCACTTTGATTTGTAAGCCAAGAGATAATTGTATATCACTATTTTTAAACAGTGCTCAGACATCCTAACAAAACTCTAGACTACATTGCAGGAGGTCTTGTACAAACAGCAAGTTTCTAGCTCCAAAGAGCTTAAATTCTGAATAGACAGATAAGACAAGAGGATAAAGAAGAAAGCAGGAATAGAGATTAAAAGAATTTATCTTGAGTCTTGATCAGATCCAGGACCTAGACATCAGCTGTTTTGCCAGTTTTTAAGATAGTTCAAAACTGTGTTGTTTCTACACTGTAAACTGTGAGAAATACGTAGTTTGAATTAGAGCAGAAGACAAACAACTGAAAAAGGTTCATTTAATCTAGTGGAATTACACACTCTATTTTAAATTTAATGAATTCCACAGCTTCCCTAAGCTGTGGTTAAGGAAGAGAATTAAGCTGTCTCTTAGGTAATCAGTACTCTTGCTTATGTCAGTTACATGATATTCAATGTCAGCTATACATCAAGCTAATACAGTAAACCCAGGTTGTTTCCTGTGGCATGGCCAATAAAAATGCTAGACTAGAAAAAAATCATATATATTCAATATTCAAGTCACCATCCTACAAGATGACCTGTAAAATGACTTTAAACATCTGAACTAAAACAGAGGTGTCCCAACCCTAGCAGAACTAATTATTTGGAAACTTATATTGAAAGTTATTGAAGATGGTGACAAAAGAAACCTAAATGTGCTCTGAAAAAGTCTTCTAGTAAAAGAGTATGTAACAAATGCACTAATCCCCTGAAATGGGATCTGCCTTGTCTAACAAGCAATGAGGGAGTCCTGGCCTTAAAGGAACAGCTCTGCTTCTTGCATGCTTCCCTAACAGTGTAAAGCAACAGAAATACAGTTGTGAAATTGCCAACTGCTGTATCTTCCTTATAGCAGAAATCAATATTCTGAAGTAGAACATTCTGCAAGATTTTCATTCAAAGTCCTTCATTTCTCCCCATCAAGGAGTAGTGAAATTGAGAATCAGTCACACAAGTATAACAGAAAAGGATATCCAGATCAGAAAACTAGTTTAAATCACTACAGAATTTCATGTTAAAAATAATCACAAAAGTTTAAATAAAATTGAAGAGGGACTGGATGAAGTAAGGATGAAAAACTTTCAAGGTCAGAGAATAAAATATGATATGTTTAGACTTAAGTTTCAAGCTATAGGTGGCTGAATTTTGAATGTCAAACATAATTTGACACCTTCTAGTTATCTACCTTTGCTCTGCATTGGAAACAGATGATCTGTCAGCATTATTCATGCCCTTCAAAGTTACCTCTACAAAACACTGGAAATATGTTTCTAGTACTTAATAGAGCTATTAGACATTTCATTTCAAACCTGGCTTACTGGCTTCAAAGCACATTTATCTGATAGTAGCAGTATGTTAATGAACATTAGGACATAATGCCAAGCGTACTATACCTGAGTAGCCGTAACCCTAGTACAAGGATTAAATGTGAATAAGCCTTGCAGGAGATCGAGCAAATCATCACCAGCTGCACTGAAGATACGTTGAAGTGGCATTCCAGGGAAGGACTTGAACGTGACATAGTCTGGAAGACTGGTCATCCCCTACAAAGACCGAAAATGGAACGTATGTTTTTCAAGTTAAAAGAGTTCAGCTTTTCACACAAAGGGAATTTCATATGGATATGGCTCTCTTTCAACAGAAGCAAATTATCATTGAAAACACTTTGCTAATATTTAGCTACTGAAATAAAATATATGTAGGAACAGTACGTCATAAAGACTACTCTTTTTTTTCAATAACTATTGCAGTTGTTTCACACTTTCCCTTCCCAAGTGATCTGTCTTCCCCTTGCTTTAGTGGTGACCAGTCCAAAAGGAACAACTGCTATCAAAGAACTTTGAAGTGGGTGCAGACAAATAAAGTAAAACTTTTTTGTTTTGCAAACTGCCATGGTGGAAGAGACAAGATTCACAAAAGAGCCAGTCTGTATTTTCTCCAAGCTCATAATACACTGTCCTCTTCCTCAGAGTTAGCTCATCATCATTAGCTTTTTTGAGATACTTTTGAAATGCACAACTGAAACTTTTTATCTGGGGGATCAAGGGAGGGAAGGAACATATGTCAAGTAGTTAAATAGATGAATTGTGTACTTTCTTCTCCTGTAAATATGAAATCAATCCCGCTGTTTTCAACTCCGATCGTAAACACGATCTTGTAACAATTATCCAAACATAGTATTTTAGTAGTGTTTTAAGCTTTAAACCTGTAGTCATCACACTTCAGTAAGTTTATCCAAGCAAAATAAAATATTAACACTGAAGTGAAAAATGTGCTCAGTCAGTTAGAATATTGACAGTAAAAGGTTTCCATCCTTGAAACGCATGGGTTTGAAGATTATTTTGGGCATGCATCATCTCTGTCATGCTAGCAAATCTCCTGTTCTTTCCTTTCCCCACCTATATCTTAACTCTTCCTCTCCAAAGAAAGCAGAAACGTCATTGCAAAAAATCTTCATGTGTTTCGTTTACAATCCTGAAGCAATTAACAGAAGTGTGGTGCTAGCAGTGCTTTACACAATATCCCTCCATATGGCTATAGCTCCATTTGGTGATTGTATACCGTAGCCTTCAAGCACCACTCACAGAAAGGAAAAACGTCACAGAGAGGGAGCAGAGGTGGGATGTAATGACTGGTTAATGAGTCCAGAGAGTGCAACTCAATTACAAAAGAGGATGGTCTGAGCAAGGATTTCTGGACCTTCATGCCCATTGGCTGGCTTTCAAAAAGGAAAACACATGAAGGGAAAGTTACTCTGCCTATTTCTCTTTTCTTACTGTTTCAGAAATACTGAGTACCATTTTACTGCAGCCAAAGCCTGAGCTGTCTCCCTACAAAAATAATCAGCTCAAGCCCAGAAGGATACTCAGCCTGCATAGAAGACAAGACTTGCCACTGCCTCTGTTAAAAGTGTGCTGAGTTGCATGGAAACATGAAAGCATCTCGTGGTCCCCCTGGTGGCAGCACCTACCCAAGGAAAACTTGACCAGCAGCTGAAAGCTACAGAAAAGGGAGTTTCTGCAACAAAATACATAAAGCTTTATATATCAACCAAGAAGACTGAGAGGGAAATTATGTGGTTCAATTTGAATTCAAACGGTGATACATCAAATTCTTGAACTCAGCCAGACTTACGGGTCCCATCAATTATTGAAACTGAGTATGATGCTAACAGAGGCATTGCAAGTAACTCTATGCACCTTCTCACAAACATGCACCTAGCCAAATCAAGCAAGCACTATTGCAGATCAGTTACCATGGGTTACTTAGCCTGGCTTGCAAATATGGGGGGGGGGATGCCCTCCAAATTTCAGAATCAGAAGCCCAGACCCTCACTTTAGGGTTTGGAATCTGACTGCAAATTCCACAGAAAACAGATACTCTATCTTTCGGGCATCAATAGCTTATGTTCAAAGAGAAGTGCCTCACAATGACTGAAGACTCTGGCTACTCCCTGGCTCATCCCACAGATTTAGAACTGAGCACAGCTAGGTTGGTTATCAATCATGGTTTAGATGTAAGCCATATGGCAGATGAAGACCTATCATTATCCCACTGGGACACAGCGGTGCCCACTAGTCAAAAAGGGTCCACTCACGGGACATTTAACGTCAAAAGGTGCAGCCCCACATGGTCCTTTCTACTACAGAAGATAATTTCTGCTGTGCCTATTCTGTTATCTTCTGTCCCCCTAAAGATGGGGGGAATTATAGTTACTACCAAACTCTGTTATGCCCCCATAAGTTAAGAAAACCCCTACACCTCTGTGAAAGGACCCTAACCCAAAGCACCCTGAAACATGGAAAGCCTGTTTGCCCTGGGCATTTCTGAACAGGCAATACACAGAGTCCCAGCATCAGTGTTACCAGCTCTTGCCAACACCTTGCATTGTGCCACGTTCTCCCATAGGAGGTCAAGGCCCAATCGCCCCTTCTGCCATTCCATTATCTGGGGCCTGGAAACCCCAGCCTTGCATTACCCAAACTTATCAGAGGTCCAATTAGCACCAGAGGGAGCTGGTCAGAAGCCACCAGACCCTCTGAGGTGCTATAGAGGGTGCAGCTTATATCAACTTCCAGTCTAGTGCTAGATGTCATCACCAATGAGAAATTGTGTTTGTGTTGTCTCATTGATACACATGCTCAAATTTCTGCCTTTAATAGATCACACACTGCATCTATGACTACCTCATACTGCAGTTAGTCTGAAGGTTCACAGGACTACTCATAGTTCTTCCTGTAGTCACAGTCAAGTTAAGACCTCCCTAACAGATGTAAAGCTCAAGGATCTGCAGTTTTGGGAGATTCTAATGCCTAAGATATACTCAGAAGCCAAACCTTCCACGGTGCTCAAGGCAAGGTACAGTATCTTGGTACTGTAATGAGAAATGTAGCCTTCTATAGATGATTAGAATTATAACAAGAAATGTAGCCTTCTGTAGATGAGTAGAATTATAACAAGCGATGTAACTTTCTGTTGATAATTAATCACCAGTTTAGCCTTCTTTGTAACAAAGATTTNACCATGACCCAAGAACAGATAAGAGCAGAATTGAGATGGAGGAAAATACCAGTTAAAAGAGAACCTGTTGAATCAACAAGATAAAGACCCAAGGTTCAACAAAAGAACAAGTGATGAAGACTATGGGACGACCACTGAAGAAGTAAAAGACCCCCGATTTGGATGGATACTTGTAAAAGGACATTAGATGGCAGTAAAAGGACTGATAATAACATGGGGTGAAATTGCGCAATGGCGGGCAAGGCTGTGTTAATAGTGGGAAAGACTATGTTAATTATTTCCGGGGGAAACAGCAGTAAGATAAAGTTCATTGTAAATAAAAGTTGAACCAAACAGACCTACACATGAAATCTGTTGCACAAGATACAATCCTCTTAGTTTGAGCCCTGAAAGAACACTGGGATCTTTCTATTCCTCCCTGTAAATGCCAGGGTCCTGCCCAGAATATACAAGTCTTCTTGTACGCCAGTACCAGAAGTATTCCTGAAATTGTCTTGCAACCTGTTTTAACTTTACCTACTCCCTCCTCCAAACATAAGGACCCCACCTCTAAATCAATCAATTTTGGTAGCAAGGGATGGCAAGATACACAAGTCTCATATTGTGAGCAGGAACATGCTTTACTTACTGCCTTTTCTAACATTTGACAAACTCCTTGGGTATCATCCCCTTATACTTTGGGTTTTACATCCAGTTCTTCATTATAACTTTCACAATATTCCTATCCCTGAAGGGTGAATTCAATCCATTGCCACTCAACAGCGGGTTCTTGGTATCCCTGTCATTACTGATGCAGTCTAAGCTTCAGGCCCAAATCATTGTATTCTTGCACACCTCACCCTTCCCAGTCCTGTAGCTACTAACGATCATTCAGGTTTGTTTACTACACCAGTCCTTCGTTTCACCACCCTGCTGGAGGGCACCTGGTTTACTGATACCTCAGCAATTCTTTGCAGAAATGCCTGGTTTGGATATCTATACCACTGATGGCCAAGTTGTTATGGCCAATTGCCATGGTACTGCCCAGACTAAAATTCCTGGCTCTTTATTTAGCCATTCAGTCCTCTGCCTATACTGTCTGTCCCTGAGCTGTTCTTCCAGGTGCCCCTGATGGCTTTCCCTCTTGAAAAGCATGCTCCATCCATATTTTTACTGCAGAAATTAAGGGCTACCTTCTTCAGGAAGATATTTGCACCAATTTGTCTGTGGGCCACATTGATCCCACTCTGTTCACCCCATGGCTGAGGCTAAGCAGAATGACTGGGCACTGCTTCATTCAGAGGGGTTGAAGTCAGAGTGGACACCGACACCTGTGATAAGCTGATAGTAGCCTAATAGTGGAGGTGAAACTGAGGAAACCTTAGCCCAAGCCTACAACTTGGGGTGTGGAACAACCATGGTGGCTCACTGCTTGCATGAGCATTGGAGTTACCCCACTGTTAAAGCCCAGACTGCAGCACACTGTGGAATACATCTTCAAACGTATTGAATTTAATGTATTAAAATGGTACTGACAAACAGGAAAACCTGGCTGCTTTAACATGGGCAGAACAACCCAACAGCTTTCCAATATGGAATCCTTTGAGTCTGTATCACACCTCCATATGTCAGAAGCAGAATGTCACAGTTACCTGTGGGACTGTAAGCAATTCAAATGGGAGATATCTCTACATCAATTAAGTGACCAATGCACCAGTGGATCAACAATCAGCATCTCTCATGCCTACAATAACCCTTTTGTAGCATGACCCTTTTTTTCCTCACTCTGTTGATACTATATGCCTTTAGGCTAATGCTCTGATCTCTCTTAAGTGTAATGTTATTCCCACATCTCCAAGTCCCTGTCCTACTTCCCAAACCCACCTTATCATCCATACCCTTATCAGTTATGATTTTATCTCCAATTGAATGTTTTTTGCAACATGAAGACTTGCACTGACTATTGAAACAGGCAAAGAAGCAGGCACAAACTTTAATAATCATAATACCAGAGATGAAAGAAGTCCTGGAAAGTGTTTTTTTGTTTGTTGTTGTTTGGTTATTTTTGTTTTTGTTTTGTTTTTTTCAAAAAGTCAAACTGTTTTGATTTTGGAATCTATGGCCTCCCATCATTACGGAGACATGGAACATACTACTTCTTCACCTAGTTACCCTTATGTGGAATGGCTTCTTACTTGTTTTAGTTGTCAAATTAAAGATTCGTACTTGTTTTTTTGCCCGCACTGTTATGATGGTTTCTTGGCTCACCATCTTATTGACTGCCTTATCCCAATTTAATCTTTCATTGTTTCATGATCAGACTCATCTTCACATGCAACACTCCCAGTGAGGGAGGTAGTGTCAACATCAATCTTGACCTTATGCTGCCATGGCAAGACAAACACCCTTTCATCCCCCAGTCACATAAGCAAGGGCTGAAAATGTGAGGCTAGTATTGCCTTCTTCTGTGTTTCTTCCATATGGTGACTGCACATCTTACATGGCTATAGCTCCGTTTGGTGACTGTGCTCTACTTACGTAGTATTCAAGTACCATTCACACAAAGGAAAAACTGGCACAGAGGGAGAGCAGAGCAGGAGAGCAGATAACTGGTTAGCAATGCTTCCACAACCCTACAAAAAAGGACAGTCTGAGCAGGGAATTCAGGACTCCTTGTGCCCATTAGCTGGTCCAAGCCACTCATCAGAAGTTATGCCCTGCTTCTTGTCAGTCTGCCCAGTAACCATGGTTAGATAGGTCATTGTGTGCACTGACAATAAATTTGGCCTGGTATTATGGAATTTACTGTCATTCAGAGATAATTGTACTACTAATTTGTATTTATTACAGTACTGTTACTCTGAGATAAACTGTTTATCTCTAAAGCTGTTGGTCTGGTGCTTCTTATTGTATCCCAAAACTGTAACTATCCAGGTCTAGTTAAGTCTCTATAAATTGTTCCTAGTTCTGAAAATTATTAAAGCTTTTCAGGTTAAAGCAGATTAACTAATCAAGCATCTCAAAAACATTAAACAACAAGAATTTCACCCCAATAGCCATGGGAAACCTGTGGATACACACAGAAAGGAAACCAGGAAGTTTCATTACTGTTGCTTAATGCTAACAACACTACTGTATTGACCAGAGATTTGCCAAGAGAAACAACAGATCTCAGCTGCTTATCCTCCACTTTGTGAGATCTGGCAACTGCCTTCTGAAAATCTACTCAAGTATTCTGGTATACCCTTCAAATTAATTTCAAAAGCTAAAATAGAGAGTATCAAATAAAACTAATGTCAGTCTGTTAAACAAAAGGACTCACCGGCCACTGTTCTTCTGTTGGAGTGCCCAGTGTTTCAAATATCCTTGTCAGCTGGTCAAGATCAGAGTCTCCAGGCAAAAAAGGAACCTGGAAGAAGGCAACAACATTTGACTGAATTTACTTCTCAGCTTCAATTCTAGAGGGCAACTTTGAGCTATCCCTCTTAATTGCATGGGAAAACGCCTTTGTATACCAGCTGCCCACAAAGAAGTACACTGAATATTTGAGGCTTTCCAGTGATGTTCAAATACATTCTGAAGGTTTTTTGCAACCCAGGCTTGATATCACCAACTTGATAGCAGAGAGTCAAACATAAGATTAAACCACCACCACATTAATGTAAAATAACTAAGCCCAGGAGAAGAAAGATTTTACCTCTCAGTTGGCCATAGTAATTTTTCAGTTGGTCATAGTGATTTTTCCATCATCTGCACCCTGACGTTAGGTTTTATATCTATTCAAAACATTTAAAGTGAATTGCAACTGGATTACCCAAGCAGCAGATAGACTGATTGGAGTGAGATCACAGGAGGAGGGAGAGTAGTGACCCACTAGGATAGAAATTGTCTAGTAATTGTCATGTCTCATTTAAACTAAGCAGAAGACAGAAAAGGGGATTCTTGCCCTGTTCAGCTTGTAGCATGTGCATCAGGCACACAATGCAAGAAAGAAGGGATTTTGTGACCAAAGCAAAATTATGAGGAACTAGAGGCAATATTTAACTAAGTAGAACAGAAAGACTGTCATGAGCATCCCTACTAGGCAGTGTACTAATTTTTGGTGTCACGAAAGCCCCTTGACATAAATTGCTTTTTTAACACTCCCAGAAGTTTTATTGTCCCTCAACCCAGCACATTCAGGAAGAAAAAGGAGAGATACATTTAAAACTATCACAATGATAGAACTAAACCATAAGACATTTTCTGCTTTGTGAGAAGCCAGAGAACCAACAGAATTAAATTTATTTGATTTCTGACTTTCTTTGAGTTTATCCAACTTTAGGTCTAATGCACATTTATGTACCATCACTAGTGCTGCATAAACAGCAACTGCACATCTCCATTTTTGGACTGCCAACAAAATTGTACCAGCACACTTGTTTGTGGGATAAACCATGGCAAAAGATTTCTTTCCAAGGTGTTTTCAGATGGACCAGTTCCCCAGTCTGGTTCGTGACATGGCCACACAAACATTTAAAGTATGCTGCAAAAACCAAGCAGAAGCCACTTACTCATGGACAATGAAGTGTACTGCAGGCTACTTCATGCCTTCAGCTGTGTCTGTGCCCCTACCCTCCACTCCCCACCTCCCACTTCCATGTTCTCTCCAAAGAGCTGCATAATAAATCATCTGCTTCAGTATAATATACTTAAGGGCCATTACATCTGCGTACTGTACTCAAGAGTGACACAGGATTAGCCTGATGTTCTGTCAGCTTCATTCCAGTATCATCAGCTAACCACAGATTAGAACAGTATCAATCTTCTGCTCATTAAAAATAAACCCAAAATTAAGGTACTGGTGGTAGTTATTTACAGATATCGAGGAACAATGTGTAAAGGACAGTGTATGCATGTTATCTATGATGTCACATTTCTAGCAGGATAACAATTGAAAATGGATAGAAGGCTGTGTGAAAGGATAACACTCAGATGACTGGAAGAGCTATCTACTCTACCTTCCCCAAGGCATACAGCTGTTTTTAAAGACTTCCAACAACAGTGATACTTACAGAACCTCAGTCTATTTCAAAACTTCACTTTTCTTACAGTTAGCAAGCTTTTTGAAGCTTTTTTCCACCCTCCCTTCTTCTTTTCCTAAATAGCCTAACTGCCTTTGCCTGGTGCTGTTAGCCAGAAGAGAGGAAGTCCACATGCAAAGTTGTAACGCAGTAAAGCGCAAACACAAAACGCTTACATTTGAAGACTTACCCTGAGAAGCAGTTCAGCTAAAATACAACCAACAGCCCACATATCAACACCAACACCATACATTCTAGCACCGAACAATAGTTCTGGGGCTCGGTACCACCTGAAAAGAAAACACATTTTGAAAAAAATAAGATCACCTGGCCTTGATCATGCCAAATGCTGTATTGTAGCAACCCAATAACTACAAAAAGGATAATGCTTCTGCCTATATATTTTCCAGCTGTACTCTACCCTGCAAAACGTTTTGTTCAAGAAAAACTGAACAAAATTGTTCATTCCTGACCACAAGGTCAAGTATAACCACAAATTAACTACAGTTTCAGCTGAGCTGATTAGTAACAGAACTGCAGATATGCAAAGGAAAAAAAGCATTTAACAGGCAGGTTTCCATGTTATAAACCAAAATTTACTTTAAACTTTTGTTGAAGAAATGACAGAAAGGCAGAATTTCTTCCAGCTTCCAAAAATCTCCATACCAACAGACCCAAGTATAGAGTCTAGTTTTATGCAAAATTAACATTGACAACAGTTGTTTAAAACAGTTCTTCCACTGCTTAAGAGCAATTAAGTTTAACACAGTGATCTGATATATGCTGCAATGGAAAATAATGTAGCATTTCTGCTTTTTGAACAAAGGTGTTAAAACAACCCAGCTTTGCCTGAATAGTTTTAGCATTACACCAAAAGGAAATATATTGTGTATTTTGCAGTCCTGCTTTTTATAGCATACCTTAAATAAGTATGTCATAAATAACATTAATAAACATTTTAATTGGTTCAAGCTTTTGATCTCATAATAGATAATATGATTAGCTACAAAAAAGATTCTAGGTCTCATGATTAGCAAAAATCAGTTGTCTTGCTCTGAAAACCAGGCTTATAGGCAGATACATATAATTTCCATGGGTTTCAAAAGAATATCACACCCCAGAACAACCCCCAAGGATGCATATTCTAGCAGTTCCTGCAGAGACTTTGCTAAAAAATATTTTCTTTACAAGGCTCTTGCAAGTATAGCTACATGACATGAGCTAGATGTCAAACTCTGAATGTTTGTTTTGACATGAAAAATTTCAAGAGACATGGCAAAACAGCTACAGAATCTCTACATAAGAAACAAAATAGAATGTCTTACCTTGTTACTACCTGGTGTGTATAAACTCTATTTGGGCTTCCAAAAGATTTTGCCAAGCCAAAGTCAGCCAGTTTTAAAATCCCATTTTCATCTAACAACAAATTATTTGGTTTAAGATCCTGTCAGTACAGAAATCAAAGAAACGAATTTTGTCAGTGTTGATAAAACTAGACATAAAACGAACCTCCTTGCAGATGTGTTGGAACAATATTCTAAAATGCAGGCTTTTGATTCTACCATAAGTCTACATTGTGAGGAAAAAAATTAAAAAAAAACAACCACCAGGAATTCAAGTATTTCATCATACATGAAAATCATAGTGAAACACATATTAGATTATCATACTTAAGCTGCAGTAGTTTGTTTTTTTTTAAAAAGCTGTCTTTTGATAGGTTTTAAATTTGCTGCAGGAACAGTAGTTCTGCTTTAGCTGCATAGTTGCTAAATGAATAATAAAAAGACCTTGCAAATGTTTCAAATAACTGTAGAAATCACAGAAGTGATACAGCTTAATACAGTAACAGTGTGTTGTGGGTTGACCTCTGGTCAGCAGAAAGGCACCCACACAGGCATTTGCTCACTCCATGCTCATCCAACCCTGCTACCCTCAGCAGAATAGGAGAGAGAACAAGAGCAAAAGCCAAGAAAAATCTGGGAGCAATATTAATGCAGTTTAACACGTGAAGGAAAGAGGAACAATCCGAAACAAGCAATGCAATGGAAATCAATCACCACCTCCCACAAGCAGATTGTTACTCTAAGCCACAGGCACCTTGGAAGCCAAAAAGCCCCTTCTTCCTCTACCCCAGTTTGTATTGCTGAGCGTGGTGTTACATGGCATGTGATACCCTCCTGGCCAGCTTGGATCAGCTCTCCCAGCTGCTTCCCCTCCCCACTTCTTACCTGCCCCAGCCTACTCGCTGGCTCTGGGGCAGAGTGGGGAAACTAGGAAGCCCTGACGGAGCCCAAGTGCTGTTCAGCAACAGCCACAACACCAGAGTGTCAGCAAAACTGGCTTAGGCACAAATCCAAAACATGGCACCATACAGGCTGTTGTGAAGAAAGTTAAATCCATCCTAGCCAGACACAGTTCACAGTGCTAATGAAAGTCACATGAAACTTATATAAACATCTAAATAACCACATCAGTAATTTGTAGTTTCTGGTACTGCTACTGTGTCTCCAAAACAGCTAGTATGAGTGCTCACCGACTAAGAAAGTCTGAACTTCAAAACTATCTTAATTAGACTTTAGACTCAAGTTCTATCAAATGTGACTTTTGTTACAGCATAAAGGTTGTCAATTTAGTACATGCTTACCCTATGTAGAATCCAGTGTTGATGTAAATATTCTAATCCTTGAAGTGTCATCAACATATATGCCTTGATGTGAGATTGCGTCAACACAATACTAGTATCCTTTATAATAACCTGTAAAGTGATAGATTAATAGTAAAGCTTACCATGCAAGATTAACTTACTTCCACTCTTTCAGCTCAGAAGTTATTTCATTCTTTAAGGCAAAGTTTGAATTGGCAGTCACATGTTCGCTATCATTCTCACCTCTTTTTCAGAAAAATAGGTCTATTCTGGAGATCAGAAATTGAAATGGGAAGAGTCCAGATAGCCTACATGAACTCTGCACAACCAAAAAATGAGAAAATGGGTGGGAAACATGAGTTTACTCTTTTTTAATCTCAGTTCCAAGCTGATACTCAAACATATGAGACAAAGATGTACACCTAAAAATGACACGTGTCAGTAAGCTTGAAATTACATTCCTGCTTATTCCTTCTTTCTCAATGCAATTTAAGCATCTAATCTTTGTAAAAACAATGGCTTTGTGTTCTGTTTCCAAGAAGATCAGGAGGTATGGCCACTTTCCTATATTTTAACAAATCTACTTACATTTTCTACATGTTTTGATTTTTAACATTAAAATCCTACTTGAAAGTATTTTCTACATTATTCCCCAAAACTTGCTAGTTAATATTACTGTCCAGTTCAGTAACAGCCCTTTCTAAGCTTTAAGTTGTTTGAGAATTACAAAATGGCTGCCTAAGACTACGCAACATTTCAGGTACACAACACATGTGGAATCACAACAGGCTGCAGTCCCAAATGGTGACAAATTCTCTAGAAAGTCTGCTCATTACTTTAACTTCTAGTAGAGAAAACTGATCTAATCTTTTCAGTCCTGCATTCATACAGGTTTCAGCAAGCAATTTTTTCATTTTAAATGCTAGCCCTAGTTCTTAACAGCATATGTGTAATGAGCCAGCTTGACAACTATATTACTTTCAGTTCAGAGTAGATAGAATATGAGCATATACAGATCTGACACGAATTTCTGTCTAGGACAGTCTTCCAAAATGAAGACATCTCGTGCCAAGACTTCTGCACAGACAAATCAACTTAAGGTCTTGGAGAATTAGACATCTGTAAGTTGCAAGTATCTAGCATTGTGACATTTGAAAGCATGGCTCAGGTACCTGTGATTTTAGGTCATCACTTTGTATACTTTAGTATCACACTTACATGAACATATTTGATCATACTGTGCTCACCAACTACACTCTAAAAGGCTGATGACTTGAAGTACTACGCTCTGACTGGAGTCACATAAAACTAACATAGTATTCAATCTGTTTCTTAAAGATCATGCTGACAAGTATTTAAAAGTAATGGCATTATCAGCTGAGAACTCACAAAAATTATCAAATTATTCAGGCTTTTAAGACACGATCTTGACCAACTGACGAAATCAAAGCCAACTAACATGAGCAAATGTAAGTCTGCTACAGTGGTATTTTCAAAAAATATTTGAAGATACGGAAAGAAAAAGTCTTTAAAATAATCTTACCTCTAGATCCGTCTCCATGAAATCAAACACCAAACTAATATTAGACTTGTGTCCAAATGCATCTAGAAGCTGTAAGACAAAATATATTATGATGAAGCATACTCTCATACTTCCAGTTTTCTAAAATTCTGCACCACTGTGGTCTGCATGTGGATCTTCAGCTTGATGAACTGGTTTAAGTTTTTCAGCTTGCAATACAAGCTTCTTAACCCAAGTCTCCAAAAAAAAAATCCCCAGTAAGTATGGTAATAAGATTTTACACAATTGCTTCTCCTTCCTGGAGTTAGAAAAAAAAACAAACAGAAAGAATTAACTTTACCATGTTAGCTATAACAGATAATCTAATGCACACTTTGTCCTCACCCCAAACTTTGCTGTCCTATAACACTCCTACCCTTTCTTGAGACCAGACTAAGTTTTCCCATGGATTCAGTTCTACATATCTGCTTCCTGTAAGCATGCAGTATTCAGAAATTCTTAATGTTAAGAATATTCTTAAAAGGAAGTTAATAAGCCAAAGTGTGTATTCATCTTTGTAGCAAGCTTTCAAGGCTAAATAAACCTCCTGGAGAATATCCAAACAGCCCTTTCTTAGGATGAAGCTGTATAATGACATGATCAGTTTTAATTCGAGATAATACATGCGTGATGCTGAGTAAGAACAACAGAATATCTAGTCTGGTATCCTACCTTCAAGCTCAGGAATGTATGCTCTCCATGGCGTGGCTAATCCCTTACAGTCTCAATATGATGACCACATGAATTACCCAATCGCAAGTGACTTGTTTGTACAGTTCTTAACAGCAATGACTGTGCTTATGCTCTTCCTCTGCAGAAACCAGGAGATACTCTGCAGGTGAGCCTACAGGCTTGCCCACTACTTGTAATTCATTACACTTCCAACATCCACAACTGTTTTATCAGGACTGCTGAGGGGTACAACCTTGTCTATTGCCTTTAGTACCTGCCTATGGACCTCCTGATCATAAATTTGTCTAATTCTTTTTTGAACTGCTGATGCTATCTGCTCCTGGAGTGCCTGTGGCAACACATTTGTCCTGGATTAAGTTAGAACAGAACCAATTCTGTTCAGTGATTTTACTTTTCAGTTCAGTCTCTTCTAACTAACTGCACTTTCTGAAGCTCACAGCATGTTTTCGCAGAGTCTGCTTCTATCAGTGATAACACTCGATGTTTATAGTTACTACCAAGGGTTGGTGTGTAGACCAAGGTCACTGCTAGATCTTGTGTACCACGTTGTGGGTGCACAGAGTGAAAGGCCACACCTGTGGGAAGGAGCGGCCAGGACAGGTGACCCTAAATTGACCAATGAGGGAATCCATCCCATATATGTCATATTCACTATAAAGCTGAGGGATCACGAGGGTCAAGCTTGCTGCTTCAATTGCTGGCATCTGAGGAGGACTCTCTCTGTTTTGCCTTCGATCTCAACCCATGTGTTTCTGAATCTAGCTCCCAGTTCCACCCAGCTCCGGTTCCCATCTGCCCGTGAGTCAGTCTGGGACTTCTCCAGTGTCTGCTCCACAGCATCAGGGGTGACAGCGACATAACTGCCATCAGGTGGTGTTAGGTTCGATACTGGTTTGGCATATATTTGTATATATTCCATTTTATTATCATTATTTTCATTAAAGTCAGTTTAGTTGTCTTTTCTAATCCGTAAGTCTCTCCCTCCCCTATTCCCTTTCTCTTCCCCTTTGGAAAGGGAGAGAGATTAATAGAGAGCATCTGTTATAGGTCTAGTGTACAGCCCTGACCTTAAACCTTGACAACAGTCAAGAAATTCACTACACACTGTGTGAAGTAGTACAATTTCTACCTTCCCCCGACACAAGTATCTTTTAAACATATCTCGTATTTCTAGTACTGTGAGGTTTTGCAAATATCAGTTCTGCGTGCACTTTACCTCCCACCTCAGTTTTGCAGACCTCCCCATTCCCAGCCTTTTTCTCTCCAAAATAAGGAAGCCAAGATTTTTTTCATAAGGAAGATGCTCCATCCCTTTGCCATTTCAGTTGTTTTTTCCTGTACATTCTCTAACTTTGATAGCTAGAGCAGTCACATTGAAAGTAAGTTCACAATCCAGAAAAGAATAACGTTTCCACTCTGAAAACATTAAATAAGACACCTGGAAAAATCATATTTGGTCTAATATTTATGGTAGACATTCAAATTATCACTATTAGCTTATTCTAAAATATCTTCAGTTCCAGCTGAGTCTCTGTAGCTAACTCCACCTAAATGCAACTGAAAAGATATAGGTTTACTTTGTCCAACAAAGGTTTTAGGCTGAAACCTAATAAGCCACTAATGCGTCCCACTTTAATTTTGCTTACAAAAGCCTGATCTGGCTGTTACCAGTTTCACATAAAGCAAACAACCAGGTAAACTCAGCACTGCATTCTTTAGCAAGTCTATCAGAGATGCAGAATCAGGTAATCTAAATTTCCACTCTTCTCCCCACCATTAATAGCCACATAGCCTCAGGCTAAAAAGTAAAAGGATTTCAAAAGAAATTACTTTGCCTCTGTAATTGAAATAGCTGTTTTGCAAAAAAAAAAAAAAAANAAAAAAAAAAAAAAAAAAAAAAAAAAGTTTTATTGCCTATTTTGGCTGGAAAAAATAGCTCAAATAAAATTAAATAGCATCTCCATGATGTAACTAATTATCAATTTCACTTTGAACCTGTACCAGAAGTATTTGATTTTAGAAGTAGCATTCATTTTACTTACACCAATAATATTTGGATGGCTTAGCTCCTGTAACAATTTTATCTCCCTGAGGGCTGTTCTGTTGATTCCTACATTGGAGGGGAAAAAGAAAGAGAGACAGAACAAAATTTAAAACTTTGGATTAAGCTCCAAAGAAACTTCTCAATGTTACTCACTAACAATTTACAAACTACTTTCTTACCACTCAACAGTTTGTTAACAAGTACATTGCCATAGATAAGTAGATTACTGAAGAATAAAAGTGAATATACACTTTCTTCCACAGCAAATAAATGCTACACCACAATAATCATATTTATGTTATGAAGCAAGATGTCCCCCTCTGGCAAAACAGTAAAGTTCTAGTAAAAGCCTAGAAAAAAACCCACTTTTTTCAGGGTATTGTAAGATTTGGTTTTATTTTAAAGAAAAGTTAAGTCTTGCAAATACCAGTTCTTCAATGTGTGTCATTTCCAGAGGGGGGCACACTGAAAAACCTCTTTAATCTCTCTCTTTTCTTTTTGGCATAGTATTATTTAATAAGGCAAGGTATGTATGTTTTCTATATTCAGGTTGTGGCATAAAAGATACCATGGCCAAAACTTGCTCACCCTTGCTTGAATCCTTTAATAGCCAGATTTTATAGAGGAAAAACTGTAGGAGGATGAATAGGGCTAGGGGAATAGTGCCCTTTGGTAGTCACACTGATTTCACTGCATCAAACTGTGATTCCTGCAGGGTAACAATTTCTCCTTCAATAATGCTGATATGTATGGCTTGTACAAAAACTGACTGGCAAGCAAATGCTGCCATAGTACATTGTGCAGGATGGTTCAGCTGCACATAAGCTGAAAAGCAGTGTTCTCCCAAAAGCTGGGATATGATTCAAAACATAAGACTAGCAAAGTTTTGGGCAAAGCTACATGGATCACTTTACTCCCGTGCTTTGCCTATTTTTAGTTACCTATTTTGGAATTAAGTTGACAATGGCTGCTTTTGGGTGGGCAAAGCCTTAGAGGAAAAAAAACATATGCCAGATTATTAGATAACAAAGGGAAACCAAACATGATCATTATTTTTATTAATGTCTCTGAACTATAGCTGGACCTTGTATAGGCCAAAAGGAATGACTGTCCTTATAGGACATTAGTCCACTGAAGGGCAGTTGGATCACAAACCTCTGGCAGTCAGCTCAACTGTGAGACTCTGGGATGGGTGCTCAGTTTCTCTCCAAAAATTATTCCCTTACAAAGGATTTAGGGAGTTTTGATTGGAAAGCTGGAAACCTGATGCAGGATCCCTAAAGGATGGCAGCCTACAGACATACAAAATTCTACTGCACCACACTGTAAGACAAGACCAGGATTATTTGGTTTGTACTTGCAATATCCATGCCTAATGGCAAATGGCTTGTCAGAGTACATGATCAAAAGACACTGCTCTGTGGATATGATTTTTCAACATAGACCAAACTTATGTCTCAGCATAAATCACAAAAATAGAACAAAGGAAACATCTGAAAATAGAGATAAATACTCTTACCCATCTTAAATAGTTAAGGCACAGAGGTGCAGAATGATAAAAAGGTAATCTAACCTCAGTACTGTAAAAGTTATTATTCTATGCAATATTCATATTTGTATTCCACTTAAATTGAGGAGATAAGTGGTTATACACTCATATTTCGACATACACTATGCAAGCAGGTATCTTGTCTGCTTTTTCCTGTCCCTGCAGTCTGGGAAGCAATCCTCTGTTAAACCTTACAGAGAGTTGAGCTCAATTTTCTCAGCCAAGTAATGGTGTGGGAAATTAATTCACAAAAACAAAGCAAACAAAGCATAGCTTCTGCAGCATGAATTTGTTTAAAACTCACCATCTTTAGCTTCTGATCTATGTCCCAGTTTAATCTGAAAAGAAATGTTTCATATTATATAAGGTTAAGCCATCTGCTCCAACAGTATGGGATACATTCTTTAGCATTACTCTCCTAACACAGAACAAGTTTCAGCACCATGAAGCACTTTACCAGCTTGGGTTGATTGGCTTTTTTAAATTTTCTTTCTTTCCTTAAAAAGAGTCATTATAGCACTTAAAACAGATATAATGCAAACTGACAGCATAAAATGCTTTGTAGCCACAAAGCTTTATTATATCACTAATGAGTATCTCTTCAAGCGGAAATGAGGGCAAAGTAATTGACAGTTATCTTAGAATGATTCTAGTAAAATTAGCATACTATGTAAACAGGTTGGCTTAAGAGTCCTTCTATCTCAATCATCTACTGTCTTGAAATTTTCAAGTTCCAAATCCTACCATTGATATTTCCAGATGATAAAAGAAAATATCCTGACAAAAACACTTCTCACAACAGCTGCTACTAGTAGCAGCCATATATTAGAATTATGTTAAAAGGGATTAGTGTATCAAACAAAATTACTACTGATGTGGTCCAACTTGCCCAGTAAAGTAGGCTCTTTAACTTACCAAAGCACTGTAGTGTGCATTTTTCATCCCTCACAAAGCACAGCTAATCATCTACATTTAGTACAAAAACTTTCTGCAATCTCTTCAGATACTATGAAGTGAAACATTTTATGACAACATAGTAATTTTTGACATTTCTATTCAAAGTGGTAAGTTGCAGATGAATTCTGACAAGTTTTGTCGAAAGATCACCATCAGTTCTAAAGAACTTCATCAGGAGTAACATTCCTGGACTGAAGGAAACCAGGCACAGTAGGAGGAAAGATTTAAAAAAATGACACCACTATCAAGGAAGTTTGGAAATGTATGATTTATTTTGCTTTTTTTTTGGCGTTTGTTTCTAAATAAATCTAACAACCAAAATGTCAAGTTACAGATAGATCAGATAACCATTCTCTTCTTGTGTGGGGATTGAGGGGAGGGAGAAGTGTTAAAGACAGGTTAATCGCGAAAATAAATATTATCCCATTACCCATTAAGTCGGTCAGAAAAATTCATTAGACTGGTCAAGAGCAACCAAATACTTGATCACACAAGGGGAAAATACTCTGACACTTACCTTTTTAATAGCCACGATTCGGTTGGAGCTCTTATCCCTTGCTTTATAGACAGTAGCAAACTAGGAAGAAAGAGAGGCTGTCGTGACTGGCGGGCCAGATGAACGGTCGGGCATGGGCCAGCGCTGCCTTCGCAGGGCTCGGACGCTGCCGCGGCAGAGGCGGCCCCCGGCCCAGCTCTTCAGGCCGGAGAGCTGCCGGTGCCAGGGCCTTCCCTCTGGAGGAGGCCACGAGGCCGAGCTACCGCAGGCTGGTGGGACCAAGCTGCCACTCCAGCCCCACAACCGCGGCAGCCCTGTGCGGAAAGCCAGACGTGGCGTGGCCTGGCCCAGCCCAGCCACAGGCAGCCCCTCTGGTCACGAGAGGACCCTCACCGGGGCCACCTGCCCGCCCCTCACACAGGGGACCCCCGCATCTGGCCGCCAACTCCTCCCACACCCCGCGCCCCAACAGCCGCTCACCTGCCCCTCCCCCAAGAAATCAAGCTTCTCATAGCGCTTTGCGCGCGCTCGCGCGTCCATCGCCGGGGGTGGGAGCGGGGACGGGAGCCGGCAGGGGAGCGCCGGGGCGGACAGCGGGGGTTTAACACCTCCTGCGCCGCTTACGGCCCAACAGCCCGGGCCCGCCCCTTGCAACCTCCGGCGTCACCGTGCTCCGCCCCCTGCCTGCGCGCGCAGCCGACGGCGCCCTGCGAGACCCGCCTGAGGCCGCGCCCCAAGCGGCGGGGCGGCCCCGGAGGCGGTGCGTGCCCGGCGAGGCCGCGGCGGTGGTTCTCGCAGTCGCTCGCGGAGGCGCGCCCCCGGGGGCGCGCCGAAGGCCGCAGTGACGGCTTGTGCGCGACCGTGTAATTAAAAAGCACGCGCCCGGGTCGGGTCCGCTGTGGACCCCTAACAGCGCGCGCAGCCACGGCGCTGCCTCCCGGAACTGCGAACCGGCCCTACCGCCCCAGGGCTTGAGCTCAGGGTGGTAACTGCAAGGGCCTGTGGCAGTAGGATGAGGTTCAAACTGGAAGAGGGGACGTTTGTTGGTTTGGACCTGGTGGAGAGGGCCCAGAAGAGGGCCACAAAGATGATCAGAGGGCTGGAACACCTCTCCTGTGAAGACAGGCTGAGAACTGGGCTTGTTCAGCCTGTAGAAGAGAAGGCTCCAGGGAGACCTTATTGCAGCCTTCCAGTATCTGAAGAGGGTTTACAAGAAGGCTGAGGAGGGACTTTTTCCAGAGGCCTGTAGTGATAGAACAAGGGACAATGGGTTCAAACTGGAAGAGGGTAGATTTAGATTGGAAATTAGGAGGAAATAATTCTCTCTGAGGGTGGTGAAACACTAGAACAAGTTGCCCAGGAGGGATGTGGATGCTCCATCCCTGGAGGTGTTCAAGGCCAGGCTGGATGGAGCCTTGAGCAATCTGGTCTAGTGGGAGGTGCCCCTGCCATGGCAGGGGACTTGGAACTAAATTATCTTTGAGGTTCCTTCCAACCCAAACCATTCTATGATTCTGTGGTGGTTCTATGGTCCCACTCTGCTCTGATATTAAGGAGAAACAGCTGCTACACAACCACCTGACCCAAGCCATGTAACTGCTGCCAACAACTACAAAGTTTGCATTGTTTCCGAGAACACTTCAGTGGACCCTTCCTGCCCGTAAAATCATTCCTGATGAGACTTCCAGATCTTTTTAAGTAGAAAAATAAAACAACTCAGTTATATTTTCAAGTTTGCAAATGGCTAATTATAAAAATATTTTAATGGTGTGGACATCAAATGTATTCAGTTGCTAGTTAGCCATCAATTTGTGATTGGGAAGGATTTTCTGTTAATATATAGTGTGTTGTGTCAACCTTCTCACCCTTCATACAGGTTTTTATTGAAGCTATTAGTATACAATCATTTTTAATACTAAGGAAATGCCTTTATTATTAACACAATACTTCATCCTTCAACAGTGGCCAGCAAGCTATCTTCCATACTTATTCTGGACCTCCACGCTGTAAAAGAAAAGCAGACAGTTAAATATATTCCACTTAAAAAACAGGAAATGGGAGATTAATGGATTTTTTTCACTGTGGTAGACTAACAGACAGAGTTCTAGTCTTAATTTTTGATTTATACACTGATTTTTCATCTATATGAGAACACGCAGTGTCAAAATCAGCACCTACCAGTAACAGCACCACTTTTTTCAGGGGAGAAGACAAAATGTCTAACACTTGCCACCTACAATTACAGCTGCTTCCACTTCTCCCACTCTGAAGAAACCTGACACTCACTTTAGAAAGGTCTGACAAACACAGTAGTAATGAAAACAAGTTTTAGAACTACCTTCACTGCCCAAATTCCAAGTGGAAAGTAAAATAAAGCCAAGGTGAGCCATTGCAGTTTTTATGAAAGATCAGAATATTAAATTATTTTCTGAACAAAATTATTTTACAACTTGCCTCATTCTAATTGTAGAATTAGAAATTTTATGCTAGAGAATTAGCATAAATTTAGAAAACTTATGCTAGAGGTCAAGAAGTGTATTAGTATGGGAAATAACTTATTTCCAACTATAATATCCTGCCCACACATACAGAGAAAAATCCATTTCCTCTACTAACATGATTACACTGTAGGTGTCATAATTATTTAACAAAGCTATGCAAGTGTCTTTTCATTTCAAATGCACACCTGCCTCACAAGTTCTTCAAATCTTGTGCAGTCACCATTTTTAAGCATCAGTGTTTACAGCTGAGAATGGCTGCAGAACAAAAGCAGATGATTCTTCTTTTTCATGTACAATGTTATACTTGAAAATATTGCAGAAAATATTTATATCAAGTTTTAGAAAACGTTTACACTACTAGAAATACAAGTTAAGTATAAAAACTCGCTTGACAAATATTTTGGACTTCAATCACCTGGAAATAAACTTTGCTGATCTAAGAGCAGACGCCTGTGATCCCATCCAGCATATTCAAATTATATATTAAACAGGTGTTACAAAACAGGTAGTGCTGGTGATTAAAGTACACACTGACTATCACTAGCTCTCTGCGTGTCTGTTTTAAGTCCAGATCTCTCTACTTGGTGGCAGCTGGTACCTTCTGTATTAATTTGTAGCTTGTATATGGTACATCAGGGCTATGAAAGCTGGAAGTGCACCCTTACCAAGAACTACAAAGCCACACCAGATCTGAAACTTTGAAGTTGTAGGAGTAAGGTGAAGGCTAGGTGAACATGGACAACACACACCAATAAACGAAACTCACTTGAATATATTCCACCTCTTCATTCGACAAAAGTTTCCTTCTGTATTTCTGAGGTAAGTTTCTTGCTAATTCAGAGGTGTCAGGTGTACCTTGTACTCTACTAACAGGTGAGATACTTTGAAAGGCCAGTGATCTGCCTCCGACAGACTCCTGTGCTTTTGAAGCATGGGGAGATGGCACACTTGCTTGTAGAGACTCCTGTACTGAAACCCAGAGTGCCAAACCATTTACAGAGACATAACAAGACTGTAAAGTTAATTAATGAGCAGCCAATAAAAGTTACCAGTTATTGACAATTTTCTTCATTTTAACAAATACTTAAAGAATTAACACACACTACTTCTTACAACCTCTTTTTAAATATAGCAAGAGCATAGTGAAAAAATTCTGACCATGAAAGACGGCGTGTTTGAGTGGCAGAAATACTGATGTGGAAACAGAAGATAAATCGGTATATATCCTAAAAAGGGCTTTTTCACCAAGAGGCTGTACTTACAGAAAAAGCATAAAGTGTCATAAATGTGTGTGTGGAGCCAACTATGTAGAAAGATACCTAAGATAAATCACTAAGATCCACTGAGTTCACTGGAACTGTAAAGACAGACAAGTGAAAAAGAGATAGAGGCTCACAGAAAGCTAAAGCTCACAATGGTGACACACCACAACGTGCAACGAAGGCAGCGCTGTACCCATTTTTAATATTACAAAATGTCAACATAGAATGACCACCAAGTATCGGGCATCAGCAATTACTGTTAATGAAATCCAGAGAGCAAGGAGTGCATGAAATACTTTACAGGGGAGGGCCAGGAGCTAGTACTGATCTTAACACTGATGTTGCTTTAGCTCAGATACAGTCTCTACCATGTTTTCGCCTAACTTGACTAGCCTTTCAAGCACTCATGTCCCCAAAAGTTTAGCCTTGATCTGCAGAGCTGTTTGACTACGTAGAAGCAACAACTGGGTACAGTGAAGCACAGTTATTGCTACAGTGTTCAAGCAAGATGAGGTAGATTCCAGTTTACTAATGAGATGAGAGAACCTGATTAAGTAGAAAAGTAACATACTTAAAAGGTATAGTCACAAAAACGTTAAGATAGAGCAATAAACAAGAGGTAACATGTTTTCAAGCCTTTGAGAAAGTGGTTCACTGGCACAAGAGGCGGTGCATTTGGCTGAGCTGTGTACAACATACAGAATTCTGACAGAAAGCTGTGGCAGAAAACAGTTCCTGAACAGTTCACAGGTCAGTCAAAGTGGCGCTGATGGGCACTGCAGATACTTTGCAATATTAATGGTTAAACTAAACTTAACGATAAATCACAAATGTGACAAAGCTGTGACAAATAACATGGTATGATATCATTTCTAAAGAAGTGAGAGAAACATAATAGAGCTTCTTAAGACACTTTCTACTTTAGTTTCAAGTGCTCTGTTGACTCAAAAGGAATATTAAAACAACATATCACTCACATGACTTTGATGTTTAAATGTAACAGTATTGGGAATCCTATAAATATGAACAGAAGCATGGGTACAAAAATTAATGTCAAAGACTGAAATTAATTTTTTTTTTCTCATCATCAATTAGTAGCACAAGGAAATACTTCAAGTGTACAGTGGGATGGCTCTTCCAGCTATAATTATGGTTTTAAATATCATAGGCACTGCACACTCCAACTAAGAAAAGATGAGAGAAATGCAACATCATTTCTGCAAATATCACAAAATACCCAAAGCTGCTTCAAACTGATCTGGGCACAACCATTCCATGCAAATATTAGTATTTGGAAAAAATGGGACTTTACTTCTGTATTTCTATATAAGTAGAAAAGCAACACTGGAAACCTCTGTGAATCTGCCTTGACCAAGAAATAAAGACATGTGTGTGTTGTGTGTTCTCACAGTGCTACAAGGGTCTGAAAAGAAAGAGTCAAAGAGTTGCCTTTAAACTAGGAAACTATGTTTCAGAAACTCTGCTCAAAATGAGTTGAATTGCATAGCTGAAACAGAAAAGCTGAGTGCTTGTTCTTATATAAAATGGTTAATGCAAAGAAATGTGAAACAAATTGCATCTATAGATTATATACTTACTTTTAGGTCTGGGACTAGTTTTTCTGTCTGGGAACTTAATTAGCGGTGTATGTGGCTTGACTACCTAGAACAAGGCAAAGTAGAAGGAGAAACAAGGACAGCAAAATATCTTTCTAGACACACATTAGCTTCACAATAATAAAATGGAACATACCACATATTAAACAACCACTTCTGTACTGCTGCTTTCCATACCACCGCTCTGATACACTTACTACTTATTACAGCTCTATGTTTACTCGAGGAGAACTTTCACCGTTACAGGCACTCCCCGACCCTAACCCCCACCGCAGGAACAAGCATTCTCTCCCTTTTCTCACAGCAATCGGTGTTTCCGTGCCCGTGTGCATGAACAGCTCCCGCAGCCGCATAAACGCAATTATAAAGTTTCAGCACAAGGAGCTGCTGGCTGCGCTCTGCCCGTACGTGTTTGTTCAGCAGCTGGACGGGACTGACGAGGTCCTTCAAAACACTGTAAAGCTCGGCAGCGATGCCACACAGCTGATTCTCGAAACACGCCTTTTGAAGAAGATACCACGTCTCACATTCACCTTGAAGAGGGGAGGTTCAGCAAGGAGCTGCCGGTTAGCGCCCTCCCCTCAAGCAGCGCACAAAACACTGCGGGCTGCTCCGGCGCATCCTTTGGTGCTAGAGAACCGGGCACCGGCACCGAGCGGCCGACGAGCAGGCCCNATGCGCGCTGCCGGCCCCAGCCGCAGCCCCTCGCCTTCCACGGGCCGCGGCCCAAGTGCCATTACCTGAACGACCCTGGTGGCGGCCGCCATCTTACTGCCCATGGTGACCCCGCCGCCGCCACGCCCCGCCGCCTGCGCCTGAGGGGCAGCGTCGGGACACGCCCCCGGCCCCGCCCAGTGCAGTGCGTGGCCACTCCCGTTGCGGACGGAGCGTCGGCCGCCCGAGGCCTAGCCTAGGTGAGTACGAAAAAACACTTCATGTCTGCTTTTTATTTTTATTCGATCAAGACACATTTTATCCACCTTTAAAGGCTGATATTCACTTAAAATACTTCCATTTTTAGTTGGCTGATGCGTTACACGCTACGCTACGATTTCCTTCAAACATTAAGCAAAGGCACAATTGTCAACAAAAAAACATATTTAAAATACTGCTCAGCTGCTTAGTCGATAGGGCAAAGTCATCTCTTCCGTTTTACCTGCATTTTCTGTAGGGTTGTCCCATTTTGCTGTGTGGGACAGCATCTACAGGTTGCGTCTACTGCTGGATGCTCTGCTTAACTAAGCAACATATAGCACAGTCACAAGTGGCTGTTATAGTTAAGAGGATAAAAGTTTTCTGTATTCATATGTAATGCTTTGATAATAAAAAAATTAAAAAAAACCCAAACCCGAAGACTGACTTAACTAAGTTTTCCCGTTTGGGTTTTCCACAGGGGCAGAGCAGGGTCATGCATCCCTGCTAGATCCCAAGAGAAGAGGACAGAAATGGCACAGCCTCATGTAAAAGCCCATTTTTACATAAAAGCTTGAAATATATATATTATTCTTGTTGCTGCCTTTAAGAGGAAGATAAGCACTTGAGACAGGACAGCTATGAACTGGCTTTTCAAGCAGTATCATCAGTTGTGCTATCTGGTCAAACATTTGTTGTGTACCAGGAAATAAATTCCAGTTCAAAGAGCTGCGTGGCCACATTCTGAGTCTCTAGAGGGAACAACAACTTCCAGAAAGGTTAAATTTTGGAATTCTTAAAGTGTGATTTCATTATGAATATTAATCTATCACTTTTAGAGCATTTGTTACCTACAGCGTATAAAAATTAACACAACTTCTCATTACATATAATAGACATTTTTTTCAAGCTGTAGAACAATTGCCTTTAAAGATGGATCTTCTGCCCAGTTAACTTTGCTTCCAATTACGATATTCTGTAAGAAAGTTAGAAAAAGCCTTTTAAAAATATTATTCCTAGTAAAATGTCTGAAAAGATATCTGGGTTTTTTTAATTTTTAATTTAGAAGACCTTGAAATTCACCACAGTGTTTGAAGTAGGTAGGATGGCAGGAAAGAGGAGAAAGGGAAATATCCTGTAAGACCCTATTGTCAATACACAGGCAAAAAAAGAAAAAAAAGCAGTACTTTGAATCCCCATTTTAAACACAGGAATTTAGAGGATTTTTTAAATTATTTTTTTCTAACACATGAAAAAGTTTGACTCAAACACAAGATAACGTAGTTAACATTCTCGCCCTGCCATTCTGGATTCAAAATGAGAATTATTAAATTTAACCAAAGAAAACTTGCTCTACTTACAGCTCAGAAGATTTCAGGAATACAAAACCAAGAGACCATTCTAGGAATCTAATCTAAAACCCACTAAAATGTTTAATTTCTTGTTCTCAATTTGAGATGTTGCTCTGTTGTCAACACAAACTAGTAGTAGACATAGCATGCAATATAAAAATATGGTGCTTTCTCTGTCCTTGGAATTTTTCTGATCATACAAATTCACAGCATGATTATATGCTGTCTTCTACCTAATGCCCTCCAGTATGTTCTCTCTTTTCCCCAGTCAATTTCTTAAATAAACTGGGATTTCATAACCCGTTTGCAGATAAACTCAAGAGCACAGCAATTGCAATTTAACATTTACTCTGCCTCCCGTCTTTGTACTTAAGACACTGATCTATGGGGTCAGGCAGAGGAAGCCATGACAAGTCATACAGTGAGAGGCAGCAGTGCTACACTGCAGCACAGCCTAAGTGACCTTTAGTAGAGCCCCTGTGAGCACAGGAGGCTTTCAGACCCTTCCCTCCTATCCCAAATCGTGAGGTTTTCTTTTTCAGTTTGTGTAACACCACATTCCAGATGACCTGCCAGCCAGCTGCACAGATACAGACTAGTCAGCAGCACCTGATACGTGGGTAACCAAAAGGTTGAAGGCTACACTGCTGGAAGTATTTGGAAACTGGCCATGGCTGCAGGCCAAGGCTTTCACAAGGCTGTTATGGGTGATGCTAACAAAGAAGTGCATGTGGTCAGAGGGGCAGATTGAGGACCAGCAGTCTGGCTTGCTGGTATCATGGGATTAAGACCTACTTATTTTTCCTAACCATGAGGTGGGGGATACTAATCTGGGGGGTAGGAGACAGAGGGGTCACTCTCAGTGTAAGGAAATACAGCCATTGCGCTGACAGACATTCTCCAAGAAAATGCACTATTTTTGTCCCTTCAGGGGAACAAAGGAATAAAGATAGTTTGATAGACTGTCTTTAAACTCCATAAATAATTATTCCAAACACACTAGTGACAATTTCATGCTTTTGGCCTTTAAAACAGCAACGTTTTCCTTTCAGACAGAAGTTTTTCCATTACCATCATTACTTTAAGTTTTTAGAAAACAAAATCTTGTTAGAAGTTACATTTACCATACACTGTTATCTTGACTGTAATGCAAAACTGCAAACTTGCTTCTAAAATCTACAACACATTACCTGGAATACATTTTGAATTATTGTAGTAAATGCTCTTTCTATTTGTAAGTTCTTATGTATCTTCTCCATCATTTCATTCACTGGAATACTTGCTTGTTCCTCCTTTTGTTTTTTCATCATGGTCTGAATATGCTCTAGTTTCTGTCCTCCAGCATTTTTTAGTGCTGTTCCATTATTAGGAAAATAAGTGTTAAGAAGTAGTTAGGTGAGCAGTAGCATGAAATACAGGCTTTTTTCCTCAAAAACATCTAAGGTACTTCCACTGCAATAATCCTGACTTCACACTCCATTCCTTCCCTGCCATATACCTCAAGGTACTCCTGTCACACAAGAGGCAACATGTGCCATGGCTGCCTGATATCAACTGGTTCCCTGGATGCTAGCAAACTGAAAGTACTTTGTATACTGTCTGTATTTCCACCAGACATGGGCCATAATTTGAACATCTCTCCTACACCTAATCTTTGGTTGTCACAACTTTTACAGTCAGAGGTGTTTAAGACCCTTTTCCCTTTTACAAATTTGATTGAAACCAAATTCCAAATTTGTTCACAGGACATGTGGACAACACCAGTGAGTATTACTAGTTTTCTTAGAGGAAACCAGACTGAAAACTAGACTGAATAAAACATTGAAAAAAGGCTGACACAGCATTCTGTCCCTTATTTCCAAAGATAATAGGGATGTTCACTTTTCCTATAAAGACAGACATTTCGTTGTGATTGTTCATTACTGTCACTATGTACTTCCTGTACATGAAACATAATAGTTGTTAAAACTTGGCAAATCTGGTCATAAAACAGTAGGAAATTCAAAAAACTTACTTACTTTATTAAATTCTGAAGATTGACTTCACCTCTAAATGTGACCCATTCTAACAAGCCTACTGAATGCCAACATATACACTCCTGTGAGAGTTCTTGGTAAACAGATCCCCTCTCCTATTCTGCAAACATTTCATAGAGGTACACTTTTGAGAAAAAAAAATCCTTGAGGTATTGCAGGACTGATTTAAATGACTCAATGATGTGTAATTTTCTGCTTACACTAAATAAAATGCCATCACATTCTTTTTGAGCATCTTCTTGCATCTCTTATTCTAACGTACCAGTCTCATGATGAAGTAGAAAACAGATCAGCTAATTTTTACAGTACTTCCTACTCTTTTCATAAGTTTTATAACTGTTGAGAGTTTTGCAGTTACTTCAGATGTAAATTAATACTGCTAAAAGAAGTTTAAAAAATATCAATGGTACATTCAAATATAAACCAAAGTGAATATTGCTAATGCACTTACAGAGTCTTTTCCTTTTAATGTCAAGCAATTTCTGTTCCTTCTCACGTGTTTCCTGAAAAAAAAAAAAAAATTTCCTAGACTCTTGCCTCCAAAAGAAAACATTGAAAGATGCTAATTCAATCCAAAACAGGAGTTAAGGGCAGCTCTAGAAGCAGACGTTCTTACATAAAGTAATTATTCCAGTAATTTTAACAACAGTAGAAAACGCTCCCTTTGAGCCATATATTTAGCTTCAAATGACTTGTGCAATCCTGCTGCCTTCAAATAGTGCTTCTGCCCGTGTTGAGGCTGGTAGATCTACACAACTGCAACAGAAGCTACAACTGCTGCTTACCTGCTGAAGTTTGATTATTGTCTGACTTAGCGTTAGTATTTGTTTCACAGTTTCCATGATCAGGCTAAGGGAAAAAACACAGTTGCATACCTTAAGACCATTAATATGAATCAACAGCATAAATGTTTTAATCAAGCTATTTGGATTAAACAAAAATCTACACTTCCCCTAACACCAAAATAAAGCACCTTCCCCCCTCTCCCCCCCCCAAACTGTACCTTTTCTTTTTTACAGTTAGTATACTAAGTATTGTTGTAGGGACCAAATAGTCTCCTTATTTCCTCAGTTTCCCTAATGTTTCAGTTAAGTTTGTCTAACATTTCAAACCACAGAGCCTGGAAGGCATTAAGGAAGCCTAGTCACCTGAGAATGGCTAAGAACAGGAGTTCCTAAATTCTGGTGCATGGCAGGGATGTCATGGAGATGTGATGTTTTCAGCTGTATTTCTGACAAAAATCAAATTTCTCATATTACACTTCACATGTGTGCACGTCTTACTGTTGGCCAGGAAATTAAAATCTAATATTAAACACATTTGAAACTTTCAGTTCTCTTTCAAAGACATTAAGCTCCTACATGATTAATTAATGAAGGCAACACAGCAGAGGCAAAGCTCTCTTACAAGCCTGTAATATGTACTCTTATAAATGCAGCTAACTCATGCATTTAAGACAAAAACCTCTTAACTACAAACAGTTCGCTCTAGTGAATCAAAAATGATGATCTCTTCAATCAAAGGTTGGTTGATTTAGAGCCAAAGTGTAAATCTACTCTGGGTATAAGGGGTCTGATCATGGTGATTCTAGCCAGAAGGTGGACGGTATAATGTGCAGTCAAAACTAGAAGGAAGCTTGCTTCTAAAAAAGGTACAATGAAACATGTAACATTAAACTGTGTAAAGTCCATTTCTTTCTAGCCACCCTTTCCCCAAGAACAGCTTACCGTGACTCGTCATCATTTTCCTTCAGTTTGTTTCTCAGGGCAGCTGTAAGCTGCATCCTGCACAGTGTGAGGAAGAAACACAACTGATGAGAATGGGTAAGAAATAGAAGTAGATTTAGATAAGTAACGGAAGAGATATTTCCAAGGTTTCACTTAAGTCCACTTCCACACTGGAATTACACATACACAATATTCTGTACCTTTTAAGTATCACGCTTCTTAAAGAACGAGGCTTAACTCTCAGGACAACAAAAGGTGTATCAGTGATTACTTATGAGAGCAACATCTCCTTCCTTTCTTGATAAACATACTCGGACACCATTAATTTCAAAAGGGAAACTGGGCAAAGGTGGAAATTCAAAGGAACAGGCATGTAACAGGAGACATATAACACCTATCAACTTCAACCTTTTCATAGACATTTGTAACTGCCAAGAAACGTGTTTACTAATTTATACAGTCAGACTTTCACAATCTGACAGGAGCCTTTGGGTTTTTATGTTTCAGCTTCTATTTGTTGTTGTTCTCTCTCATCTACATTCCTACTGATTCAATGGCACTAAAATTTCTTACGTTTGTAACTCACACAATATCACTTTGAAATCCTATTTTAATCAGAAATATATATATGCGTATCAGAAATATATATATGTGTGCACACATAAACAGAAAACTGCCAAATAAACAAAGAAAATTCTACCTTTGCAAGGCTAGTGTCTTGTTAAGGAAAGCAACTTTTACTTCTTCCATATCTATTTCCAAATCTTGGGTGGCACTGATGGAAGAAGAAACAAACCATGCAAACAATGTGAAGATAAAAACATTTAGAAACATTGTCACATTTTTTACTTGCTTGCTATGTGTCTAAAGTATGATTTTTTTTTTCCTGTAAACCACAAATTACTAAGGCCAGGAGTATTTTAACATGTAGAACTACATTAGTGAATTCTAGCAGTCACAAGAAGGACTGCAAATTTAGAATCCATATCAGATACAGAACTACATTAGGAGACTGACTAAAATATTTCTTCCCCATGTTTTCTTTTCACTTCCTTTATTTACATCAAGCTCCTGCAAGGTATCAATCATTATTCTAGAGATTTACTAAGGAGTAACTAGAAGAAAACCACCAAGCTTAGTTCATAACCCTTCCCCTATTTATCTTAAAATACATAAAAAGTTTGAAGATACCAAGTAACATACGTCATTAAATTTTCTTCAGTGATGTGATCAAAGTAATTTTCTTTGCCTGCAAAGAAAGAACATCACTAAACAAGGCACAATAAGTGCTTTCAAATGCAATCTACAGAAGCGTAATGAATAAGCAGTTCGATGGCTATACTAACAAGGTATTTCTTATTCCTACCTCCATGCCTTATCTCTTCCACTGTTAGTGAGACACTAGGTGTATCAGATAAATAATTAGGCTTTAAAATATTTCCATTTAACACCCTTTTAGACACATCAGAGCTGGCTCACAGCATTGCTCCATATATGCAGCTGGCTGGTTCAGTGGAAGAAGACATAGATTATGGGAACAAGAAGAAACACCTTACATCAGTATTGTTGCCAAACACTTTGGCAAACTTTTGGTAAGACTTCAGCCTCAGTAATCAGATTCCTGAAAACCATCATCACATGTCAGGGGAGTCTGAAGGGGGAGTCTGAAGTGAAAACCCAAGAGCAGAAAGGGCAGCAGGCAACGATCACACAGCAGTTTTGTAAGCATTCAAGTATGTCCCCAAGAGCTGTCTAGAAAATGCAGTGGGATGCTCAGCCAAGAAAAACATATTATTATTAGCAGCGCTTTTGATAAGTAATTTTAAAAAACACCTCTATTAGCTATGTTGTGTCTCTTATTACTGTAACATCACATTAAGAGGAAGCACAGGGGGTTGTCAGAGGGAGTTAGAGATATGCTTACTGGCGTGAGCTGCAGTGCTGCACTCCATGAGCTGCTGCTTCATCTGGTCCCTCAGGCTGGAGCAGAGGAAAAGAGGCAAAAGGGTTATTCAGTCTGGAGAAGAGAAGGCTTCGAGGAGACCTTACTGCGGCCTTCCAGTATCTTAAGGGGGCCTACAAGAAAGCTGGGGAAGGACTTTTTAGGATGTCGGGTAGTGGTAGGACTAGGGGGAATGGGTCAAAACTAGAGGTGGGTAGATTCAGATTAGACATTAGGAAGAAGTTCTTCACCATGAGGGTGGTGAGACACTGGAACAGGTTGCCCAGAGAAGTGGTGGAAGCCCCATCCCTGGAAATTTTCAAGGCCAGGCTGGATGGGGCTCTGAGCAACCTAATCTTGAAGGCCCCACCGCAGCCACCCTCCCTCACGCCCACACCACCCTGCTCGGAGCCGCCACCACCTTGCTCAGAGCGGCTCCCCAGCACTGACCGGAGCAGCGTGAGGACATCCACCTTCAGCTTCGCCTCCGCCTCAGCCGCTGCCGCCGCGCCCTGATCCATGGCTGCCTCTTCAAACGGCCCGCGCGCGCTGCTCGGCCGGCGACTGCTCCTGCCTGTCGGGGCGGGGCTCCCTGGCAGCCCCCCCGCACCGCCCCTCCAGGGCCTTTTCATTGAACCAATCATAGAATTGTCAGGGTTGGAAGGAACCTCAAAGATCATCTAGTTCCAAACCCCTTGCCATGGGCAGGGACACCTCCCACTAGATCACAGAATCACATAATGTTAGGGATTGGAAGGGACCTCAAAAGATCATCTAGTCCAATCCCCCCGCCGGAGCAGAATCACCTAGACCAAGTCACACAGGAACACGTCCAGGCGGGCTTTAAATGTCTCCAGAGAAGGAGACTCCACAACCTCCCT
>VYZX01016210.1:13644-35820 GCA_013401335.1 Brachypteracias leptosomus
AGTTTACAGCAGACATGCTAGCGAAAGGATTTATGTGGCTCAGATGAAGGAAAAAGGTGTTAGCAGAAATAAGTATGGCATGGTTGCTTGAGAAGACTATCACCAGTGCTGCTTGTAACAAAGCTATCATGGGAAAGAACAGGATCTGCAGGGAAGTGAGGTGCCTCTGGAGAGAGGTGATTAATTTGGTTCTCCTTGGATGTCAGATCTGTGGTTCTACCAGTCCTTTTTTGTACAAGGACAGCTCAAACAGTGGGTGCTGGAGTCAAGAGGTGCTTTTTCAAGGGACAGGTTTTTTCTCCAAAGCAACCTGCTGCTAGTTGTGCTGATGGCAGTTTCTCTAGCCATAGCTACAGCTGAAGGAAGTCCAGGATGCTTACATGTGATTTACTAGTACTTCAGCTCTGCTATTAATCAGACAGAGATCTTCTACCTTTCAGATTTCAGCACATTTTGATTTTCTGTCATTTTTGACATATCCCAGGTATGCAGCATTCTCTTTAGCTATTATCACAAAGTATCTCCTACACTTGAAACTCTGAAATAACAGTGTGTGCTGCTCTTTATATATATATATATATAGCAATTCTGTTGAAGTTTGTCAGCTCACCTTTGCAAAAGCCAGATTAGTAATGCAGTTCTGTTGATTAGGGCTGAAGTTTTCCTGACTGCCCAAGGCCTTTGAGTGTTTCAAGGCTAATCCTCTTGGCCATCTGAAATCCATTCCTTTTTCAAAATAAAAAGAGATGTAAGAAAAGAAACCCCAATCCCACTGGAATAAATTGTACTGTTTTCCTCAAATTACATTCCACTTTATGTCTGATCAGTCACCAAAAAGTGTTTTACCTATAATTTTAAGTATTTCAGAGGAGAAAATGGAAAAGATTGTCAGGGATATCTTCAGTATTTATTTTTTTTGTGTGTGCATCTGATTTTTACATAAACGGTTACCCTTTTTCTAGCTATACAGATTTTTATGCCATTTTTCCAAGCAACTTACGTAATAATTACTATTATTTGTCAGAAAAAAATATCCTTTCCCCTTCTTCTATTCTTTGTTCTCCAAATGGAAAATGATGCAACACGTAAGCCAATATAAATATTTTGTGTTTTCTCTGTAATGTGTGTTACTGGACATTGAGTGAAGAAATAGCACCTTCAACCTGGAATGGAAATCAGTTACCTGGAGTGTTTGCTTTATAGCCAAGGACCATCTTATGGGGAAACCTCTTTGTCAGCACAGATATGTTCTTACCCTTTCTATGGGATGCTTCTATTTAATATGAGGAATATATCCCATGACTTCACGCAATCTTTACATTTTATAGACCTTTATCACTAAGCAGTTTGAGGTCAAACACAGATATTGAATTTGAATTTCTGCTTTATAAAAGATGTAATTTTGATAAAACACTTCCAAAAAAGTAATTAACATCATCAAATTTTTGACTGTTAAAGAGATTTTTCTTCCAAACAAGGCAAATTATGATGAATGGCATAAACAGGAAGACCAAAATAATTATCACTACTAAAGCTTCGTAAAGGATATTAACGCTCCCTTTGGGAAGTGATAAAAGTATCCCCTTCAATTTCATGACCTCATACAACATTGTCATCAGAAGAATGTTTCTTCCCCTGCAGCTATTTTTACTCAGATTTAACTTTTATTCTTTTGTCAGCCATGTTTTTCAACACTTCTTCATACACATAACATAGCAGTTACTTGAAACAGATTTTGAACAACCAGAAATGAGACTATGACCAGGCAGAGAAAAGATGTCTGGCTGACAACTAATGTGTTTAAGCAAAGATTTGTTCTGCTTTCAAAAGGAATCGAAGGGTGATTATGAACAGGAGACTAAATCGGAACATTTAAACAAGAGATGGAAAACTGATGGGGGTAATAACTTTAGTAGGTTGTGTATATTCATAATTCCCTTTATAATGTGTATGTGTCTGTATATGAAAACACACCATTAAAGGCATTGTCTTTCAGCTCCTCAGAGGTATGGATTGAAAATTAAGTGCAGTGGAACTGTTCTGAACCCCATACTACACAAATAAATTTGTTTACATAGTCATCCCAAATTGCACTTGTTGACACTGCTTTGAGTGGAAAAGCCACAGCCTTTGTTTCTGGGAGCTCCAGAATCAGTTGCGAAAAAAAAAGATAAACCTGATTTAGCTATTTCTTGTTACAGGTACAGAATTAAACTTCTTCATTTATTTGACATTTCACTGTGAGATAAACCAGAGCAGACAGCAATTGCAGAAAGTATTCTGCGAGACAAGAATCAGCATTTGTTTTATTTATAGGAGTTATTAGCTTTACCTGAACTGAAGTGTGTTTCAATTACACCTTAAAGTGTTTTTCTCTTTACCTGTGAATCAGATCTGTTGTTGAGAGCTCACTTAGCCACAGACTCCCTTAGTGCTCTCTCAGCAGGAATGAAACATCTCCATCACGTGGTCAGCTGTGAAAAACCAGGTTTTCTTTTTCTAAACACTGGTTAAAGATGGCTGGTGGGACGGTATAGACCTTCCCACAGCTGCCTTGCCCTCTCCCGCCCCGGCAGTGGGTGGGTTTGCCCGTCCCTCCACTTTTAACCACAAGGAATTTCCATCTTCTCTCTGGATGAGGCATAGATACAGAAACACAATCTGGAAAAATACTGAAGACAAGATGCTTATTTATAAAGCCCTACCCCACAGTAACTGTTCAGAGGAATTAGAAAATAATGATTTTCCCCTTTCTATTATTATTTGTCAAGTCCAACCACACAGCTACTGCATCCCTCAAATTAATTACAAACAAGGAATCAACCCTAAAATGTAAATTGATTCTGAGTACAGGGAAATTGTTAATCATACATTACTAATCAGTTTCAGGTAGAAGGTGGCAAAATACCTTACTATGCCTGCCTCATTATGCAGCTGAGATCAGTTTTAACAAATCACTTGGATGTCCTTTTATCCTGTTTTAAGATGCTGTAAGTGTTCTGTTTTGTAGAAATAATATCAGATACCTTCTTTTCTTGCCAGCAGCAGATATAAGAACCCAAGTTAAAACTGTAAGTCTTTCACCAGTCAGGTATAATTAAGGCAGAGAATAGGGAGATGTGACTCAGTATGCTATTGAGGACAACAGTGCTTCAAGGACTAAGTAATTCAGGACTTTTTTGTTCCCCATCTTCCTTTGAACAGCCCTTAGATATGGCAGTATAATCTAATGCAACACTTGTTTGAAGCCCATACCAAGTTTGCATCCTATCACACTTCTTTTTGCTGTTCCTCTTCAGAGTTACTATCCCTTTTACCCTCACACCTTATCACCACCAAACTTAGCTCTGCATTGCAAGCTAAGTTTCTTTCCCACATAACACCCTCTGTGATTAAGTGTTTTTAACAGGGAACTAAGCAGGAAATTTTCTCTTTAATATGGTTTTATAGTGGACATTTTGGTTAGCTCTGTCTTAAAGGAGACATTAGAAGCCATAGCAAGTGTCTTGCTAACACCATGCTTATGTCAAGCTTTTCTCCATTCAGTAAAAGCTTCAGTCTGTGCAAGTGAGTGACATGATCACATTGTTCCCCTTCCATCTCAAATCAGTGACTTTAGGGTTCTGCAAGTAGAGACTTGACTGCCCCACCACATCCATGCCAATGATGGAATAGGAGAACATTTATGAAAATGTAGAAAATCCACTTTCCTTACCAATAACATTCTCCCTTCTGTAGAGCTAATGACAGGCTTTGCTCCAACACTGCCATTTTTCAACAGACTGAACCATCTCTCTCAGCTTGCTAGATACCACATATTGCACAGACCTGCTGTTTTACTATTTTACTACCAGACAGGGATTCATGGTTTTTTGATCTTTTCTTCACTTTTTTTCAGAGGCGTGCAGCTGACAATCTGAGAAGACATCATCAATACCAGGTACAGGCCTATGTTTATTTTTTTGGCAATTATTTCTCTATGTCTCCAAAAGGTCTCCATGAGGGAAAAAAGAAAGGAAGAATTTAATAAAAAAGCAGAACAAAAAAAGAAAGAAAGAAAAAAAACCAAACACAAAATGCATACTTCTTTCATTATCAGCAAATGAGCATAGTATTTTTGGTGTTCAAACAACAGCATTTGAGAAGTCAGGTTGTCTACTTTTGGGGTGCAAAATGTATTTCTTAAAGCAATTTTGCTCACTGTAACATGGGTTGCCTTTAAGAAAGCAAACAAATATCCCCACCTCCCTGCTGAGTCTCATTAAAATTATATGTGCAGCTCACTGACATGCTCCATCTGAATCTGCTCTCCAGTTCTGGTCCCCCATAGAAAACTTCCTGTCCCTTAATAACCCCTCTGCCTAGATTCTCTGTAAGATGTTCTTCCTCTCCATCCCTCCTGCTTCAGCCTCTGATTTTTTGATTGGAAATATCTTCCAGATCTATATTCATTTTTTGTTGTGTTAAAAGGGCTGCAAGTTAAACAACATGTGAGCTGTACACTTGTAAGTTTTGTAATTAATGGATTCCATATGGAAAATGACTAGGTAAACTAGGACTTTTCCAGCCTGAAAAAGACACAGCTGTGGGAAGTACAAGGGATCTATAAAATCATGCAGAAGGTGAGAGATGTTAACAAACTGGAAGGAATCCAGCAAAGGACCAGCAAGATGATTAGAGGGCTGACATAAAAGAAGCTCAGGTTTCAGCCTGGAGTAGGTTAAAGGGGATCTAATTGCTGTCTTCAATTATATGCTGGGTGGTTAGAGAGAAGAAGGAGACAGATTTTTCTTGGAGGTGCACAACGAAAGAAAGGAGTCAATGAACACAAGTTGTGGGAAAGGAAATTCTGTAAGGAAAATCATAATCAAAGGGTAGTAAACAATTGGAAAAAGTTGCTCGTGTACAGTGCAGCATCTTCACCCTTGGAGATAATCAGCACTTGACTGATTATCTTTATTATGGCCCTGACCTGGATCAGACAGCTTCCAGACATCCCTTCCAACCCTTCTTAGAAGTAGTAGGCAACAATGGAAACTATCAGAGAGCAGGTTAAAAATAAACAAAACCCCAAAGGGAATCTTATCCCACTCGAATTCATTGGCAGAGGATTTGTGGATGCTGAAAGATTATATGAGTTTAAAACGCATAGGAAAACCTGTCACAGCCCATTAAACCTAGAGCTATCATTTCTGATTCAGAAAGTCTCTGAAACTCACATCACAGGAGGCTTGGGAGAGTATAGCTGGAAATAACATTATACAGCTACACTAGATTCACACTCCTCATGAGGCATCAGCAACTGCTCACTGTCAGACTGCATGACTGGCATGAGACATACCTTTGCTCAAACCCAATACAGTCCTTCTCAGGATAATTAATATCAGCACTTTTCATTGAAAAGCAGAACAAATTTTCAACGGGATCTGAGGTCTGTACATTTTTTGTTGTGTTCCTAAATCACAAAGAAGTCCAATCAGATGCAGTGAATGAGTGTAATAACTAATGCCAGGAAAGCTAACACAATATTTTGTGTTTTCAGGAAGTTATGAGAAATCTGGTTAAGAGATATGTTGCAGCAATGATAAGAGACGCCAAAACGGAGGAAGGACTGACAGAAGAAAATTTTAAGGTATACATTTCTTTATATGCTTATAGGTGTTTTTGCAAGATATTGTAAGACTGCGAAGCATATTTCTCACATTCTTCAGTTGTTCAGGTAGCATATAAGTTGCTTCCTGTAGCAGTGTCTATGTCCTGGACCACACAGAGATAGTATTGTACATAGAATATGGCAAGTCTCCTTTTTTTAGCTGAAGCAAGAATCAGTTTTATCAGCTACTTTAAACTGTGCCCATGTAAGGGGACACCGAAGTGGGACCAAGTGTGTGTAACAGCATATTCCCTAAAGCAAGATGCAAATAGTTTTAGCACCTTAGGAAATAGACATTTTCTGCTATAGAGTGTTGTTGAGCATTTATTTCTAAATAGAACACCTTTTATATCTTAAAAGATGAAAAACTTAAATAGCAGTTAAATATTAAAATCCTTTGACACAGGCTAAGTGACCACAGCCATATATATCACAGCACTTACACCCATCACTGTATATTTCTAACATCAAACATTTCTGTTACTATTGACACCTCAAACTCCAAACATTCAAAATGCCTCAGCTTATGCACACAGGAGATACAGCTTGAGCTAATTGCTGCATTATTGCTTTGTTCAGATCATCTTGACTGCCATTACATGGCTCATACAGGACAACCAGCTGATCAGGGCCAGTCAGCATAGGTTTATGAAAAGCAGGTTCTGCTTGACCAACCTGATCTTCTATTACAAGGTGACCCTCTTAGTGGATGAGGGAAAGACTGTGGATGTTGTTTATCTGGACTTTAGTAAATCCTTTGATACTGTTTCCCACAGCATTCTCCTGGAGAAACTGGCTGCTCATGGCTTGGATGAGCATATTCTTTGCTGGGTGAAAAACTGTCTGGATGGCCAGGCCTAAAGAGTAGTGGTGAATGGAGTTAAATCCAGTTCGTGGCCAGTCAGAGGTGGTGTTCCCCAGGACTCAGTATTGGGGCCAGTTCTGTTTCATGTCTTTATCAATGATCTGGATGAGGGGATCAAGGGCACCTTCCATTAGTTTGCAGACAAGTTGGGTGGGAGTGTTGATATGCTTGACAGTAGTAAAATTCTATAGAGGGGCCTGGACAGGCTGGATCAACGGGCCAAGGCCATGGTGTGAGGTTCANCATTCTTGCTTTAGAGAAAATGAAAAAAAAAGAAATAAGGACCTCACAAAGCCAAGTGCTGTCTCCTGAGACAGGATGTTAAGAAACAGAAGTTGCACTGGCTAAAAGCAGCCTGCAATGGTTATTTCAGACTTAGCTGCTGGTTGCCAAACACTTGATGGAAATGCATGAAGTCCTGTCTGCGCTACTACTCACAGGGCAGTGTGCACACTGTGTATGCCTTATGTGTACATGTGTCCCCATGTGTGTGTGTATAAGGGATGGTGTGAAAAGCTGATCAAAATGCTGTTATTATGATGGGATAATACTGTCTGGCAGATTGGCTGTAGGTCTTCAAGTTGTCCCTGCTCCCTCCTCCACCACTGTCAGTGATTTCTATGAATAGTCTAGACTAAGGCACATTTCCTCTGAAGCTTCCTCTGATAAAATTGCTGATCACTTTTCTTCTCTATTAGGCAGTCTGCAAAGCACCTTGAAGATGCCAGGGATTATCCAGGTGGTGAGGTTCATTGCTGATCCCTAACATAAGCCGTTTTTTTTTTCCTTTTTTTTTTTTTAATTACAAAAGAAAAAGTCAAATTAGTTTTCATACTCTGATGTTTCATCTTTCTTCCTAATTTTTAGGAGTTAAAACAAGATATTTCCAGCTTTCGTTTTGAAGTCCTGGGTTTGCTAAAAGGAAACAAGCTGTCTAATTTGCAGGCTGCAAATATGAACAAAGACACTGCGTCTCTGTCAGAAAATGAAGAAAATAGTGAGACTGAAGGAAACAAGAAAGGAAAGAAAAAGACCTTCAGCCTTTTTGACATAACAACGATGATTCACCCAAGATCAGCCACTATTGCCTCTGAAGCACATAATGTAAGCAATGGCTCGGCAATGATGGTGTCAGAGTCCACGAAGGAGAAACAAAAGCGTGTGAATTTTGTAACAGACATAAAAAATTTTGGGTTATTTCACAGACGATCAAAACCAAACTCTGTGGAGCAGAGTACAAATAAAATATACACTGTTTCTGAAGAAGTTTCCCGTCAACAGGCAGAAGAACAATGTGAGAAAACTGCTGAACTGGAAAAAGGAGAACTGACCATGAACTGTGAATTAAATATTCAAAGTCCTGATGAAAAATGCTTGTTAGCTGACTCACAAAACAGCAGCGACTCTTTGGATTCACAGGAAGAGGAAAGTATTTATGCTTTAGAAACAGAGAAAATGGAGTTACAGAACTCAGAACCAGCCACACAGCAGGATCAGCTGGACGAGGAGCTGGACATTACCATTGACTGTGAGGGGAAACAGGAAACAATTAATCAGGGTGATTATGTGATAACAAGGTTGTGATGCTTACAGGAGGAAGCATTTACAAATATATATATTTTGCATAGTGCTTTTTGGAAGGAATGTTTTAAGAATTATATTAGCAAATGCAGAATTACACTTTATAGTACTCAACTATGGCACATGATCTTGTAACATAGTAGTCAAGAGAAAGATAATACAGGGACTTTCTGTTTTGTAGCCTGCTTTAGCTTTCACAATTTGTTTTACATTTTTTAATAAATGGAAGCATCTTGTATTCTTGTACTGTTGCAATAACCCACAGAAACTTTTTAGCTATCTTTTTCAATTACAACAAATGCAATTTCTCTCATATGATAGTTGACTCCTATGATAAATATTTTTCTATGCAAATAAAAAGTAGCTTAAGAGACTTGTAAGCCTTTATTTAACTTTGCAGGGTCTTAAAAGATTTTGGGCACCATAATAAGTGGCTCCTGTCAGCATAATTCATGTCAAGCTTTTAGAATCATTTATTTAAATTGCTAGAAACTTGATTTGCTTCAAAAGCTATACAGAATCAAAAGATAAAGTATATTCTTTTATTTATTGAAGGAATATGACTACCTGTAAATTATGAAAGATCAGTCTATTGGATTTTTTAATTGCAACTTCTCCCTCACAGCAAGAGGATTATCACTGTCCTGATACCATTGTTAGAAATGCATTTGCAAGAGTTGAAGATTGTAAAAAATTTTTCTTATAGTAAAAGAAATATCTGTGGCTTGCTAAAAACTGATGACAGATTACTCCCCAGAAATCTGTAATCACAACAGCTACTGCTTTTTCAATCATTTATTTTTCCAAACGTGGACAACCTATGCACTTTAGTATTCAACTGCTTATTAGCTTTTGCCTTCACAATACTCTCGTATTTGCTAAGAGAAAGATACTCCAGGAACAAACAAACAAACATAAAATGATCCCCTGAATACTTGGAAAAATATGGCAATTTGTTGAGAAGTTTTTAAAGGCAAGCCTTAAGAGAGTTTCTTTGATAATTTCAGAGTTTGGAGGAACCTGACTGAAGGTTTTATAAAAAATACTTAGATGTTTAAATGTATAAAGAAAACTCAACAGTATTTTTCATAACTGATAAGTGACTTACTGTCTTAGTCAAAACCAGTATTTTTAAAATTAAATGGTCTGTTTCTTTTTAATCGGTGACTGGTGTCCTACATTATTAAAAGTGTAATTTTACAACTGCCCTAAGAATGACCACCTCTAACTCTCAGCACCATCCTTCTCCTCCCTTGGAAGCATGTGAATATACCATATCAGTGTGGTCATTTCATTCTTAACTTCTCTAGCCATGCCATGACAGATTTTGTAGTTTGTATTAGCCTGTATAAAGCAACCTCCAGATGCATAGAGTACACTTACATTCCATATGGAATCCACAACATGCAACTCCCACCTTGTAGGACCAGACCTGAAGCCATACCATTCTGGATCTAAACTATCCTAGTACTGAACTGAGTTTTGAAAATCCAAACACCTCTCATCTCTATACTTTTAGGTGAGTTTTCCAGCTTTGCTTTACACATGTGCTATTCTCTCTGGGTTCACGTATTGAAAGCTTCCTTCCTGCACATCTGTCTGTACCATGGCACCTCGGAGAGCATTAGTTGAACCAAAATGGAAAATAAGCGCAGCAATTGGAAAATAGTTTGTATAGCTTTGCAACAATGGGTTCAAACCACATTTGATTGCTAAGATATAGTTTTTTTCCATCTTGGCCGCTTGACTTCTCTGTGGACCTTCTCTCCTTCACATCTCTCTCCTTGTCCACCTTTAGATTGTAAGCTCCTCGGGGCAGGGCTTCTGTTTGGAAAGCACCTGAATTATTCCAAGCATAACAAGAAATAAATAATAATAATAATGGTGGAATACCTTCATATCATTTTTACTAGGTCAATTCCTTCAGAGAGTTCTCTTTTCTACTGTAACATTTGTGCTAAGAATGACATAAAGGAAATGTGTCACGTGTTATCACAAAGTTCTCTATATCTCAATTAACAATCCTTCTCCACTGATCTCACTTTCTCATTCTTCATCATGGTTCATAACACCTTGGAATCCTAAGCTCACTACCCTTCACCAGCCAAATTCAAAACAAACAATCCTTGCTCCAAAGAACTTTCAATGCATCCCAGCCACATGATTTCATTGAAAACAAAATGTGCCTGAGTGAGGTATTTGTAATGCCACCAGCACCACTACCAGAACAAGTTAAGGTCTAAGAGCTCTGCGTATCATTCTGCCGTCATAAAAGCCTGTTTCCCTTGTGCATGAAATTCCCAAAAGGGCAAAAACACAGGACAGTTAACCTGAAACATCAGCTGTGCCATCTTATCATGACTCCACTGTGCTAGGAGTCAGTCTAAGTCTTAGAATACATACAATCAGAACAGTAAAGACTACACAGGTGGGCAAGATACTTAGGCATGGGGCCATGACATTGTATTACATAGCAATAGATGGTCACTCTTTTGCTGTCCTTTTTCCTTCTTTCACAATGAAATATTGAAATGAAGGTCTATTCAATAAAGCATACTTCAAGTCAACATTTGCTCTATTTTTATGTGATTCTTAGGCATCGAAGCCTGACACCAATAAGGACCTGGACCCATTCCATTTAAATTTAATGGCAAATAAGCACCTTATTCTGTGAAAACAGATAAGAGCTCAAAATTTGTCCAAATTTGAAATGATGGTGGACTTTTATTGCTTTGCAGGCAGCAAAAAAAGAACACTTCTCATTGGATCCCTCCAAGAGGACATCTGTGCCAAGAAAGATTTAAAGCTGCACAGTGCAAGGTTTGTAATGCCACAGCAAAGACATTATTATGTTTTTCAAAGCTGAGCATGTTTTCTCCTCAAGAGAAATAAAAGGTTCAAACCTACCTGTCCCTGCCTGCAGCCTCCATTAGCACAAGTATCGGAAGACACAAAAAACCCCCTAGATATATACCTCTATAAAATATAATATATATATACAAATATAATATATATAAACCCCTATAAAATACAGTCTTTTGAAGCAAAGCTTAAAATCATTAAATATTTCAGGAGTTAGAAAATTATCTAAATACAAAGAGGTTTATTCCCAATAGTAGATTACTCGGAATGTTCAGAAAACATTTTTAAAATATTGTTGTTGGTTTTTTTCCTAAGGACAAAACCTGACTGCCCTTTGCATTTTCATGAGAAGCAAAGTGCAAACAGCACTTCTACTCTGGCATGGCTGGGCAGGAGCCAGCTTGAATTCTTGCAACCCAGTCCTTATAAGCACAACAGGTATGAGCCAAAGCAGACTGGGTAATGGTTATCTTTATCAAAGTTGACTGCACTCTCCCCAAGTTGCACACTGGTTCACAGTTAGAGGTCAGTGATGTAAGAACTGTATTTACACATTCACAACAAAATTGTGAAAGCTGCTTCTGACTCTGCATGCTTCACTGGCCCTCAAGGGCACTGCAGAGGTGAGAACCTCAGAGGCTTCAGACTGTGGGGTCTTTTGAGCTGGCTGCAGGCCACTGCACTACCTGTATATGGTACAGTACCACCAGAGAGAAAGCCAGATAGATATGTTCCTTAACAGCATCCATGGACAGATCTTTCAGGAGGAGAATTTTTTCGTAGCTTCCTCACAGGGATAAAGCACAGACAAAAGACACAAAAGAAATTATTATATGTCTGTCTCAAATTCTACTATATATGTATTTCATTCTATAACATACTATTTCCTCTCTAAACCTCAGATGAATATTTAATCAGATTCTGGGAAGTAACATCAAAGAGAAAAGAAATGGATCATGCTTAAAGATGGTGATGAAACAATGAACTTCTGAATGCAGTTCAAAACATTTGATATCAAGTTTTCCTCTGGAATATAGAGGGAAAGGTTGGACAACAATATAATACATCTTAATTTTAATGTCTCTTAAGAGATATCAACAGCTTTAATGAGTAGGGCAACTCACAAAAACAATACTAATGGTAATGATCAAGACAACAGTAGTAGTAGTGATTCCAGCAGCAGCAGTAGTAGTAAATGTAAGCGTAGTAATGGCAATCCTATGCATTTACCCCATGGAAGTGGAACTCCTCCATTCTAATCCCTGTTCTAAAGTTTGCCTGTTTTCCATGTTGAGCAACCATTTGTTAACATTAGTGAGCTCTCCCTGGGGACAGCTGCACTCCAATGTAAGTACTCTAATCTCTAAACTTAAAAATCTCAATTCTCTGTGTTTCAGCTCTTTGCCTAGCTGAAGCTTTAGTTATAAACCTATTCACCACAGCATGAGATCCTTTGAGACAGTTTATGGTTAAGTAGTTGGACGTATTCCAAAATAAATTTCTGTGACTAAGGATGAGTTTGAACTCTCCAGATATGAAAAGGAATTGAACCCATTGAACTACACCAAATCAAGTTCACTAACCACTGATTTAGTGCTCGAGAAGTTGCCTTATTTGTGTAAGTGCAAAAGGATGGAGCAGAGATCAGTCTTTGTTAACATTAGAAGAACTAAAAAGAAGTTGCAGACTTCAACCTTCATGAACATAGGACTGTAAGAGAACATTCAGAGGCCAATGCATCTTTCCATTTCAAACACTGTCCTTAGCATCAGATTGTCTTTGACAGAGGTCCTTGGCTCCTTCATACATTTTAGAGGGAGTGTAGATAGATGTCTATGACTAGAAACTTCAACTTCTAATAGCTGATAGATGAAATGAATACCAGTTCTACATAGTGCTTCTTCAGTATCTTTTCACTCACCTCTCTTCTTTGACCATGCAATTGATGATGACCTTGTTTATAATGTAGCCTCTTAAGGCAACATAATCGCTATTGCATTTTAAGAACATCCGAGTTGTGCTTGCAATAGGACAGAGGAAGTATTCAAAATGTAAAATAGGAACTTCCAGAAAGACTGTGTCCCTAAAGACACTGATGCTTTCTAGTTACTAATTACCATTACTAATGCTATCTAGTCTGAAAATTAGTAACGGAACCTCACACATTCAGAATTAATGAGAAACTCTTCCATTGAATGGCATCAAGAGTTAATTCTTAGGAGCTTGCATACTTTTATTCAATGGAACTGAAAAAGCAAGAGTAGCCCCATCTGTATTTGTTTCGTAATCTCATCTTTAAAAAAACCTAAGGCATTCACAATAAAATTATTCCATGAGTGTTTAAACAGTCAATAAAAGTCCATGGTTAGTGAGAAAGAAAGAATAACCTTCTAGAAATCCATGTGTTTCAATGTAGCAGGTTAGTGAAGAGACTTTTTTCTCCTGTAATAGAAAATCTTTACAGACTGAAATACTGTATCCCAAAACTCCAGTCCCCATTTAAGAAAAAAAAAACACAACAAAACAAACAACACAAAACAAACAAACAAACAAAGCCAAACCCCGAACAAGAATACACAGATTTTTCAGACTTTAGAGATTCATGGTTTTTCTTAGTGTAATTAGTACTCTAAGAACATCTGAAAATATTGAGCTAGCCTTTCATAAATTTAATGGACAGCATAGACTGCTCCTTAAATGTGGCCAAGTGAGAATAATAACCACAGAAGAAATCATTCTGGTTAATGACTAATATTTTTAGTATGTAAAATATAATTCACAAGATGGGAGATGCATACATCACCATTTTCTAAGTGTCAAGTATGTCTTAAAATAAATTAAGTAAGTATTCATACACATTTAGAGAAATGCATTAAGTCCTACACAAATGCTCATTTCTGCAATAATTTTCTTTCCTTTTTCTCATCTTCCATATCTGATGATTTGTATTTACTGAGAATGTGTTGCTTCCCCAATAAAGATATGTACCTTGAACTTTTCTACTACATTTCTAAAAATAGACAGGAAGACCCAATAGTGTAATATTTTATGTTGTATCATCTGGAGCATAACCTGGGACCTTGTGTCCATAGTATTACCAGGATAGTTTGCTAGGGAATATTAGAAATAGTTTTGTTTGGATGAATGACATGTAGTACTGAGAAATATCATTCAGCCATATCACAAACATGAGTACCCATATCTAGCTACCAAAGCATTGAAATAATCTTTCTCCATGATTAATTTAACTGAATCCAGTTCTATCCCAACAAAAAGAAGTAAGCAGAAAAAAAAAACTTGAAAGAGACAGTTTTTTATTAAATTAAACTTAATGTAGTGTTTATTAGTATCCTCATTTCCCTTCACTTTTATTAAGTAAAATTAAAGGTGGCGGGTTTTCAGCATCTTTTTTTTTAAAAAAAATGATATGGTTGCTTCTTAGGTTTGCTTTGCAAAATGTCCAGACTTTGTATTTAATAATTAATAAGGATTTCATTAACTGAGAAATTGTAAATCAGGAGACCATTAAGGGAGACCTCATCTGAGGACCATTTCTACTAATTTCATTTTTACAGGATTGTAAATTCCCAAGATATAAAACTCCCTAACCATTTCCCAGATGAATTTACAGTCCTTGAATTACATGGCTTTGATCAGAAATCAGATCGACATGGAGGAAGCTTCAGGATTTCAGCCTCAGAGAAATTTCCTCTGCTCATTTTAAGAGTCTACAACAGCAATTTGCTTTCAGGACAGAGGCCCATTGGGTGTGATTTATAGTCATTTAATAGTCTTGTCTAGAGAATAGTAAAAATAATACAAAAAATAGAAATGCACAATATATTTTGGAAAAACAGAGAGAATAATCCATGTTTCAGTATTTAAGCAACAGACTTCTGTCTAAAATAGGCCAACTGAAAACATAAGTCCAAACATCCAGACTTTTAGAAAGTCACACTAGAACCCAAATCTGGCCCAAATTTCTCTAGAGAAATGAATACTGAAAAAGTTTATTCATTAAGGTCCATGTACGGTGGGGAAAGAGCACTTCACTTTGGGACTTACTTCTTTCTTTCTTTGTTTGTTTGTTTTCTATTTCTGTTGAACACAAATAACCTCTGAAACCTGAAGTATTCCCACACACTCACACCCTGGAGCTGATGAAGAGAGAACCAGATGTATGATACTGAGCCAAGATTTATCCAGCATGGTCAGGGTAAGTGATGAAAGGCCACGTGAAAGCAACTATAAACCTGAAACTAGCTGTTAGTTTCAAAAAGGTTTTTAAAAGCAACTAGGAAAAATACAATTTCCCTGGGAAATCAATTTTACACATAAAGACAGTATTAAAATCTCATTTGAAGTTTTGACAATAATCAACTTCTGAAATCCCACCTGGGATTTCCTTAGTGATCTTTTGTGACACTGTCATTAGTGTCAAAGCATAATAATGTTCACTTATGTTATCTCCAGACTGTGTCAAAGTGATTCTTCAACCTAGGAACAACATTTTAGGCTTTATTTTGGCTTATTTTCCTCTCTGGCCTGTTTCTCAGTTTGAAAAACAGAGAAGGAATACAATTGGAAGAAAGACTTTATTTAATTTTGTGCTGCTAGCTCTTTTCNAGTTCTCATCCTTATACTTCAGGCTAGAATAACTATCCCATTAAACAGAGATAATGATTCATCACAGGGATGGTACATTGCAGAGGAAAATGGAATAACTCCTCTCCCTACATCTGTTTAGGATAATGCATGTGCTGGAATATTTAGAAGTAAATTACAACAATATTACTGTGCATTATTGCTGCATCTACAGTCCAAGACTGCTGCCTTTTGGAAATATTTATACCTGCAGCCGCTGCAGTTTGACACCAGGCTGCAGGGCTACACCTCAGTTCCCACCCTATCTGAGTGGGAATAGCCATGGTGAACAGAATTTATGATGAAAACACAACATCCTAAGTGGCTGCTTCATGAATCACACAATACTCTTCACTCAATGGGTCTTTGAATTAAATTCAATCAGTTAATGCCATAGATGAACAATATACATTCCTCTATGTTCACTTTGGATCATTCTTTTCCAGGCTTCTCTCTGGTATTCCAAATCCTCTTCCCTTCTGTTTCTATTTATGTTTATTATTGACTCTTCAACCTTCCAAATTCAGTCCTTCAGTATCTCTTCCTCTTCCACCATTCTTTTTCCTGTTCTCATATCTCCTAGTCTTTTTGCATGCTTACTTTCCTTCCTCTGTCCTCAATATTCACTGAGTCAAGCCATTCCATCACACACAATTTCTGAACTAATATATTCACTCTTCATATATCACAAAAAATACAACCAGTCTTTCAACCTGATTAATCTATTCTCCATCTCACATGTTGTGTGACCCAAAACAATTTGGTTTTAATCATTTGTCAGTATTAAGCATGAGGCAGAACACTAAAGAACAGTTTTAGTGTCAGGAGGTCATCAAACTACATGATCTTTTTTCAGCTGACTTTGGATCAATATGCATTAAATGGACTCTACAAATATTGAAAAGTACTTAAAAGCTTATGCTGAGAGTAAAGAAAACCATATGCAGCTGAAACTGCAATTGGAATTTAGCTCCAATACGGTTTGATCAAGATATTTAGTCTAATATGCCCACTCACACAATATGGACATCTGATATTAAGCTATTATAAGCAATGAGGATTTAGGATTCTATTTCATCATTCTGATTTCCAGCTTGGGGCCTACTTTGTGTTTTACACCTTCTTATCTGAAGCTCATAGTGATGCTTTCAGACAAAACCATTTCAGTTAATAGAAGGAGGAAATGAAGACGACTAAAGCATACTCACCATTTGCAGGAAAATCTACTAACGGATCTTTGCTTTCTTTTCAACCTTTTTAAATACAAATGAATTTTTTAAATTTAATTTAAATAAGCTACTCTTTTTTCTTTGTTTGTTTTAGTTTGATTTTTTTTTTATTGGCTATGAAACAAAGTTTTCGCTTTTCAGCTCTTTCCCAGAAATGTTCTATTTGTCCACTCCCTGGGAATATCTTGTATTTTAGTAGTGTATTTTCTACTCTAATCATGTTTTGTTTGTTAATCATGACCTTGTGATCTTTGTATTTTTCCAGTAAATGACTTGGACATGTTGAGGATGTGCTTTTGATTTGGCATCAAGGCAGTGAACAAGCATATATTTTTAATACCCAAGCATGCTTCCTGATGCCTAGACCATCTCTTTTCACAGAGGAGAAGCTAACATTTTCTTTATTGCACTATGACCTTGTTAACTCAATATACAAAATGAAATATTTCACTGTTATACCTGAAAGCAGACTCAGGCATTTCTATTATAAAAATGTATATATTTTTCTATTTTTTGTTTAGGATACTTTTCTATCTTTTTCATTTTCTATCTTTTGGTTTAGACTTGTAGGTGAGAAGAGGTCTGGTCTTCTTTCCAAAATATTGATAGATCTACTTTAAAGGACAATCAGCTCATAAGAACAGATTCCAATTCTTGCTCTCTCTGAGGTGCACATCTACAAAAATATTACCCATATCTCAGGAACCTTAGGTAGTCTGGTAGCTTCCTACTCATAAGTGAAATATATACTGTAAAAGAAGCCCAGATATCACAAACCCCAGTTAAGCACCCTGAACAGCTTCTCCATTTCTTCTTATCAAAAAAAAGAGATTATAAAGCAGAATAAGTCTAACAGAAGAACCTAAGAAAGATGTTTATTAATATAAAATAGTCTGGTGGATTTGGCATTTGTCCCAGCTACAATACACTGTCTCTGATGGGACTTTATCATGTTATTATCAGCAACAAGTAGCTAGGTCTCCCCCCAGACTACTGGAGTTTTCTCAGCATTAACCTATCCTGGTATTAACAGCTAAGCATAACCCAGACCTAGCTGGGAAAATGCTTGGCTTGCCAAGAGCTGATGTCCCTCTGGTATGATGAAATTGAAGCTGCACCTTCGTAGTCCAGGCTGCTTTTGCAAAGAAAGGCAGCCACCGGGCAGCTGCTGTGACTTTGTCAGTAGCACCTCCACCATGAACTTGAGCTCACAAGTATTTCTGGAAGCAGCCCAGCTCCACCCACTAAATCTCTGGGAACACAAATATATCAGATGCTGAGCATTCATTTGAGTCTCATAGCAAAAGAGCTAAGAGGTGGCTTAAAATAATTTCTCTCTTGTCCTTGTTTCTGCCTTGAACATATTCAAGAGATTCATGTCTAATATTCTGTGAAATAGGAGCTGGTGTTTGCAGCATTGTGTTATTGATTTGACCTTGTCTCTGAAAAAACAAATCTAGGAAGAGATTTTGGTGACTAGCTATTGTTGCATTCATTTTTTTAATTGTCCATTAGTTTTTAATGGTTTAGTCTTCAGGCTTATCAAGAACAACTTCTTACCTATTTTAATAACTTCAGTATTGTAAAATCTAATTAAATTTTCAGACCTTTGTAGAGAATGTAGACACCTCAGGAAACATTATGGGAAATAAGGAAATCTTTCAGAACATCTAACAGTCTTGAATATGTTCACAATGCAGGAAAGTTTTAAAATTAGATAGCATTAAAAAGATTATAAATAAAAATAAATGTTCTATACATACCTAAAATGGCAGATCCAGGGGAAATAAATAAAACAAAAGCAAAACCTGAATCATTAGAGTAGCCTTATAGGTCTGAGGCCAACACATTTGGAAATCTAAGACCTATTTCCAAAATCATTTTAGGACACAAACAGAAAAATAAGGTTGACTTTCCATACCTAGAATAACTTAACCTGAAAAACATGGGTTCTTGTTATTTTTTAATTTTTTAATTTTAAAAGTAAAAATTTATAAATTCTATTCTTACTGACTCATATTTATTTCATTGAACACTGTTATTGCACAAAGTTTTTGCCAAATTCTTTTTGTCTGCCCTTAAAACGAGCTTGGCTTTACCCAGAGTCCTTAATCTACAAACACTGTACTTAGCTTTGAACACACAAGTACTGCCACTGAAGCTGAAGCTGGATTGAACCTTGGTTTGAACGTACACTTGCAGCTTCCCCTTGTAAAATTATTGACCTTCTTTCACTTTTATATTGCTATATTGACACTAATCGGTGAATCAACAGAAGTCTCTTTGCACACTAATGCAAGGTGGTAACAACTGCTTAGCTGATAAGAGTTGAAAAACACTACAAGCTTCAGGAAAAGGGCAACTCATGTCAAAAGAGCAATGTGATTTAGCTTCATGTAATCAAGTAGAACATTTTAAGTTTCAAAATACTTTCCTTTATGAAACTCAAAAGGAATATTTCCCCTCAAAAATTGCCCAGAGTTTTGATAGAAAGCTGCAGGATTCAGTTCTGACACCCAGAGACTGTCATGGTTTTGTGTTAAATAGTTTGTTGTGATGTTTCTGATTTTTTTCCTTTAGCACAAACTGTTTCCCAAACCTCTGAAGAAAGCCAGGGATGTGAAATATAGTTATTCTTTACAGAAAATGCTGTTCCATTTGTTCTTTCTGACTAATAGGACTTACTTCTACCTTTTTAATGGAATGTTTCACAATATATTAGGTCTTGTATCCCTAGGGACATCTAGAATGATGGTGATTTGGTCTCTTTTTTGGTTATGTTTCATTGCACAGAATTCTGCTTCTTCCCCAGGGCCTACTTTTAGGTAGCTGTCAAAGTAAAACAAGATTCATTCACATCCTGTTCTTGGAATTTAGATCCAATAAGTTGTACATCAAAAATAATATCAGCAGTGTGAATGCCCTTTACTGTTCTATGTGCAAATATACAGGTGTAATATCTCAGTTTTTAGCAACATTATTTTTTTATCTATTTCCTTCTTTTCTATGCTTTCCTCTCAGCTTACAAGTAAATTATCTGGGACAACAGTATTGGAACAATATTAAGGATGACTCATCATCTACCTCTTGTTCCGGAATAAGTAATTCCAATTAATCCTCAGATGTTATGATAATATTTAAAGCTTTCCTTATGTATAAGAAAAGCAAGTTGTTGGAATTTCCCAGTCAGGATCTTTTTTGTTTGGTTGATTTTTGCTTTATTCTGGTCACTGATTTAGTTTTGTGTAAGAGATTGCAGAGGAAGCTACACTATGCTATAAACACCAATCACCCTCACATATTTTAATTATATCTGGTTCCTTTTGTGAGTAAAGACATGAGTACGACCCTGTAACTGGGAAATAAAGGGCTTACCATGGGCCAATCCTACTGTTAAAATGGGGAGGAGAACAAAAAGACATTATTACAGTGTCTCCATGATGGTCATTACATGTCAAAGGTATAGAAAAAATCATTACAATTGGGAAAAAGATATCAGAGAGTTTTTATAGAAATCTATTAGATTATCATTTCCCTTGTATGACAGTGATAAGGGAAAAAAAAGTCTATAATGTTTCTGAGTGATATAATTAAAATGTTATTCTCTGTTCACCAGACACCGTCTGAACTGTTACAAGATTTTGACAGTCATGCCCTAGAAAGCCAGAGCAGGTGAGATCCTAGTTTAAATATAAACCCTCTAAAAGTATTGAGATGAGAAGAAAGACATATTTAGATCACTCCATAGGAACTTGAAACAAAACAAAACAAAAAACATAACATGGACTTTGAATTAAACTAGTTTACATGTAGCTTTTTATCATGGGAATATTAATTTACCTTGTAATTATAATTCTTTACTAATACTTACATGACTATTTCCTGTATTGCTCAGGCCATATATTTCCTGTTTGTTAGGTTATTTAAATGATTTAAAACTAAGCAGGTTACTAAATCTGGTGAACATAATTTGGGCTGTAGATCGTATATAAGCGATATCTTCTGGGTACTCAATATCCAAATCTGAATTGTCTGATCTTGATTGGCTCTGGTGAATCACACAAGATTCATAGTGGCTGATCCTTGTTAAGCTCTCACCTAGTGAAGGCAAAGCAGTCAAAGTCTTCCAAGCAGTTTTTAAAGTTTGTTCATCTCTATAAAGTATTTTAGTGAGTCTGGTTTAAATAGCTCTTCGGAAACAAATTTCTTTGAAGCTCGTGTGCTTTGATTTGTTGGGTTTGCTTTTAAAAAAAGTGTTCAGATAATTATTTATTGGACTATATTTTGCTTTACCTTAAGATCCATGCCTGCTCTTTAAGGTTAGAAAAAATTTATATAGAAGTAACACAAAAATAAGCCATGGCAAATTAAACTTGCTTAAAACAGACTTTGATTTTCATTGACTCTGTAAGAAGCTGGAGTCTGAGGTAATGAAAGGCTAATTTCAAGCACTTGAAATTGAACCATTATGAGAGTGATTATCCTAGCTGAAGGTTTATGTTGTTATATCCAGAGTTCAAAGGGAGTGTAATGTGAAGTACCCTTTGCTATACCTGTAAGGGGGAATCAAAGGTCTGTTATGGGCCTTAAGATGCCAAGGATCAAGAAAAATGGTTGAAATGCTTTCATGCAAGTAAGTTTTCATGCTCAAATCTCTTCAGTTCTGTTGCCATTTGTTTAATAACAAAATAATTGCTGAACTTTTACATCCCTCGTTCATCAGTTCACAGAAACAAGAAAAATCACATTCTACTCTACCCAAGTGCTGAGTCTCTATTGATATTTTTGGAAAGGACTTAGATAACTATTTTTAAAAAAGCCATTTATCAAATGGGAGGATGTATAAACAACAGACATCCAGTGGTATCTAATGAATGGACAAGAGGCAATGACCAAAAACGGAAATACAGGGAAATCCATTTAAACAGAAGAAAAAATATTTCACTGTGAGGGTGGTCAAACACTGGAACAAGTTTCCCAGAGAGGATGTGGAGCCTCCATCCTTGGAGATATTCAAAACCTAACTCAACATAGCTCTGAGCAACCTGCTGTAGCGTCCATGTGAACTGAATGAGGTTCAACAAGGCCAAGGAGGACTGAAGCTGGAGTAGGGTGACCCTCAGTATGAATAGAAGCTGGGAAGTGAAGGGATTGAGAGCAGCCCTGAAGAGAAGGACCTGGGAGTACCGGTGGATGAAAATCTGGACATGGGCTGGCAATGCGCATTCACAGCACAGGAGGCCAATAGTATCCTATGCATCGAAAGAAGTGTGGGCAGCAGGTCAACTCCACGCTGGGGAGACTCCATGTGGAGGACTGTGTGCAGCTCTGGAGTCCTCAGT
>VYZX01016211.1:0-20552 GCA_013401335.1 Brachypteracias leptosomus
ATCCCTAATTCTTGCCCATAGGCACTCAACCTTCTTATGGCTATTTTTCAGGGACAACTCTTAACATGGAGTTAAGAATTAAACAACAGTTTATCCATTCCTTAACATAGAGGGCAACACCTCCACCCCTTCTTCCACACCTATCCCTTCTAAATAGCCTGTAATCATTGACAGTCATACTCCAGTCATAGGATTCATCCCACCAGGTTTCAGTAATAGCCACTATGTCATAACCTTCCTGTAGCATGGTAGCTTCCAATTCCTCCTGTTTGTTGCCCATGCTGCGTGCATTCGCACTCAACACAAATAAGGTCACTATCGCAAATAAACTCATTTCATGGCTCATATGTATCTCTGTCCTTACAGAAGTGCTACTACAGGGTCCTCCAAAATCTTCCTGTAGTTCTGCCGGAGAAATCGATGTAAGACAGTGTCTAAACTTACATATTCCCTGTAAAGGTTTAAACTACATAGGCATCCTAAGACTTTTCTCCAGGGATGTTTTGAAAAGAACTTTCCTCTTCTGATACTAAAACTTTTGATGTCTTCTATTGCCAGCTTTCTGATAGCATTACCCATGAAATTACTTTCTTAGTGAGATGGAATCTAGCCAAGAAGAGATTGGAAAAAAAAAACAAAACAGCGAACTTTATTTACACTCACAATTAAAAGACTCATTCTTAGCAAAGACATTTATTTTCTTTTAACTTGTCAGTGAGTGAATTTTGGAAATGCACTAAATGGTGGCAGGCTTTCATTTGAAGTTTATTGATTTGTGAAAGCTTATATAAACTTGTACCTTGCAGAGGTGTGAAAAGCCTAACTGATATAATGGCTATAGCTTGACGTTTTCTTCAGATTTTTGCTTGTAAAAGAAGCAGTGCCGACTAAAGAAATGTTCTCAACAGATGTTTGTATCTCAAGTGACATTAGCATTACTACAGTTTAAAATACAGTACATCTTTGAACCTTTTTAAGAAAGTATATTATTCAGAAGTTAGTATTTATAGACAATATGTCTAACTTAAAATGAGGGTATTTATAGTACTGTATATTTCAGTATAGCTCAGTAAGTTCATAGTTCAGTAAGGCATGGATAAACCTTCTGAATTGAATGAATTCTCTGTTTTCCTTCTAAAAATTTCTTCCTAGTTAAATAAGCTGAACAATCTGTGAGTGAATAACAAAAAAGGTAAGACTTTCTCTTTAGAAAAGGAGCTGCTACTTGCTCTAAACCAAAGACAATTTTCAGAATGAATTTTCTGGGTTTGTTTTTTGTTTTTAATTACTGTGGACATTCACATCAATCTGCAAATAAGCCATTTAGTTCTTCGAGACATCATCAGAAATAAACTTTGGGGACAACTGTAGCAGCTAGTTCCATTTACACTGTTTAAAAAAAAAGTGCAGTCCAGGAGCCTCTCAGGCATAGGTACTTTACTCTGCTAAAAATCTAATGTGGAACACGACAGGAAATATAACCTAATCGGTAAATAAAAGACATACTGGTTCAGAGTCATGCTCTTTTACAACCTTTCTCTGATGTTGCAAAGTGCCTTCACCACAGATTGAGGAAGAGTTTAATGTGGATATTCCTAACTGTCAACTTCTGGCTTATTTAGGTATCTACAAACAGAAGATCACATATTTATATATTTACCTAAATAAAGATAGTATTTTTGAGCGTTAATGTGAAATTAACAATAGCCACCTTAATAAGCAGGGAAAGAAACAGTAAGAAATGCTGAGAAGAGACTGTTTGAAATCTGATCTTTTTCCTTCCTTTGGATTCCTAATGATAGCTGTCCTGGCTTGAGATAGAACAGAACAATTCAGTTCACTGATTTTACTTTTCAGTTGAGTCTCCTCTAACTAACTGCACTTTCTGAAGCTAACAGCATGTTTTCAAGACAGTGTTTGCTTCTAGCACTGATAAAGTTCGATGTTTGTAGTTACTACCAAGGATTGGTGTGCAGACCAAGGTCACTGCTAAATCCTGTGTATCACATTGGGGTGTGCAAAAACAAAAGGCCACACCTGTGAAAAGGAGCAGACAAGATGCATGATCCTAAAGTGACCAATGAGGTATTCCATCCCATATACATCATATGCAGCATAAAATTGGGGGATTATGAGGGTCAAGGTGTCTTCAATGGCCAGCATCCCAGGAGGTCTGTGTCTTTTCAGCCTTTGTTCCCAGTCCTGAATCCGGTTCCCATCTGCCTCTGAGTCCAGTTTGTGACTTTCCCAGTGCCTGCTCCTGCATAAGGATAAGCCTAAGAACTGCTCTGAGACTGCCTTAGAATGGTGACATACAGCTCTGACAAGATGAATTGCATTCTTAACTTACAAAGTAGTAGCACACAAACCCAAATTCATCCCTATACAACATCAGGAGCTTAAGCAGGAGTCTGGCCACTCTAGACTTGCTCCAGCTGTCAGTCACTTCTAAAAGGCAAATCAGATTTTCAACAAGCTGACTGACTCTTCAGGAGAGTTCATCTCAACTTTAATGGGATATTAAGAAAGTAAATTCCATACTTGTTCTTTAACTCCTGAAGTTCAGTAGGATAAGTCCTTCAGGTGACTAAAAACTTTCCTAACAAATGCTTTGGTGCATATATTACAAGTCTCTTCCTTAGATACAGGCAGAGTTTAAGTACACAACACTTCTTCGGCTTCTGCCATCCCCTATGTTGGCACCTCCTAAAATTTATGTTCCCTGTTCTAATACAGTCCGGCAGAGCTAAGTAAGATCTACATAGAAAATGATGCAGAGCAAGTCAGTCTCAAAACTGATCACTGGGAACCAAAACCACTCCAAATACATAGAAGGCCAAGTGAAAGAAAAAATCAACCATATTTCTTTATTACTCAGAAAAGAGTGCAACGGAAATATTTTTTTTAATTCTGTATGTGTTCAGTTTAGAGGAGCATAGCTCTTGCTCCTAAAAGCACACTTCTGTAGGAACTTCCTTCTCAGTATTTGCAACGTAGTAGCAAATCCAGATTAAATAAAATATTTATTGAATTATGTTAAAATAAGTAGCACCATTTTGCTCAGAAATCTCAAGTACCTTCCCATTCTGTTTCACTTCTGGTAAAGCTGTTACAGAGGAGTAGCAGGGATGTACTGCCAAAAGAGTATCACCTCATTCCAGCAATGTAGTGGGAGCCTGCAGGAGCAGAGCTGCTGACAGGGAGCTGGATGCCACTCAGGGCAGCCTTCTGCCTCTGAGCCAGAGAAGGGGCTCTAGGCAGGGAGGAGATATTATCAATGCTTATAAATATCTAAAGGGTGGTTGTCAGGAGGATGGGGACAGTCTCTTTTCAGTGGTGCCCAACAACAGGACAAGAGCGAACAGGCACAAACTAGAACACAGGAAGTTCCATCTGAACATGAAGAAAATTTATTTACTATGAGGGTGACGGAGCACTGGAACAGGCTGCCTGAAGTCTCCTTCTTTGGAGATATTCAAAACACACCTGGACAAGATCCTGTGCAACCTGCAGTAGGTGAACCTGCTTTGGCAGTGTGGTTTGGACTAGATGATCTCCAGAGGTCCCTTCCAACCCCTACCATTCTGTGTTTCTGTGATCATTCAGTATGGACAGTCCATAATAACAGATTCCAGGAAGTCCATAATAATAAAATTTGAACTGTCGCTATCCCAAAACAATCTAAGGGCAGTGTAGGGCAACCCCTTGTGTATGTCCCTGAAATCATGACTGGAGGCTGTACAGTTGAGGATATACCAGCATACTTTTCCAAGACAGAAGTAGAACCTGGAAGCCAAGAAAATGAATTACAGCTTCATTAAGATTTTTTTAAACAGTATATATGACATTTCCCAAATCTTCAGTACCTTGAAGCCTAATCCAAAGTCCATCAAACTCAATGTAGAAACTGAAATTTATTTTACAAGGCTTATCAGAGATTAGACTACATCTATTCTTAACCATTTGTTTGAATGAATATCTATCCTTACATTCATAAAAGGTACCAATTGCACCTCATCTCCTAGCAGAAGCTAAAAAACTGGGTGAGAAATGAAACTTTGTCGTTCTTTCATGCACATAATTAAGTACCTAAATACAGAATGAGATCTGCAGCGCATCAATCCAACAACTGCTTCTTACACTTCTCCCAAATTAATTTGCCTATCCCTAATATCTCATTTCATAAGACTTCAAATGCATACCACAGACAGTAAACTTGTTCCTCTAATAAATATTTCCTATAAACCAATGGGATCAGCACATGTCAAATGATACCAAATCCAAAAGCATTTGTGATCAACTGTTTGAGATAAAAGCATATAGAAAAACATTTTATCTTTTTCAAACAGATCACTCATCACTAATGTATTTCCAGACATAGAAAGGTAGAATGTGCAACTATGTACATATCCTTACAGAATAGTTAGAAGAGTTAAATATTCACATAGGTGGAAAGGATAACACCTCTTCCTTCAATATACTGCAAAATTATATGGCTGATATTAAACTGACATCTAGCTATGCTCCCATAAATCACAATGTTCTATTACAGGTTCACCCAGAACCCTTGTTGTGTAAAATCTGGGGTTACTGAGATGTCATATGCAGAGTTTTTACTACTTTAGCTGAATTTTTTCTTCCCAGGAAGCAACAGAGCATGTAAATAAGACCATCGTTGCTCTTTCCAGTAAGTAACATTATGTTCTCACATTTCTTCTATATATCTAGGCCATATTAAGAATATGAATAGCATAAGGGGCAAGTAAGAGAGTTTATACCATAACAACCTACAAAGGTTCAACTCAGAAAAGAAACAACACAAAATTATGAATGATGGTCTTGGGATAGAAGGCTGCAGAACAGATTTTACCTGACAAATTAGTCCTTGCTCTAAGCTTGGATCTGATGTGTAAATAAGTTTAAAAGGAGAATAAAGTGATGTAAATTACATCATCTCTCATTCTCTCAGCCAATAAATTATGCCAGCCTACCCTCCAACAACTAATATGGACATATTATCTACCCTTCCTCTCTAGGTTCATTGCCTATCACTTTTATTTTGAAATTCTGTGCATACAGTGAGAAAAAAATGACATGGAAGCAAAATTACACATAATTCTAGCCTAACCTTACCCTTTTTCTTGAAACTCGGCTTAATTATTTTCTTTCTTTGAAATTATTGCACAGTGTAAAACTTAAGTTAAAAGTGTTAACAACTGTAAAGCTTACATAATTCTCACAGTTCCTAATCAGTTTTCAAAGAGACAGTGCATTAAAATTTCTAAGTCAGGAAAATATTTCACTGCCCATGAAAAATATGATATATACTATAAAGGAAACAATATTATAACACCATGAGTTACTTCTAAGTAAAAGCTAAGTCAATTACTCTTTACTCCCCTTCCTATAAACTCTTTCACTCTGTTACTCATCCAAAAAAATATAAATACTAACTTTCAATGCAACATTAACAGCTCTGCACTTTAGCGTGTGCACACAAACATTCCTCCTCATAATTTTCTTTCATGGGCAATTTAGCAGATGTCTATACTACAAGCATTTTGCCAGTATAGACAAGTAGAACTTTATTCCATACCAGCCAAAGCTTTTTTGAGAGCTGCACGTTATGACCCACCCTAAATTTTCCCCACTTCTCAGTGAAACTCCCTATGTTGACAAAACAACTTTTTATCTACATAGCTAAGTTAATTCATGATTGCAATTGTTCATAACCCCCAGCAAAATATACTTGAAGTCTGTATTACAGGCAAGTTACAGCTTTTTTTAGATAGCTGTAAGATTTGTTTTGAGTCCTTGTGGCTCTTCAGAAGTAGAAAAGAAGGGCAGTCTCCCACTTCTCAAACCCCCACACACTCACTCCCCAAGACAGCAAAATCTTGTCAGCAATCAATCTAGAACCTGGTAAGTAGCAGTAGGTTAATAGATGACTAGTCCTTAGCTGCTGCTCAAACAGTAATTTGCAGCATGTAGCAAAAGTTATTCAGATATCAACATATAAAATATAATTTACCCTTATCTTACAAAGCTCTAACTTCAGAGACCATGACCTTTACCCTATAAACCTAGTGGAGACAGAAGAATTAATAAACCTTCACCTCAGTGACTTGTGCTGGTTAGTAAAGGCACAGCTCCAGCTCAGACCTAATAACTAGTTCAGGTTTTGCAGCCTCTGTAGTCATAAGACTTAAAGAGTGCTCCTTTCTTGGCTTTTCTCCTTTTAAAGTTCATAAAATATACAAGTGCAGACCAAGCATTAGATAATAAAGGACTGTCCTCATAAATAAACCTGAAATAGCAACTATCCATACCTAAGTGGTGCATAATGGATTCTAGACTCCTCCCCTTACACCTCATTTCATCATGCTTTAATCACAACCAAAGTTGAAAGGACCATTTTCAACTCCTAGAAGTACAGTTGGAATAGCTGCAAAAGCTGTCTTTGCTCTGCGGGCAGTTCTAGAAGAGTGGAAAAAAGGTTTTGTTCAGTGGTGAAACCAAAACATTACTTCAGTTTGGACTGTTTATAATAGTCCAAATAACTGTTATGAGTTTACAAGATAGCGCTATAGGGATTTTTTTTTAATTTCTTTTTGAATCTCGAATTGTCGAGGTTTAGGTTCAATCCACCTACAACAGACACTCTCTGTTAACCTCTCTTTCCCAGTCCCCAATTAGAGGAAGAGAAAGAGGATTTAAGTATTCTAAATTTCCAGATATCTCTAAATATATAATATAGTGAAGCTGACTTACATTCACAACATGTTTCTGAGTCACTGATTGCATTCTCTGTAAAAAAAAAAAGTCAATGCTTTGGCCAAAATATTTCACTTTAGTTTATTTACAATCTTTTTCAACTCTGATGAGCCCAGCTATCAGATGCGATATGTGTGGAAAATATCTTTTCCATGATGTAAGCCTTGTACATTGGTTCAAAAAGTTTCTCTTAGTAATCTTCTAAGTGGTATCTTTAATGCTTGATGCTTCTTGACCTTCTACCTGAATCACTAGATTAGAAGTTCTGGTTATTTGCAAAAGAACAGGGTATTCCAGCTAAGATTCATCTTGGTGAAACCTCCCTTTTCCTGGTTGGCTTCTAACAGCCTGGTCAGTCTTGTTATGATTTATCTAGCCGGGATAAACCCAGGACTCATTATAGTTTGTTTTTTTTTTTAATTAAGACTATTTCTGACTACTTTGCTCAGTCATAAGTGGGGGGAAAGAGGTAGTTGAAAATATATGTTTATCAGATTGAGTCTTGCTGGCACCACAGAGAATTTATGAGGCGTGTTAACATCTTGATGTCAGTGGAGCTGAGGCAGACACTTTGGCACTCGGGGAATTAAACAGCTTTGCTCAAAATTTAATTTTAATATGTAGAGCATTTGCAGTTACCAGAACTGGGTGCTTCAGGATCATAGTTCTGAATATAGAGTACCTAAATTGAGTAATATCCTCTTCAGGCATGTAATACTTCATCTACATTAGGCCTGAGATGATCTGTACTGAAAGAAACTTGAAGCTTCATGTGCTCACAAAGCCCAAAACCCACAATGATCAGTATCAGCCATAGACACCCACTGCTGCAACTCACCTTTGTGGCTGCCATCAAAGCTTTCCTCAGAAAAATTGGAAGTGTCTCACTGTCCTGATATTAGCATCTATGCAAAATTTTTATATTATCAATGTAAGAAAGCATGAAAGACTCCTTCATATCACAGAAAAACAAGTATGTTTTGCCTTGGTATGCTCACTACTTCAGTCTGAACCCAGGTCATGGAATAATCTTGAGATCAGTGGATTTTACACTGAGATATTAAGTAAAATAAGTAAAAACTAAAATTACCTATAATTCCTTATCTCTTTAACCAGTTTTCTTAGATCCTAAAACATGAGTACAATTAACTTTTTACTTTTTTTTTTTAATCACCCATTTTAGTGATACTTCAGAAGTATTAGAAAACAGGCAGGAAAATACGTAAGAGATAGAAGAACAGATACAAAGTAATTTTGATTATATGCAATTTTTACATTCTTTATTCCATAAACTCTTTCCTGAGATGAGAAGATGATCCTGCTTGGTTAATCATGTCTGAAGTAGGTTAGCTGTTTGGCTATACAAAAGCATTATAGGATTAGAATTAGGATTAGCATATAATTGTTCAAAAAGCATGAAATCCTTTCCATAGCTGTGGTTTAGAAAAGGCCTGTATGCCCTGTTATTGTCTGTGCTCTTTCGTACTTTTTCTTAAAGTGAGATTTGGAATTCAGGAAGCAATCGTATTAAGAAGCTTGCTTTTTTGCATTGTTTTTCCTCAGTAGGAACGCCACCTTGAGCAGTAAATAACAAAGCAGTTCAGAAAGATGGAATAAGTGATCTTCTAAAGAATGAACAAAGAATTCAAAATGAAGAAACATCTGGAAAGAAAGGAAACACAAGATAGTGGTTCCTTAGTCATCTTTGACACTATCTAGTCATGCCATGAGTGCCACGGAAGCAAAGTAACATTGTAATACCCATTAACGGTACTACAAAATGCCTCTAGTATTTTCCACCTTTTCAAAAACCCACTATTCTATCTAAAAATACATAAGCATAAAAATAATGCATTAGCTTTTCTTCCTTCTCAACAATGTAGTTAATTGTTATATTCAGACAGTTTGGTCTGAAAGTGCTAAATATTCTTCTTAGAGTTCTCCAAACCTCAATCGTACTCTGTATGATTCCCTAAAACTTCATTTCATTTCTTACTGCATCAACTTCCATTTTCTTCTAGATCAAAAGAGAAATGGCAGTAGCATGCAGCTCAAAATATAACAAGGGTTACTTGAGAAACCTTTCTCTATTTGAAAAACCAAGAGAAAACTAGTCACGAGAAGACATCTTCTCTTTAGATTTTATAATCCATTTTTTCCTTGTCTGGACTAGAGTGATTGAGGTACATGAGAAGAAAGTACAACCTAAAAGCAGATTTAGTTGTGGTGACTATACCAGTGCAGTAGACTCCTTTTCCTACTCTCAGTACCCCCTGGCCTGAATTTTCATTGCAAAGACTGTGATAGCAAAGACTGTCTGCTCTGACACAACTGGTGATGTTGAGAGGAGGATGCTGCAATTTGTTTGTTCTTCTGATGAATTCCTATAGCTAAGACAGTTCTTTACAGTGTTGTCATTTGCAGCTGACTCCCTATTCATTCAAATCTATTCTTTTCTTATTCTTGTCCTATTCCATGATCAGCAAAGTCTTGAACAATAGAAGCAGGATGTAGCTGGCTCAGGTGTTACCCCTATGGGCAAAGTACCAGGTGTTTACAAAGGGCTGTGTCCCAGGCTCTAAGATATTCCAGGTCTTTCATCCGAAACATGCAACAAGAGCACTTGGTCATTAGATTTTGCTTTGCTATCTACATTGATAATGAAGTCCTGATTTATTATGCTTAGTTTGTTGATTGTCATAGTTTAAGGTCTATCTTTGTGTATTGGCTTTCAGTATATGAAAAAGGAATCATTGGGTTCGCTTAGAAAACTGACTTAAGCATATTGACTTAATCTTGCACACTCACAGTGACAGATGTATGTAAGAAAAGTAAATTTACTATTACTTCAAAGAAATACATTCTTAGCTAAGGAAAGATCATTCTGAGACTCAAGAAATTTGGAATTTTATTGAGTCATATCAAAAGCTTAGTGTTTCAATATTCTGCGTAAGTACAGTCACAGAGTGGTACATACACTCCTGCACATGTCATTCCAGCCAAGAATTTTATTATTCTTCCAAATGTGAAATAACCTGGATCAGTTGAACCACTTAAATCTGTTTTACTACAAATAATGTCACATAAGAAGAAAATGGTATGTGCATTTCTTTTTCATTAATTTACTAGGACTGCTTTATGTATTTAGTGATGCAACTACATTGTAATGTATTTTGTCAATAGTCAAAAATGGACACTATCAAAACTATACAAATAAATATTCTAAGTCAAGTTTTTAGCAGTTTGACAAAAAACAAATTCTAGATATCATCCTTTTCCTCAGTTGTCATGATTGATCTCCACATGAAAATAACCAGATCATAAGTATTAAGTTCTTCTCTTAAGCAAAGGGAAAGAGACCTTGATTAGATCACTGACAGCATCTTCTATAGTGTCTGTAGAACCACTTCTCTTCAGATAGGCTGAAGAAGTCTATCTAAGCACAGCACATTGTACTTACATAGAAGTAAAGGATGCAAAATATGACCACACCACACAGCTTGCAGACGACACCAAGCTGTGTAGTGTGGACGACATGGTGGAGAGAAGGGATGCCATCCAGAGGGATCTTGACATGCTTAAGAGGTGGGCCCATGCCAACCTCATGAAGTTCAACAAGGCCAAGTGCACCTGGGTCAGGGCAACCCCAAACACAAATACAGGCTGGGCAAGGAGTTGACTGAGAGCAGCCCTGCGGAGAAAGACTTGGGGGTGCTGGTTGATGAAAAGCTTGACATGAGCCAGCAATGTGCAAGTGCAGCCCAGAAAGCCAATCGTATCCAGTAGGTTGAGAGAGGTGATTCTGTCCCTCTAGTCTGCTCTTGTAAGAACCCAGCTGGAGTATTGTGTTCAGCTCTGGAGCCCCCAGCACAAGAGGGACATGGATCTGTTAGAGAGGGTCCAGAGGAGCGCTACAAAGATGATTAGAGGGCTGGAACACCTCTCCTACAAAGTCAGGCTGAGAGAATTGGGCTTGTTCAGCCTGCAGAAGAGAAGGCTCAGGGGAGTCTATCTTGACTTAAGTAAANAAGATGGTTAAGAGAGTGGACCATCTCCCTTCCGAGGAAAGACTGAGGGAGCTGGGTCTCTTTAGCTTGGAAAAAGGGAGACTGAGGGGAGACCTTATTAATGTTTATAAATATGTTAAGGGAGAGTGTCAGGAGGTCAGAGTCAGGCTTTTCTCAGTGGCATCCAATGATAGGACAAGGGGCAACGGGTGTAAGCTGGAACATAGGAAGTTCCACACAAATATGAGAAGAAACTTCTTCACAGTGAGGGTGACAGAGCACTGGAACAGACTGCCCAGGGAGGTTGTGGAGTCTCCTTCTCTGGAGGTGTTAAAGACCAGGTTGGATGAGGTCCTGGGTGGCCTGGTCTAGTGGGAGATGTCCCTGCCATGGCAGAGGAGTTGGAACTAGATGGTTTTGAAAGGTCCCTTCCAACCTAAACCGTTCTATGATTCTAAGTAAAACAGCAGATCACTTCCGTCCTGTATAACTGATCTATTTACCTGTATTATTTTTAAGTATACACACACATAAGAGCATAGCACAGCCAGCACTAAACTTTTTGAAGATTTTCTTTATTAAGGAAAATAAATATGCAAAATACTGCACTCAGTTCACTTCCCACTCCACCAGTCCCTCATTCTCCGGGGTGAACACTGCCATCTCATTTCTCCTTGCTCCTACCCTGGCCACCTTTGAGACATCCAGATGCTCTGGCTGACCTAGTTCTGGACTGGACCTGACCTCTCTAGCCTCCCTTCTGGTCTTCACTCAGGCAGTCCTCATCTGCTTGATCATGCTTTACCAAGGCATGCATCTCCCTCTGAGAATTATTGCTATTCTGTGCTGTTCTACAGTGGTAGAATGTCAATCACACCAGGGGTGAAACAGCCTCTGGTATGTATGTTCACCCAGCCTGCCTATCAATGTAGATCTTTATGAGTGCCTTTTAATTCTGGAGTTAAATAAGTTGTTCCGTGATATGCAGCTAGTAGGTGGAGAAGTCATAATTAGAAAGCAGGTAGCATAATTTCTGACTAACTGTTGCATGTTTTTGCTACACAACCTGGAACTCCTCTTTCCATTAGATAATGGCTCTAGCACACAAGCTGTGTGTGATGTCTCATATCCCCTAGACATATGACAGGGACAATAGTGTCTTGTTATTAACCAGTGCATATAACATAGATAAAATAGACTTAAAACTGAAAAATAATCTGCCATATTTGTATTGATCTGAAAAATCAGAGTATTATTTTTTTGAAAGGTTAATCCTAGCTGGGTGCTTCCTAAATTTCTAGAGAACATGTATTCCATAAAATACGGATGATTCAAGTAACATCAATCTGATCTCAAATCCAGACATAAAAGCCTCTATAGAGATTATTAAAACAATATTTTGATTGGAAGATGAGATTAACCAAAATTTTAGAGAATAAAAAATTTTCTGACAAAGGTATTTTTTCTTCCTAGGAATTTTGATTTTTTTTTCTATATAGTTTAATGCATCACTATTGTTATATCATTTTATCAAACCAATGCTCAACTTCAAACACTTATTCGATCCATGGTACTTATTCATTTTACTATGATATTATATCCTTTTATTAAATAGGTGGAATTCCAACTAATATATAAGCAAGTCTAGTTTATTATTTTCCCAAGTGTCTGGAAGTTTATATTCAGTCTAAGCTTGAGATCTGAAGCTTGAACCTGCCAAGGTCCCTCTGGGTAGCATCCCTTTCCTCCACCATGTCAACTGCACCACAAAGCTTGGTGTCATCCACACAGTATTCTATTCTAATTTCGCAATATTCTACTCTATTCTATTCTAATTTTCTGTTGTAGCCGTGTTTGGTATTTCCTTTTCTGAATGACAATACTCAACTATTTACTACATCTTTCCACCAAATTCCTGCCTTTTCTCTTCAAGTTGTGGATAGATACAGAAGAAAGCAAGGTTTGGGCAAAGTTATCACCCACATCTCCAACAGACAGCAACACAATTACAAACTCTGGCTCTAGCCAAACATTCCTAAATCCCCACTTCCTAATGACTTAACCTGTTTTGTTTAATGTATGCAGAGGATAAAATACAGACCATAAATTGACAAGAGACAAATACAACATGTAACCCTGAGATTTCTGGGGAGAAGGAAATTTCTCCCAGGATAAAAGGTTTTCTTCCTGTTAGCTTGGCAATTTGTACAAGTTTTCAAGTACAGAGGTAAAATATAACAACTATGGTATTTCTTACGTTACAAGGTTAATATTAGTGACTTCAGCAGAAGTTTTGTTCAACCAAAGACTACAAGCCTGAACCCTAAATACATAAGGATTATTAAACACTAACCTGGACCTCTCCTAAGAGCGAACTATACTCAGAACAAATAATCTTCTTCCCCAGCTAGTTGTAAGAGTTGTAGTTCAGATATCAGCTGGGACTGATGAATCTCATTTAATAAGGGCTATTGAATATCTCAGTGACAATCTGAGATGCTTGGAAGCTGGCTCTGAAGCTTGTAATCTGTCAGAACTCTCTCAGAAAGAAGTTCTGTCCATCATGCAGTAGATCTGAGTGCTCTGATTTTTAAAAAATAAATTAGAAAGGAGACCCAAATGAGATATACATATCACATTCTACTTTTTAATAATCTGTTCCTTAAGGTAAAGTCAAAAGTTTGTTAATGTTGAAGAATTAAGTTCCTGTTAAAATAAACTTTTCTACCTTAAGATTGCAGTATTAAACTGTTTCCTGGAGAGTCTCTTTGAGAACAGGCCCTTTAAAACAACTCTGGACACCCTCAGCAAAAGGCATATTTGCATTCCACATTGCAAAGTTGGTATCATACCATAATAGTCGTTCTCATGATGAGATTTGATGGCTAACCTGCCAGAGAATGGTTGATTTTTTTTGGATTTCTTCCTCCATTTTTCACCCACCCCCCTCTGCTATTTATAATTTATTTAAATAGAGAAAAAAAAAAAAATCACACATTCTTGACAAGCAGGAACTGGGGTCAGAACCAACCCCCAGCTTTCATCTGCCTGGAGCAACATTGCTTGTTTCATCTCATACCTAGGAAACAAGCCAAATTGAACGTGCCCTTGGTAAGATCTGCCTTTCATCTGAAAAGCCTGTCTTCCCTGAAGGACAGGCTCCTCCTTCCCTTCTCTTTAACTCAAAATTTCTTTATATGAAGTTCTTAAAGAAAATAGGAAAATTGCAAGACTCCATTAAATATAATTTTTTTCAGGAAAAGGACATAACAAGTTGGACTCTTGAGGACTAAAAGGTGTGGGGAAAAAAAATCTCTTTTTTTCCTTTGGAACAGGAAGAGTTAATATCAGCATTGCCAATATGAAATGGGTAATTTCATGAGAAGTGTTCCAGTACTACAAACTGAAGCACACTAAGCCTCAAAAAGGCCAAGTGATTCATAAAGTAGTCAAAATGAAAAGACCGATTTAGCTTTGCAAGTGAGAAAAGTATGAGTGGGGTTTGTTGGGGTTTTTACAGGTTGAAAGCATTTTGCTACTTTCATAAAAGTGCAAAAGAAAACAAGTAAGTGGAACCTTGTGCATACATTGTGTATACAGCAGTTGTTGGTTACCTATTGCACTAACTGCATCATTTCAGAAGTGTAGTAAATTTGAGGCTCTCCCCACCCTACCAAGGACCTCAGCACTGCTTACAGAGAAGCTAAATGATATATAGAAAAGAGTGTACTATTTAAACTTCACTGTATACTAGTAACAGTGTGAAAACTACCTTGTCAACTCTAGGAAAAAACGCATTCTCTAAACAAAGACATATGAACAACACATTCTCGTGACAGCAGCGTAGAGCTTCTTGCCTAATAATTTGTTATTTTCAAAATGAGTGTAAATTAGGTCTGAGGATTTTGACTACTGTACACACACCTTCGCATATGTGTGCAAAACACTCAGGGAAAAGAAAGTTATTTTCTATATATTACAAACACTCGGACTTTTTTCTAGAGAGATACTTTTATCACATCCTATGTGCTACATTTTACACCAGAGGATATAGACAAGTTTCTATGTGGGGTATGTGTACATGGGGTTCACAGCAGCCACAAACAGTGACACAGAGAGTTCTCATGTGCAGCGTGGCTCTGGAGTTTTAGTTAAGAGAGAAACTGATTGTGAAATAATGGTTTAAGGTTAGAGACTAATAAGTTTATATACACCCAAAGTTGTCAGATGCTTCCAATTCTAGTAATTGGTTTAACAAAAGACATCTTCTGATGAGGCAGAGTTGCAAGGAAGAAATTATTCTCACTTAACATCATTTTAAATGTGTCAACAGTAGTAATAAATACCTCTTAAAGTGTGATCTACTAAATATGGTACTAACGAGAATCTTTCACAGGGAACATCCCCTTATATAGGCTGGCTAAGGGATAACACAAGAAAATTGAAATATGACATTATGCACAACTTTCATATACCTGTAGACTATTAGACTAAAGGTCTAGAAACTGCAAGAAGAACTATTACAGCTGTTAAGCCTATATATAAAAATTTACAGGCTACCCTACTTACCATTTTAAGGTCTGAAATACTAATATTAATTGGACAAAACTGAGAGGAAAAAAGCATGTCAAAGTCACTTCTACTAGAATATGCAATAGTTTATGAAGAAAAGTTACTAAATCTCTATCCACTGAGACATTTAAAAGTAGACTGGAAAAAACCTACACCTTTAAATATGCCGTATATAAAAATCAAACCGTTCATTAAAATCTGTCATCTGAATTACAGCTCAAATCAACAAAGCTATCCTTATTTAGGAAAGCATTTACATCTGTATTTAAATTTAAACACATTCTGAGACAGAGGAATTGCTAACTGCAGTTTTGCTTAGTTTCCATGCTTAGTTTACAATCAGATGCAATTCTAGCACATTGCTGCCCAAAGGCAGTGCATTATGTTTCAGAAGTGAGCAAAATTCTGTCCTCCCAATTCATGTAACCAGCATCAAAAGGTAACTAGAGCATCAGCGTTGATGGGTGATTAATTAAATTCATACCTGTACTAGATGCTCATAAACTCATTAACCATTCATGGTAAATAAAGTGAGAGTCAGGTGATGCACTGATGTTGCACTGGCACTTCTAGTACCATCAGAATTTAAATCTAGACCTGTTTAGATTCCTTGAGGGGTTTTGCCAAACTAAGTGATGGTGTTTGGGCATTTTCCCTAGGCTATGTGTCTGTATGAGATAGGCCATTGTTGGAAGTACCCAAGTAGTGAAAAGGAGACCTTCCCATTACTTCTAGCACTATTGATTCAGGTAAATATTATTACTTATGTGATAACTATTCCTTAAAGAAAATTATTTTGATTTCCAAGACTGCAACAACCATTGAAGTTTCTAATCAGTATTAAAATGCACACATACATTGACAACACCCATGCCCTCACATGTGCACAAAACCCAGCACCTGTTATTGCAGACACTGTTGAGATATTTTGAGATGTTTTACAAACATCATTTATTGAACACTAATAGTACAAAAAAAAAACCAACCCAAAAATCTCTAAATCTCTCTTCAGCAGTGTCTTCACACTGTTCTGTGTGGCGTAATATAAATGGAGGTACCTGACACCACAAAAGTATTATTCAAAATGATCCCAAATCTATAGCAACAATTCAAGATGGAATTGAGGAAACAAATGCAGCTTTTCCACAGCTGTAAGAATATGGAAGGTGTTTACACTATACATTTATTTTCCATTATTCTTTCTATTTCTTCTATTGCAAGCTGAACTGTCAATCTATTTCTTGAACTTTCTTATTTTCCCAAATGCCTTTTTTTTTTCTCCTTCCTTTCCACCCATATCTGCTCAAAATCTTCAGTCACATTGGGGCTCTGTAATGAACTCTCCCTGAGAAGAAAGAAAGTGGCGTCATTTTCAGAGAGGGTGGAGGTAAGGGTGACCTCAACACTAATCTCCGGAAGGAAGAAATCAGCACAAAGGAACAGGCTGCCAGAGAAAAAGAGGATGAGGGAGGCAGAAGAGCACCAGGGATGATGATATTGTCCTTAGTCTATTTTGATGTTACTTATAGCAGTCTTGATTTTTAACATCTGTTTGTCCTTAGTAGTTGTGCAGAACCACCCTCTGAAGTCCTGTCTAACAGGAATTTCTGAAGGAAATGCTGTCTCTATTACCTCTGAAAATCTGGTTTGGAAAACTTATTGCTGGTTTAGACACCTGTTCACTATTAATGATTTCGTAAATAGTGTGTTTATGAGATTGCAAGGGTACTATTTGAGTCACACTGAAATGACAACTCACTGGAATTAAAAATGCATAGAAACTACGGTAAAGAGTGTAGAAAACACGATTTCCTGCAGTCTTGTAAAAAACAGCAATGTAATTAATATGTAAGTAAAGAACCAACTGAGTTTTCAGAGAATAGCTTAGCCTGCTTTGTGGGCAAAAGATTCATCTAGATGCAATGTAAAGATAAGAGAAAGGTCTTATCCAATTCCTTTAATTTAAACCTTTTCATGGAAATTCCAAATATAAATAAGTGCCAGGAACACAATTTCTAGTTCAGATATAATGTGTAAATAGAAGTGGGTGGTCCTCAGCAGGCCCAAATATTTGAAGTATACAGATGCACAAAGCTGTCAGTGCACCCTCAGTCCCAAGGTAATAAAGAATATTATCTGAAAATTTGAACTGTGAATCTTAACAAACCTCTCCTTCAGAACTTCTGACTCTTCAGAAATGCCTGTCTTGCTCTTGCTTGTTTCTTAAGCAATATACAGTGTGTACAAATTAAAATACTGCTTTTTAAATAAAAAGAGTGTAATTTTTTTGCAACATATATTTTATTGAAATTCTGGAAAAAGGCCTGGCCATATCACTAGTTTGAACTGTTCCTCTTTATTACAACACCATGACTTTAAGTTTTATAGTAATGGACAACACTTCAAAACAAAATATTCTCTGTAAAATAATATTTTTATGTTTTTATTCCAGAATCTAGTAAAACCATCTCAAACACCTAATTCTTGCACAATAACACTAACATATAATCAATCATTTTCAAATGCAGCAACAGAAATGGGGACTGCAGTATAAGAAGTTAAGTATCAGTGATTTGCTACTGTTTATTTATCCCTACATAATACAGTTTCTACAGACAATGTGTTCTTATAAACTTGCTAGATAATTTCAAAGTATTAAGGAAATATTCAGCATTTAAAAGTCAGTGTTATTATTTAATTCTAATTCAAGTATACCTTAGTCTTCACTGATGGATCACTAATATTTACAGTTGTTCAATTAACCTACCTATGACATACAGTAACTTTCACAGGAAGGTAATAATAAGAACCTATCCAAGCTCTTAGGAAAAGACAATTGTAACTAATGACTGCATAAGAAAGTCATGCAAATTCAAATCAGAAATAAAGCACACAATTATTAGAGAAAAAGTGAAAAAGCATTGGAAGAAATTTGATTCAGTGATAAGCAGCTAAAGGAAGCAAAGTAATTCTTCATATTCACACAGACTCGAATTTGTGTCATTCAGCTTCAAGTATTTTAATAATGTGCTCAAAAATAAAGAGCCTTCACTCTTGCAGTTGCCAGCTGAGAGGATAAGGCATCTTACAAGGGTGATTCTAGTTCAGAATGTCTTTCTGGTTGCCACTTACACAACATACCAAAGTCAGTTCAGGGAAAACTTAGTGAATTTAAATTTCTTATAGGCAATATCAGGCTAGACAGTTCAGTTGTCTTTTTTTTAAACTTCCCAGCTCTATCTTTTCCATATTACACTGCACATACCTCATTTCTGCTTTGAAAGAGCTACTTCTGGGGCTGATATAGCAGTTGTATCCTCCATGACCATTCAGGCCTTAGTATCTGCTGAAGTAATGAGCAGCTATGCCAAATAAGGCCCGTCGTGACAGTTAAGTGACCCATTCTCTAAAACAAATAGAGAATAACAATTCAGAGACCACAGAAGAGTCATCAGCTAGTGATGACTGGCAACAATAAAGTTCAATACACACAAACTGTGGACCTAGAAATGATTGTATAAGCCATTACTAATTTTCTGAGTCACCTAGTCAGCTCTCCATTGAGTCTTAGATAATATCTTGTAGCTGAATTCAGAACTGCTAACATAAAGTTATAGCAACTTCTCACCTAACAATTACTCATCCACATTCTGTTGGTGTAAATTTGATACAAAACATTTCTTGGTAGTTTCTGCCCCCACGCAGCCTACAGAACTTCTGTTCCAAGTGAACACTTAACTTCTTGAACATTCTGTAGCCTTGAGGGAATAAAATTAGTCAGATGAGCAGGACAAAAAGGCTTGTGCATGTCCCAGTTCTTACTTGCCTTGAATCCTAATTATCCATACAAATGATGACTGCAATATGGATGTAAAACAAACCAACATTTTAGTGTGTTGCTTTTCACAAGTGTCAATAATTACATAATGCAAGTGCTGAAAGTGGCCCAGTCAGCACACAGTATAAAATTTTCTATGAAGAGCAATTTGATACTGAGGTACAAAGTTCATATTAGACTTCAGATAACCTTCCCTCTGAGTTTCAAGCAGCACAGAAAGCTTCCTTTTACCTGCCAAGACACAGCTGCACATACATATGTCTAATACCTATCTTAAATATACTTTGTTATTTTGTTCCTTAACCAAAAAGCAATACTATTTTTGGAAGGTAGGTTTTTTGTTTCTGTTACAACACGCAATACTCACATCTATATATATATATATATTTAAAATCAGTCCTGTAATAAGCATTATTTCAAGATTAAATAAGGGTTTAGTGTTTTAGTATTTTCTGCTTTCTTAATGACCAAGTAATAGCAAGCTCACCAGAGATCCTCAGTTCAAGCCAGTATGCAGGAGTCTGGAACTTCCACCTTCAGTATTCTAGTTGGAATTTAACAAATTACTCATTTCTGATCTATTCCACCAGCTTTGTCAAAAAGCTCTCCATCAGGAAGGTGAATAGTAATAAATATCCCCTCATATTTATTATCCAGACCATCTTTGAGGAGATGAAGATTCAAGGTCACCCTTTTACCATTCCTGTCAGGTTTTTCTAATAACTTCTTTTGATTTATCTCCAGGCATTCTGGGATGATATCACACATATGTCCTCTAAGGTATTGTGTTTTCCATTCTACACAGTCATGAACCATGTTATTTCCCATAAAAGAGCCCTCCATTCCGAAAATATAGTTTAATTATTTTGTTCCTATAAGAACAAAATCCTATAATGTTTGGGTTAGGGAGCAATTAAGCAATCTGGACATCCATAAATCCATGGGTCCAGATAGGATGCACCCACGGGTGCTGAGGGAGCTGGTTGAGGTCATTGCTGGACCACTCTCCATCATCTTTGCCAAGTCTTGGGAAACGGGAGAGGTGCCTGAGGACTGGAGGAAGGCAAATGTCACTCCAGTCTTCAAAAAGGGCAAGAAGGAGGACCCGGGTAACTATAGACCGGTCAGCCTCACCTCCATCCCTGGGAAAGTGATGGAACACCTTATCCTTGGTGCCATCTCAAGGCATATCAAGGATAAGAGGGTCATTAGGGGCAGTCAACATGGCTTCACCAAGGGGAAGTCGTGCTTGACCAACCTCATAGCCTTTTATGAGGATATAACGAGGTGGATGGATGATGGCAGAGCGGTGGATGTGGTCTACCTTGACTTCAGTAAAGCCTTTGACAAGGTCTCCCACA
>VYZX01016211.1:20670-66930 GCA_013401335.1 Brachypteracias leptosomus
CTCTTCTCGGTGACAAACAATGATAAGACAAGGGGTAACGGGTACAAACTGGAACACAGGAGGTTCCACTTAAATATGAGAAGAAACTTCTTCTCAGTGAGGGTAACAGGACACTGGAATGGGCTGCCCAGGGAGGTTGTGGAGTCTCCTTCTCTGGAGATATTCAAAACCCATCTGGACATGTTCCTGTGTAACCTCATCTAGGTGATCCTGCTCCGGCAGGGGGATTGGACTAGATGATCTTTTGAGGTCCCTTCCAATCCCTGACATTCTGTGATTCTGTGATTCTGTGATTCTGCATCTAGGTCACCAGTAGATCAAGTCTGCATCACTGACCACTATGTTATTTATCACTATATGTGTTTTGGTGTTCTCCACACCAACTTTATAAAAGTTTATTTTCTAATTCAGTCAGAAAAATATTAAATAGCTTAGGGTTAACATCATAGCAATAAGGCCAGGTTGGATGGGGCTCTGAGTAACCTGATCTAGTGGGAGGCATCCCTGTACATAGCTGGGGGGCTGGAACTAGATGTTCTTTAAGGTCCCTTCCAACCCTCACAATTCTATGATTCTATGATTATCCTTATGTATATTTACATCTAAAATCCATTATTAATTATATTGTTATGTGGCAAGGTAGGCTTTGTATTCTTCTGGTTCACCAGTCAAAATGTACTGTGAAAACCAGTCAAATAGCTTGCAACACAACTCTTAAAAATGTACTGTGGACTGAAGGGCACAGCTACACACAAAGCATATTATTATTACAATGTAATCTAAAGCCATAAAATGACAAGAAGGAGCTTATAGTTGGGAATGTAAAAAGTGAAATTGGTTATTGGTTATGATATTGAAATAGCCTTATGGATGAGTTTCTAATGAAGCCACGCACAGGATCACACGTATGAAAAAAACATCACCAACTGCCAACTTAGGCTATTAAAAAGTTCTCTGTCATAAATGCTGTCACTTACGTATGTGCTCCCAATATTCAGTAGTAGGTAAATATTTTTACTAAACAAGGATCAGAATGACACATAAAAGGATTGGATGACCTTGGGAATTGCAGTAAAATGGAATTTGATAGGTTTCAACAGAACGAAATTCAAGGTCACACAGTAAGGACTGGATGAAGACTGTCTACACTAAAACTGAAATTCTTAGAATTGAAATAACAGCAGATAAGAACATTAAGAAAAACACAGTGAATTAGAGACTGACTGCAAGCTGTGTGTTGATACCTTAAAAAAAAAAAAAAGAGTAATTTTAGTATCAAGCAATATTTCCAAAAATGAGACAAAAGGCACTAAGATCTCATGTAGAATACAATATATGTATTGTCATAACCAGTTTTAGAAAGACTAGCTGAAAGCCTGAGATGACTGAAAGAATGAAAAAAATATAGAAAATTAAAAGAATTTGACTCTCATAGTCCACCCAAAAAAAAAAAAGAGTTCTGAGAAAACTATTTTTGCTATGTATAGTGAATTAAGCACTATGGAGATTAAGAGTTATTCAAGTAAAAGATTAAGCTGGTAGAGAAATCAGTGGTTTACATACAAAATAGATTTATTATGTGAAGATTTATTTCTTATTAGAAAATTTCTAACGGTTAAAAAAACATCTGCATCACATTCTCACTATTGAATTGTTCTTCTATAACAACATATCTCCAGTTGAGCACAAAGTAAATTTAATACCGAATTTCACTGATTTACAAAATAAATACTAAAATATAGATGTTCTAAAGAAGTATAGAATTGGACATAATGAAGCAGGAGGTCCCACTTATTCTTAGTTTCCTAAGTTGCATGATCTAAAAAGAAAAAACCAAATCAGCGGTTGTGACTCTTGTCCACTCATTGGGAATATTTTCAATTGAAAGTCAGCAATTAATTTCCTACACAGTAGGCACTTAACCACTACTGCATTATATGATAGACAGTCATAAAGGGCATAGACTGAATTCCATCAGGCATTTTGCAAGCAAAGTATGCCATGCCCCATTAAGAATCCCATGGGCTATTTCATGGCCCATTATCAACCTTAGTCCCCATTGGAAACTTATAAAGCTTCCCAAAAGCTGCACATCATCATCATGTAAGGGGTGAGATTAGCAACTCAGCATTGTGTTTTCCTGGTTAAAAAGAAGGCAAACATAATTTAAAGTCAGAGCTTTAGATATCTTCAAAATGTTTGTGGGCCAACACTGGTTACATTTGTTGCAATTCCAGTTTTCTAGTATTTGTTGAACTAGGGCTATGAGCACAGCTCCAGAGATTTACTTATGTTCCCAGACTTTTTTTGTACTAACATTCAACTAACTAGGGCTGTGAATGTGACAGCCATAATTTTTTATGACATTGATTCTGTTTCATTTTTGAGAGCCAACACCCATTTGATTGTTTTGATCTCTCATACACACAGCAAAATAAAATGAAGTTCAGGAAAGCCCATCTGGGAAGAAACTGATAGTTCATGCTCACCAAGACTATGACAAGGCCTAACTCAAACCTGACTTTAAAAGAGTTTAGTAAACTCAGTGTTTTCTAGAATCACATAATATATACTTCTGTGCTTCAGTTACCCAATCTGTAAAAATAATTTTAATCTCATGACTCAAACTCTCAAGATCATACCAATGTTTTACTCATCTTAAATTCCCTACCTAGAGTTTAAATATTGATTTAAAATAAGATTTCTTTCTTTTTAATTAGATATAAAATCCTCTATTGCTTTTCAGAAATATTTGATGTCATATACCGCTATTGAGCTACTTATGCTTGGGAGTCCATAAAAAACAGAGTTCTTCTGTGACATCTTTCAGATATGTTCTGGGACACACAATCCCTTGTTTGGGCTTGAACATCTCCATATACAACACATATGAACACAGAAAAAGGGTTGTTAATTGTGTAAAAACTAAACTAAACTCAAATATTCTGAGAAAGCATATTACTTTTGGAAGTATTACTGTACTAGAAAACCAAAGTAAAATTTTTCATGTCAATTCCACCAGATTACTTTGGCATCAAATCTCGCAGAATTTGTTCAGAGGAAGGGAGGAAAATCAAATAAGATGCTTAATATTAACTAAGATAGGAGCTCCATATGCAAAAAAATCACCACCTTTTTGGATTATTTCACATCATATTTTTAAGGATCATGGTATTATAAATTCTTCAACTTTGACACTTCAGTGAAAAGAACATATTTATTTTAAAAATTTTCTGTGAGATACCATTTGCCTCTAAATCCTGCTGTGCAAAGTAGTTGATAGCATTAATGAAAACAGACAGTGGAATAACAGTCTAGTTATGATTACTACATGTAGGATCTTGTGACTAAGCTACACCTACTGGTTAGTCTATTTCTTTTAATGTCTTGAAAGAAGAGACAGACACCTGAATCTTAAACATTTTTATATGCCTCCTGAAATACTTTTAGCTCCAGGGAAATTTCTGTAATATAGTCTGTTTTTCAATTGCTTAATAATAATGAGCAGATTTTTTTTTTTTCTAATTTCTCCCTCATGTCAATAAAAGAATAGTGAAAAAAAAACCTAAGAAAAGTGAGTCATAACTTCAATATATATTACCTGATTAGGATCAAAAACAAAGGCAAAATGGCTGTTTAGAGAAATAAAGTCTGAGAAATTATGATTGTTTTTTCCACCTATTAAAAAGATCTTTAAGAAATACAGAAAGGGTTTATCAAGTGGAAAATTACCAGACAAAAACATCTTACTTTTTTTGCAAGATTGCAGATTTGGGAGCCAGGTAAGACTTACTAATCATTATTTATATTACAGCAAGACTCATAAGCACAATCAAATTCTGGGTTCCAATCCACCCAAGCACTGTACGTGACTGAATTCCTTATGGCATGATTCTTCTGCTTTCCACCCAGCTGTCTAGACAAGTAAAGCATGTGGACACACTTCTCAAGTCATTGTAATGCCATAGGAAGGTGATGTAACAAAGTCCTAGAAAACGTGAGGAGTGGCATGTAAGACTGAAGATTCTTCTCCCAGTAAGAATAGGTCTACAAGATCTACTATTTATGCAGTTGAGGAAAACACACATAAGAGGTTTTAAAAAAATGTAGTTAGGGGATGTATAGAGAGATCCCTCTCTTTCGCTTATCAAAAAGCAAGTTCCTTATTACTGTGTTTAAGGGCCTTAAGAAAAAAAACCTAACTAATCAATCAGGAAAGCAAAAGAGTTACTGACTGAAAATTGAAGTTACACACTGAAAAGAAACATAATGTATAGTTTTATTTATTATTTACTTTCTTGTCAGTGAGCTTTTTTTAAGATAAATTCTAATTAAATACAAGTTACTATGATCACTGTTGATCATATTTCCATAACTAGCAGGTACCTATTAGCTTTAAACATCTACAAATCTATTCTAATACTTCACAATATTAGCCATAGAAGTGACTTTCTTAAAGTAATTGAAGTAACAAGTAATAAATCAGTTTTTCAAAGGAACTGAAATAAAAGCTGTTCTTATTTAGATTTTGGGGAAGGAATCTGGAAAGGATTACAATATTCTGGAGTAATGAATGGAGCTTCTACTGAACAGAGGCATCAAGATAACCACTACTTCACAATTCAAGGCCTGAATTATCCAGTTTTGTCATAGTGGACAGAGTAGTTCCGTGGCAGAGCTGGGAATCATGGCATACAAGAGGGGTTTCCTGAGCCATGGAAACCCCAGGAGACCTCAGAGACTCACCAAGGGCCAGCAGCTCTCAGAAGAGACAGCGGCTGTTGAGGTGTTAGCAGGACCAGGGGTAACTGTGGCCATTCCCCACTCACACAAAGGTCAGTCCTGAGGAGTGCCAACACTTTCACTGGCAACCCCAGACACAAATATGGGCTGGGTGGTTAGTGGATTGAGAGCAGCCCTGCAGTGAAGGACTTGGAGTGTTTGCTGATGAGAACCAACATGAACCAGCAACGTGTGCTTGTAGCCCAGAAGGCCAATTGTATCCTGGGCTGCATCAAAAGCAGCATGACCAGAAGTCAAGGAAGGTGATGTTTCCCCTCTACTCTGCTCTTGTGAGACCCCACCACCTCGAGTACCACATCCAGCTCTGAAGTCCTCAGCACAAGAAGGACATGAATCTGTTGAAGCAAGTCCAGAGAAGGGCCACAAAGATGATCAGAGGACTGGAACACCTCTCCTATGAGGACAGGCTAAGAGAATTTGGGTTGTTCAGCCTGGAGAAGAGGAGGCTCCCCAGAGACCTTACAGCAGCTTTCCAGTCACTAATAAGGGCCTATGAGAAAGCTAGAGAGGGACTTTTTAGAAGGGCATGTAGTGACAGGACAAGGGGTAATGGCTTTAAACTGAAAAAAAGGTTAGATTTAGGTTAGATGTAAGGAAGAAGTTCCTCACTGTGAGGGTGATGAGACACTGGAATGGGTTGCCCAGAGAGGTTGTGGATGCCCCATTCCATGAAGTGTTCAAGGCTAGGAAGGATGGGTCTTAGCAACCTGATCTAACAGAAAGTGTCCTTGTCAATTGTAGGGGCATTGAACTACATGATCTTTAAGGTGCCTTCCCTCTCCATTCTATAGCCCTTTGCTAGCACTTGATTTGAAGCCATATAATAAGGCCAGAAAGGACAGAGTCGGTAAATAATCTTGGAGTGAATAAGTCTTGCAATCAGTGGAGAAGACATCAGACCTCAACTCACTCAAATTCCCCTGTTTATGATATAGGGAAGATTTTCTGATTGCTGGCAAATCATGACTCATGCACTCACAATTCCTCCTACTATGCACACAGGGCACACACAAAACAAACATGGGCTGTATGATTTGCACCTTTGTTGCATCAACAGTGGCAAGTGACTCTTACCCACCTGCATGTGTGTGGGCGACAACATGGAACTCACTGAGAGTGGAAAGAGGGAGACCCCACTCCTCTGCACCACATGAGAATGGTTCATTTGGCAAGTCCACAAAGACTTAGGGGGAATTTCCTGAGCACTGAAACATGAGACTAGTCAACCTATTCCTCCATGAGGCATGAAAATGTGAAATCTAAACTTATACAATTAAATACAACCACATATTCAAGGAAGAATTAAGTTCCAGATCACTTGGTCACCAGCAAGAACAGGCTTGATCTAGAGTAAAATTTGTCAATGGGCATCAGGAGTGACATCTGGTGACAAAGTCCTACCAGTTGGTAGGAAGGAACCAGCTGGAAGAAATCCCTCACCAAACAAGCTCAGCTTCAACATCAGAGTGATATGAGGCCAGCAGAGCTGCTCTGGATAAGAACCTGTGCAAGATTATTTTTAAATGAGAGTCTTACAACAGGAACTTTCAGTCATTGTCCAAGCCTTAAGAAAAATCTTAGTCTCAATATCTTTGAGAAGCACAATATATTGAAATCTAACTGAGAAAAGGAGTTGAGACTGGTGTTTGCATTTGTTTGTAACTGCTTACAGTCTCTCCTACTTTATTTTTTTCCTCATTGATGCTATACCACAAAATGTATTTGATTCACAAAGTCATTTGTGAGCAACTTTAAAACAGTAAAACTATAAATAGACCTCTACCACAGACATCACATGAGTATAACATATAATTAAACTGTGGAACTCACTGTCTCAAAACATTACTGAGGTGCATTCTTGAAAGGGATTATGTATTTACTAATACAGAAATAAACCTTTACAGAGACCTACAGGTACAAAACCAGAAGGCTTGTCAGTGTGTTCCAAAACATGGAAAGAAGGAAATATCTTACTGTGATGAAGTACTGGAATTAGGTGGATTGTGAGAGTAGGAGTGGGAGGGAGTGCAATAAATTGCATTTCCACCATTATCCATAGCAGGAGATACAGCTCTAGGATTGATAGTTGCACTAAGAACAAATATTCTACAATTCATAGAACTCATTCTGACAATTCTGGCAAAGAGACAGGTCATGATCTTTTCTAATGTATTCTAGGAAAACAAATTGCAATGTGAAGTAAATGGTTTAAAAAAGCCTAATTTGATATTATAGGATTTTTTGCAGAGTTGCTAGATTAGGGCTAATTTTATAAAAATATAAATTAATACTACATAAAAAGGTAAGTCAGTGTCATAACTAAAAATCATTTTATAGTCCTCATAAAAAGGATGTTATAATTCTAAACATGGGTGATATGCTCTTACTGACAAGTGGTATGTTCTGGAGAGTAATAATTGAGCCATTTGTGGTTTTCTCACAGTCTATATCCTGTGGGTCATCATTCTGCTCTTCACTAGGATTTCCAAGTAGGAAACACCTCGCTGTCAATATTATCTATATATTTCTTAAGGATTTAATGGTGGGTTTTATTGGTTGGAAATACTCCTTTTTTTATGTTAGTTCATTTATTTTCCCTGCTGAAGTGCTGGGGCCTGGGCTGTGGGCCCCAAGTTGGAATTGACCTATGGATGAGACACAATCCATCAATATGTTTTCTTCCCCAAGGCCCAAGAAACAGAACCTGGCCCACCTGTGTGAGGCCCTGTCTTCCTCCAGGTGATCATGGTTGGGGTGGTGGGTGAGGCTAGAGATACATCAACCAGGAATCAACTAGTTTCGGAGAAGAAACAAGGAGCTAGTCATTTTGAAGAGAGTTCCTGTTGGGGGCAGCTTGCTGAGCTCGCTCTCAGTGATGTGTTCCTCTTGGCTGATTCAAGACAGTGAGGAGCAAACAGATGAAGAATGAAAGATGAAGGCATGTTGAGGGGAAGTTGCTGAGTTTGGTGTTGGCCTGAGGAAGAAAAGAGCTAGCAGCACACCTGTGAAATGAAATGAATATTAATAGTAGGAATACAATTGGAAATAACACCAGACTTCTTCCTAACTTCACTTTCATAGATTCCCTTATCTAAGAACATCCCAAATCACACTGACAGCCCCATCTGTGTCCAAGACTGCCAGTGACCAGCATTTATCTGCTGAGGGTGGTAGTCTTTTATATTGAATACAGTCCATTTGTTTACAAATAGAGGCTTTCTAATCCATTATTCTACTGAATGAAGCACTTATCAGAGAGATGAAATCAGAAGACATTTGCACAGTGCTTTCCAGGAAGCTATGCTACAACGGGATTTTGTGATAAAAGGTGACCAAGAAATGATCTGAATCATGAGATTTGATTCCTCATGTTTATGAGCACATATTTGGGGACATTTGAAACTAACTGCAATGTGGATCAGACCTATCCTGGAACAGAAGTAAAGCATGTTTATTAGATTTTTAGTGATTATATGCAGTTCATCAATTTTTGCCTCATTTGAAAGAAACATCTTTTTCTCCCAGTGACCCGAGATTCATAGTAACTGCTGCAAGCCTATGGTATTTATGTGTAGCAAGAGTCTCTAAAAAGGCTTTGAGTCAGATTCTATACCCTTACCCGGTATAACAAAATTTCGAGTACACTCAGTAGTTCTGTGCCATACCTACTTAATTATGGTATCTCAATAAAAACCATAACAAATAAAACATACATTCAGAAGTTTTTTCATTAGGAAATTTCTGCCAGATCCAAGTCAGGAATAAAACAATTTCTGAATATTTTAATAATCAAGTTATAGTCATCATTGAACATCTTCCGCATTTTTTTTATATTTTATAAAGTAAGACAGATTGTATCAAAAGAATCAGGCTTTTATTGTTGATTTATTTTCTCAAATGAAGGAGGGAATTTTTCCTATGAGAACATAAACCAAAAATCAGTAGCTTCATCACTTCTCCAAGTCTCTGAGTTCAGTATCAACTTAGAAGCCTTAACCCTCTTGTGAGTTCATGTCTGGACAATCTTGATTTTTTGCTTCTCTGAATCTATTTGAGTCTCTTGATTTCTCCCACAAATATATTTGTTTCCCTACTCAAAACACTGCCTTGCAAAGCTCCCAGACCACATAGTTTCAATTCCTCAGGAGATTTTCATATTTTAGTGGTGTTGGGCTATGTTTGGGATGGGTTGTTCTGTGGGGTTTTTTTTATCAGCTTCCTTGATTTCTCACATTTATCTGAAAGAAGATTGCAATTGCAACTGCATTTAATGTAGCTTAGAATATTTATAGTACTGTAACATCATAGACAAAAAGAGCTAAAAGAGACCTCAGGAGGAACTTCTTTGTGCAGTTTAAACCCATTACTTCTTGCTCCACCCACCACGTAAACAAACAACAGATTACAACCTCCTTCTCATCAACCTTTTGTGTCTTTAAAAGCTGTTGACATATTTATCTTCATCTTCTGTGATGTAAAACACTATTGTTTCGTTCTCCTTTTGTAAATTATCTTCTAAACGGTTTTCTTAGGTCTCTTCAATTGGGCTACCAATCACTCAAACAACGAACTCAAAAGTACTCTGAAAGCCTAGTCCTTAAAGTTTACCCTTGTGCCTTCCCAACTACAGCTTTGTTCATATGCTCCAGTTGATGTTTGGGTTTTAGCTACACTATGCATGTTTTTGACTTAGTTTATGGTCTGTATTATCTACTTTTCCTGCAGATCTTGCACATGCTCAGAGGTTTTCAGATCCTGTATTTATTAGCTGACTGCTTCCACCTGGACTCTTGCCTGTAAAAAGTTAGGAAAATGTTTCAGACATCCTCAGAGAAAACTCTACTCAGTGAAAACCAAAGTTTTCTAGAGAAAACTGAAAATTGCTGGAAAATCTGAACAAACTGAAAAAAGAGACATGACTTATCCCACATGACTGAACAAAAACAATGCTAATCTGAGTCTCAGTTTCTTAATCAGGACCCAGTCTTGGTTACCATGGGAGATGGATATCATAGTAGACAATCAGTGTCCACTCCTTCATCAGTGTAAGTATCATGGTGACAGTGATATCCACCTGTCTTTATGCCAAGCCACTTTCAGGAGTAATGAGCAGTGTTGTTACAGAATTGTTTGTTGCCCAGCCAGTTATTCTCTACCTGCCCTAGTATAAAAGCACAATTTGGATGAAACATCCCTTGGTTCTGCTCTGGCCCAGAAACTGCCTTTAGGACTATGTTGTGATGATGAACTAGATTTTAATCTTAATTGTAGCCTCAAACCCAAAACAACCCCATGAGATTTCAGGGGTGTCAGCAGATTCACAGGACCAGCAACAATGTAGAAACCAAACCACTCCTCCCCTCCCCCAGAAGCAATCTGGCTATGGTGCTCTCAATACTATTATCACTTTTGCACTTGCCAAGAAAGTGCCAAAAAATCTCTGGGGAAAAAAAAAAATCACACACATTAGTTCTCAGATACTTCCAGATGGAGTTTTGGCTCAGCATCTGAAATATTTATTAACTCATCAATAATATTCTCCTGCAAAACAAACATTTTTATTTTTCAGTTGTAAAATCAAGTATTGAAGAAGTTTGGAATTAATGCTATGTGCTGTCACAGGTTAATGGAGCAGAGAGGATTAAAATCAATCATCCTCAGTGTGAAAATATATTCATTAGTATAGCTAAAGAAAACATATCACCTTTAACTTCTTATCCAAGCAATCAATTTAAAATTAAATCAGCATATTAGTTAAACATTTCAAGCTTTAGAGGACACTGTATTTAATGGCAGTATTAAAGGCGTAGTAAAGAATGTATTTTTATAACAGTGTAAAGTTTCCTAGCACTTCTAGGTCTGCAACATTAGAAAAGTGAAAATGGTCCAGTCAGCTTTGACAGGGTGCCTGCTGGCACATGCAGATTCCACTTTCCTAATCCTGTCCTTCAAGCTGATCTCATCTCAGCAGCCATGGGAGCTGAATTCCAGGTTTGTACAGCCACACAGACACTCCTGCATGCCTACCTGGCTGAATCAGTGACACCAGCTTCCAGAGATTCATACACCAGACTGGTTGAGGATGCAAGATGAGGTGTCTCTAAAGTCAAAGGATGCTTTGCAATAAACTTGCTAGGCAGGTTGAAAACCAGACAGAAGGTAATTCTGTTGACTTCTTTCCCAGAAGACAAACTACTGCCTGCTGATAGCTCTGGGGATATCTTATTCTATTACCTTAGAAGTTCAACCTTGCTTATAACAAATGAAATTACAGCAGGCAAAGACACAGAAAGCATCAATGCCAAACTGTAGTAACAGTCTAATAGTCCAGGATCACAAAAACTCCACAATTACATTTGTTGGCTTCATGTTTTTAACGCTGAAAGGTCAAGGTCAGCTTTGCAGTTATACAGCAAAGCGATGTACAAGGACAGTCACTGTTCAGTAAAAACTGTTAGAAACTATGCTCATATGGTCTTAACTGCTCACTCTGAATCATGGTGACATCATGCTGCCTCCTCCTCCTTTTCAGCTCAGAGGAATGCAACTAGAAAGGAGGATCCTTAATGGCTACAAGCTATGAAACTATAAAAAACCATAAGGCTCTAACATGCAGTTTTGGTGAATTAGCATCCCATCCACTTCTCAGGTGCAAACTCATCTGAAGAAGAAATCTAGAGGGAATCTAGTACCTATGTTTTTATCATCCCACAGGTTAATCTGTATGACATTCTAGCACATTCCTAACAATTCCTCCAAAATCTGATCCTTCTTCTGATTTACCACATTTTTCTAAAAGTAACTAAAATAAGGGTGAATAATTGGTTTTGTGTTGGCCTTAAGGGATCACAGGAATTCACAATGGATTCCTTTTGGGCTTTGAAAATACTGGTAAAAATGCAAACCTCATTCAAGAAATATTAAAGAATATTAAGAATATTAAACCAAGAAATTAAACTTTAGTGCTTTGAAAGACAGTGAATAGCCCAATTAAATGAGGAAAAGAAGTTTTAATTACACAGACAAGACATGACAAACATGACTAGGAATGAAAGCATCTTTAAGTGAAGCCTCTTTCTGAAGAAACTCCAGTGGTGATTTTTTTGTTGGTTGTTTTGGGTTTTGTTTGTTTGCTTGGTTGTTCTTTTTTGAAGAACAAGCACTACTCAACATTTCTTAAATAGATGCCAGAAAAATCAGTCTTTTGGAAAAGAAACTTTAACTCCTGCAAGTGATCCCATAATGGCATTAGATTATCCTTTCATTTCTGCTTAATAATCAATAAGACAGTGGATAGTTTACACTGCTGAAACCACAACCTGCTATAATTCCATTTGTAGTCCTTAGTGAGCCAATTATACAAAATCTTTCTAACTTTTTTTCTTTAACTAACTGCCTTTAATACATATTGATCTGATTGTATACAGTGTATAAATCCAACCCTCATCTACAGAGAGGGAAGGAAACAATGTTTGCAATTGACAAGACAAACTTCAGTAGTTTAACCTAATCTATCTAATCAAATGTCACTCACACTTTCTGTCAAACTGTTGAAGCATCTCCTGCATTTAATGCATGAATAGTACTAACAGTCATCCAAAAATCTCTGAAGATAAGAGGTAAATCTCAGGTTCAAACTCTGAAGATCCAAAGGAGATGTGACAAAATAATACAAGTCTATAAACAAAGAAAAAAGTTTCATCCTATTTCACATGCATGTATGAAAAAACTTTAAAGTAATAAATATTAATTAAAATGAACAAATACTATACTAGTTTGTGTGTGACATAGGAAGACATGATGAACACAACTGATGCTTCTTTCCTGATCCAAGCTGATTGAGACTGAAGATAATTACTGCCTCATGAATGACTGGCAATTTACAGGAAAACATGCAGTGTTTTGCTAAGAAGTCAAAGCATTGCACACTGTGTAATCATTACAGAATGCCTCTACCAAATCATAAAGTTACAAAATCTCAACATCAACAACTAAAACATCATAACAACTAAAATCAGCTCAGCTGCAGGTATTTTTCTGCCCCATCTGGTGCCAGAGGAAGCAGGTTTCCTCTTCATGATGAGTACAAAGAATTTTGACTCCTATTACCAGGAAAGCTGGAAGAAGAGGCCTCCCCCCAAGCTTCTGAACTCATCTGGTATCTGCTCACACAAAGACATCACTGTTCTGAGATAAATTAGCCCCTGGAATGTTTTTGTTTTTATAATTGTGTTCCGAAAAGGCAATGTTTGACACACATCTGGAAAAAGCGTGTATAGGTTAAGGATGGAAATGGGAAAGCCTTGAGAAAATAAAACATGAAAAGAAGCAGACTGGGTGGGAAAAATGCTGCAGACTAAGTGAGAAGGTGAAAGGGGACTATCTTATCAGGAGGATGTCCTGCAGAGAAGCTTACCAAGATAGCATTTTCTTCTGGGGCTTGGAGATGCTTCACTTGACACACATCACTCCTCAGCAGAGTGGGTGGACAGCTAGTTAGAGATTTTATATGAAAGTGAAATCTTTAAGATATAAATACACAGAGAGAATCACAGAAATTCTACAGGGGTTTTGTGGGGTTCTTTTGTGTTGGTTTTGTTGTTTTTTTTCTTTTCAAAGACATCCTTGGTAGCTAGAGAAATGCCATGCTACATTCTGGCTGTGTAACATGGGTGGAAAAAAAAGGAGCCACGGAGGTTTAAGTGCCACCTTCTTTTAGCCTGCTCTTTTGTCTGGGGTCTTCATAACTGTATTTAGTAGAAAACTGGAAGTCTGAACAAACAATATGGGAGGTGTATTACAGTACATAACATGCCTAGAATCTCCAATGCATTACCTGCTACAGCCTTATCTCCAGTCTACCACCAGACCTCAAGATACTGAGGTCTGACCTGATATACTTCTGATAGTTACAAATGTCTCTACAGTTCCTGCAGTCCTTGTCCTTCCCAAGAACAGTCAAATATTCTTTACTACCAGTGAAGCTGAAGCTCATTTCTACTCAGCATACTAATATCATTACTAGAAAAAGCATCTCACTTAACTTCCCAATATGTACTCAGAACTGTTTTCATATAATCTGACCATTGCCATCTGTAAAACCCTACACATCTTCCTGTTACTTCTGTATATACACAAAAATAAAACTAGACAGCCATCCAAAATTTGTATAAATACGCTCTGTAATGCAGTGTGTGGGGGGAAAGCATGTTAATAATATATAAATACAAAACCAATAATCAGCAGCCAGTAAGCTCAAGGAGGTATGCTTGCTACTTACTTGCTTGTAGATATTATTGTAGTGCAAGAAAAAAATCTGATCCATAAACAAGACTGAAAAGAAAGAAAAGGTCAGGAAAGCAATCTTACATCCGAATTATTCCAGACAAGTTATGAATATGTGAAAAAGACTTCAAGCCTAATACTAAATCTCAAGAAGAGTTCTATTAGTTCTGTGAAACGAAAAATTCCACAACTAGGAAAATAATTTAAAGCATATAGCAATACAAAAAAAAAAATGAAGGTGAAATAATATTCTACTGAACTCTCTAGTGAGGATTAGCAGTTGACCTCCAATTCACAGGCTCTTGACAACAGATTTTAAGGCCAGAGGTATTAGATGGTTTGCATGCTATAATCTAAACAATTTATTTAGCTATCATTGACAGAGAGACAAATGCTGTATGTCAACTGAAGTATGATTTCAGAAAAATACCCATTTGATTTAAAGAAGCAAGAAAGACACAATCTACCATTCTTCTAAACAGTTTGTTCTCCTAGGAGGTTGGACAATGCTGATCTGAACTTCTGTAGACTGGCAAAACCTTGAATCTGAGTCTATCATTTCAAAGTTTCAGCCAGACTAGCTCACTATAATGGTCAATCGATAAATATAAGGAAGGTTATCACTGTCCCACACCTCTAGCAAAATTTTAAAGGAAAGGATTGGATAAACATGGAAAAATCTGAGTATTCAGCCTAGATGTTAAGAAAGGGAGAGAGGCAGAATCAAACAAAAACTTTTTTTCTGGTTTTCTTATTTACTAGTTAAGATACCTAATCTATTTTCCTTCATGTCCCTCCCCAAGTTAGAATCTTGACTGTTGAGAAGCCTGGCCCCGGTGTCTACCTCTCCAGCACATTTCACAAGATACCTGTATATCTAAGATTTTAAAACTCAAGGCAATTGCCAAGCAAAGAACAGGCACAACAATAACGACTTTCATCACTCTTCAAGAACCTTCACTTTCAGCATTTTAGTTTAATTTTTACCTTTGCAGAGAGCAGAAAGGTGTCTGTCAGTATGCATGTCACAATAGCTGGTGACCCTTCTAATCCTGTCATTAATCAATACATACTAACATTTGAAAAGCCTTTGTTAATGAACATGACTTCAGTAACAACAGTATGGGACAGATATCTCCAGACAATTCCAATACACGAACATTTTTAACTGATCAAATTAAGTCTTTATTATCTTAAATACTTCCTGAAACTCAGACAAGAACATACCAGAAGTCTAGATTTTCTGGAAACTGCTCAACTCTTACATGCCCTCTTTACATAACTATTCAAATAGCTTTTTATTCTGGTTATGTATTTACTGAACAGGATTTATTAGAAATTTATCCTACTTTGCACAATAGTAGAATATCAGAATAACAGTCTTTAGCCATGTGTGTGCACCAGTCATAGCTGGCTAAAAATCAAGGAGCTGTGAGATGCCCCTGTTTATGTTACACCTATTTATGTATCCATAAAACCTAATGGAGACATGAAAGAGGCTGTCACCAAGGTAGCTTGAAGTTTCCATTTCCTTACCTGTAACCAACAGGCAAAAAAGGTATATAAGCTTAACCACGGAGGTAGTGGTATAATCTATATTTCATAATAAATATTTTATATACTGGTATCCCTCTGTGACTCAGTGGGGCTGCAGAGTCACTGCAACCCTTCCCAACATGCAAGTATATATGCAAGTATATTTTACAATAAAAAAGTAAGCCATAAGAGTACTTTGTATTTGCTTATCCTTCACTAATAAGCATTGCATATATGTCACACATATGCATTCATACTATAAGTCCTTCAAAATTAATCTCTTACTCTGCTTAAGGGAAATGTAACTGAAGCTTCATACAGAGAAAAATTCTGGTTTGTTTTCCCCTCTCACCTTTGCTCCACAATCATACTCAAAATCTGGAGTGAGGATGAGGACAGTGCACGAAAGATGGCTCCTTATAAGCACTGCTAGCAGGGATTGCAGCTGGCAACTAGTTTAACGTATTTCACTTAACCAAATGAGTCAAGTGGATAAATTATCTCCTTTCCACACTAACACAAAAAAGTGAAAGGACTTAAATCCATTCCCTAGTTCTATATGTATTAGGATGTAATATACCAGTGACTGTTTCAAATTCTCTTTCAATATTAGTAGAGATTCAGGCACAACAGAACTTAAGAGGCAAAGTTAGCCTGTTCTGAGACATCCATACTCACTCTGTCCCCTTTTCACTGCTGTGAAGGCACAAATAGGATCAAAGGTAGTCTGTCCTGCACCTCCAGCAAAAATGTTCCCCTCTTGACTAGCATATATCCAATATACATATCTCTTAATTGTCTGTTTCTTGGCATCATTATAAGCACAAGTTAAGAGCACAGCCCAATTACTCTGTGCTTTAGTTACCTCCAAATGCACAACACATTCTACAGAGCAATCAGAAAAACTGGAGTTCTTAAAACTTACCAAAGGCTTGGCCCAGGGCCTTAACACATACGTGGTTGAGCTACAGAAGCGCCAAACACCATATCCGCCTCTGACACAAGTAGAAACAGAACTTGCTCACTATCTTTGAAAATTAGGCTATCTCATTTTAAGTTATCATGTGATTATTGATTACTTAAGAAAAGTCATTCTGCCTTTCATGCTCAAGACAAAAGTGATGCAATAAACAAGGGTCCAAAGTGAAATTTCTCTGAACATAACAGCAAAGAAATCAAGTTTGTTACTATCTTCCAAAGCACCATATGTGAATCAAAAGTCATACATGTACTGCACATCAGGGAAGACCAAGGGTCAGATGTCCCCTCAGCAGCAGGGAGCCAAGTGGGACAGGAGCCGAACACAGCAGACAGACACAGTGCTGGAAACAGGGTTCATCAGAGCCACCAGCATAGCAAGCCTATCTGGTGACAAAAAACACTGGGGAGAGAGAGAGGGCTGGAGACAATGTAACATACTCATACAATCGGTTCATGCAGAATGCAGATTTGACAGCTGGAGACAAGTTACCTCAGGAAAAGACTAAACTCCCAAACCTGAGCTTAAACGGGGCTCCTGGGACCACTGCAGGGGTGGATGCCCCAAGTGCGGCAGGTCAGGGCAATTAAAGCCGGTAAGTACCCCCAGAGCCCCATCACTATAAGATATTGTTGCTGCCTTACTTCAGTGAGTAGGGAATTATACGGGGAAACAAACAAAACACTACAACAAAGACCACAAACCAACCCAAAAACATCAGTTCCCTGTTTCCTCTTATGCTTAAGTTTTTATGTTGTCCCTCTTCTCTGTACTGAGGATGCAAGGCCTACAGCTCTTCTTAGAGAAATTAAAAGGAAAACACAGACTTAGCCCTTTAAGAAAGATAATCTCAAGTGCAAATAGTCCTGCAGGTCACCTCTTTAATGCCTAATTTATTTGAACAGCTGTGTATTAAAGCTAGCAGAATTAAGCATCCTCTTTTGTTAGCTGAGAACCATTTTAAGTAAAAGTCTGAAAATGTCATAACATTTCATATTTAATCTATACAACTGCAAATTCATTGGGATGTGTGGGGGAAATATCTCTTTTGTAATGCTTTTAATCACTCTTCATTTACAGTGAACAATTGCACTCACAGGAGCTTTTTCTATACTTGGATTTTTTTGGCAATTAATTCCCATTGGGTACAGTTTAACTACTGACAACATCAATGGGAGTGGTACTGTTGCCCAAGTTTCAGGATCTTAGAGTCTTATTTCAGGTCTAAGTGCATATGAGTAGTCACAGGTTACAGTTTAACTGTAGTCATGGCCTGTAGAGCTGCACTTCCTTTAACATAAACAGATCCCACCACAGATCAGGCCACTGCTAATTTTTTCCCAGCTCCATCATCACCCCAGGGGTGCCTATGGGACTGTCCGGAAGACAGCGTAGAGCACAGAGACAGTTCCAGATGCTAGTAAGGATCACTAATATTATCACAGGTGTTAAAAGAACTTTTCAACTGTGTTTTTGGTTTTGATGTGCTTTCCACTCCTAACCCTCCATTTATATTCCAGATCAGATGAGAAAGCGCCTGCGGAGGTTCAGCCCCGGCCAGGACCCAGGCACCACGTGGCACTGCCCCCCCACCCCCTGGCAGGAAGGGAAGAGGTAGGAAAATACAAACCCTGTGGCTTGAGATAAGGAGAATTGAATACAGCGGTGCAACAGGAACAGCCGGGGCACAGCAGTGACAACAGGGAGGAGACAGCACACAAAACGAGCGATATAAAACGCACTGACCTCGAGCCCAGGGGAGCTAGACAAACCCAGGCGGGAACTGCCCGCCCTGGCATCAGGCATGATGTCTCATGGTATCGAACAGCCCATTGGCTGGCTCGGGTGTCCATCCTGGCTGTGGCTCCCTCCCCACTGCTGGTGACAATTAACCCTATCCCAGGGGAACTAGGACTATACTGACACTAATTCATGTTTGAAGAAACAAATAGGATGATTCTGTCTTTTAAAGGAGAGATCTTACTGTAGTGTCATATTCTCCTCCTAGCAAAAGGCAGCTGCGTGGCACTACATCCCCAGCCGCGGAGCTGCAGGAGCTCTGGCCCTGGCCTGGGCCTCCTGGCCCAGGGAGGAGAGCAAAACATGAGGTTCACAACCAGTCTAGTAGTTGGTGCTGAGAGAAAGGTAAAATTAAATTTGCCATTTTTAACTACTTCGAGGATTTTGACATACACAAAGAAGCAACTCACTTGCCTGTCTTGTAGTCATTCTGTGAATAACAAAAAAAAATTCTGCCACTTTTTCACTTCCATAGTTAAAACCAAATTTGCTCTAGCTTTAAATCCAGCTGAGGTTTTCCTGACTCTGCTGTGTACTGTGTCTCAGAAGTCAATGCCTGAAATACTCTACACAACCAGAGAAAGAGATTTAGGCTGTACTTTGAAAGAAATGTAAATATAATGCTTCATTAGATGCATTAAGGCAAAATTACCTTTCTGTTCAAAATGAGGACCATTATCATTTAAAACCTGAAATATCAAAAAAGGGGAAAGAGCAGGGAAGAAAAAAAGTAACGACATAAAATGAAAATAGCTTTTTTCTTTCTTTTCCTTCTTTCTTTCTCCTCTCCTCTCCTCTCCTCTCCTTTCTTGTCTATCTTTCTTTCTTTTTAGAGGAATTACGAAACGATTGAAAGAATCCAAGGAAGGCTAGCCAGACGTTCTCAGACACTGATGCAATGGGACTTAGAATAATGTATTTTTTCTCATCTCAGTCAGTCAAAACTCAGGAGCTGAAAGCTGACTTCACCAATATGATGAAACTAACTTTAAATCCTTCAGATGATCACTATGATATAATTGATTAACTTTGGTTTGGTTTTTGTTGATTTATTTTTTTTTTTGTGGTCTAGTTTCTTTATTACCTTTTAGCAAATGACAGAATCCATTCTCAGACTTATTCTATAGATGTTTTCCACTCCCAAAAAAGCTGAAATTCATAAAAATTAATATGACTCCAGTAGTTAAGTTTTTAGGACAAATAGCAAATGTCAGTGAGCTGTGTCATAAAATCTTGAGAACTGCATTCATGAAAATCCAAGTAGCTACAGGGGAAGATTTTCCTGCCTAAGCAGAAGTCAGTGTGGGGAGTTGTGAGAAGTGAGGTCCAGCATGTTGGTGGGCACCTGCAGTTAAAAGGAAGGAGGCTTGAATGAAATAAGGCAAAGACACACTTGCTTCTGAAAAGAACTGACAGTTAGGAATTCATCTTGCTATGAAGGTCATCTTCACAGCTTTCCTAATTTTGCTTTACATACTGTATTAATACTACATTTGTGACAATTACAGGAAGTTATAAACTTGTTTTATTGCTCTTCAGAGGTACTGTTGTGTCCAGTTAGCTTGGTGTTACAGTTTTCTCTAATTAGCCAGGAAATACACATCATAGTTAAGTACACCATTTGAGAGGCTGGAAATAATTAAACGCATTATTCACATTATTCAACCAGACTGGAAAAAGTAAATACATTTGAAGAACTAGTCTTGAAATACTCTTTCTGATGCTGGCAGCCAGTTACATCAAAACTTTAAGAAAAGCCTGAATATGTTGTCAGAAATACACAGCAACAGTCAAGACAGTGAGCTGTATACCTCCCTGAAGTATATATTCTTTCCTTAAAGGAAGAAAGTATATGCCTGTATGGAAAACAAAACAAAACCCCAAAGTGACTATGTGAAAAATGTAAGTATAATAACAATGAAGAATAATTAACATAAACAACAGTACATAAGCACTGAAGCTAACTGAAACTACAATCAACTTAAAAATCAAGACAGCAAAATTTTATTCTTCACGTTTACTAATTACAATTCAGCAAAGATTTTCACTGCAAAATAGTTCACTGTGATATCTGAACAAGAAACATTATCTAAAAACTTCATTTTTGATAGCCCTGCCCTAAATATCCTCAGATTCAGATGAGGCTTTATTTCTACAAAAGGCCAAAGCCTACAAAGGATTTAGGTGGCTAAAAAAATTGGGCACAGAAACCTCTGCACTGAGTGCTCAGGCTCCCTGCAGAGTGCATTCAGAGCGCAGACCTCTCACAGCAGCACTCCAAAAGACAGCTGGGGGGCTGGAGCCCCCTCAGTGTGCCTCAGACCAGCAATCACTAAGTAAAAATTACCCAACAGGGACACTCTGTGGTCAGGGGCACATCAGAAATGTCACACTCTTCAGGTGTGGGTCCCAGAGGCATACGAGTGCTTGCTGTTCCTGATCTCCAGTCCTGAGCATCCTACTGGAGAAATAACTGTTGCTTGTTCCTTTCCTCTGAAAGTGGGCACACCTCATGTTTTAAACATAATCCATTGGCCCAGGTCATCACCATGGAAGCATACTCTTTTCATTTTGGACAGTCAAGTTTGTCCTGAATTGCCTGTGATGTGCATCTATGACCTCTTCAATTGATGGGCTCATCTTTACTTCAGGTGCATTAGACAGTTTGCAAGTGTGCTCTCACAGAATTATCACTCTTTTATGTGAAATCTTTATAGGACAGTAAAGAGCTTTTAGGAGACTTGTTTACACTGGAGGCAGCCCTTAAAGCTGTGCAGGAGCTAGAAGTTCTGTTTTGTGAAGAATTTTCAATGTATAACAAAACACCCAGAGAACAAACCATCCAGGGAGTTAAGTTTTAGCAGGGGTGACAGAAGGGATGGAAAGGTATTTTTTAAGTGTTGTAATTCAGAGAGTGGGATAAAACACACCAGAAATATAAAGTAAAATGCAAGTGGTAAAATCAAAAGCAAAACTTAATTGTTATGAAACTGGAAAAATGAGATTTTTTTAACATTGTAGTAATTTCTGCCCTCCCCCCCCCCCCCNAATTCTTGCCCCCCCCCCCCCCCATTGGAACATTGCAAATTGTATCCAAAGAAGAAATGCACTCATAACAGAATCATACATTTCAGCAGAATATGATTTCTTCCAGATTTCTTTGTCCTGGACTATTTCTTAACTCTTTCAAGAGATTCATTCTGAATAGACACAAAATTTACATTTAAACCTGCTTGTTGTCAGAGCATTTAGGAAAGTTCTTATATGAAACAGACAACTAGAAGAAAAGCTATTTCTTCATCATGTATTTCAAACTAGCTTTTAGAACCTAATACTTCTGATGGTTCATGAAACATGAGGATATGTTTACTATGAACATCAGCAGAAAACTGCTTGCTTCAGCTTGCCTTTACAAATGAAGATCAGATACAAAATTCGTTTCTAGTGACTTTGCAGATTTGAAATAACCCATTCTTGTTTGAAGCTAAGACAAATTAAATTTAACTGCCTTATAAAATATTTTTCTATTTAAAACTATTTGTGTGATCTGAGTCTTTTTCATGACTTGGCAGTTATATTAAAACAAAATGAAATTTAAACCCGAAACAAATATGCCTCCACAGTTGTAATTTGAACTTCAACTAGTAACAAAATCAATGTCAACAATGAAATATGCTCACCCTAAAACAATACCAAGATTAGAAGAAGCATTTTTCTCTGTTCATTCCATTCATTTGAACTTACAAAAATTATTATCTCAAATTAATGATTTATACAAATTAAACATATTTTTACTTAATTGAAACTGTTCACGAACCACCAAATTCTGTTGTAAACTTATGCAAGGAGGCAAAAAAAAAGGCTTAAATAATTTTTATTTTACTGCAGTAAGAGTGAATCTGTGTAAAATTTTCCTGAACAAAACCAAGCAAGTTTTTGTTAGTAAGTGAAAGCAAAGTAGTCATGCCTTAAGGATAATTCATTTTGCTGTAAATCCTTTTGTCTGCTGTTGCAGTTGAAATATACATCTCTGACATAGGTACATATACCCAGAATCTAACTGAAAAGCCCACTGAAATCACTAACACTATTTTCATTGACCTCTAAGAGTCAATATAGGCTTATGGCCTACCTGTTGATCTGTAACTGTGTTTGTTTTCACACAATATTACAGCTGTAAAGGCATGCAACAGAATGTACATAAGCAGCTTTATTTTTAAAAGAAATGTGTAGCAGTTGCATAGAAACTCATGTCTGTGTTTTGGACATATATCGGCTATTATTTTGCTGTCCATTCATATATAGCAGAGATATTCTAGAATTAATCAAATTAGGATAGTATTATTTTTGTAGAGTTTTGCATCTTAATAATGGTGGTGTAATTTACCATACTGTAACCATAAATGGGTAATTTGGTGATTTTCTCTTAAAGATATAACTTAACCTGACACAGCAATGCTAAGTGAGCTTGGTGTAATAAAAATCACTCCATTGTTATTTGTTGTTGTTGTATAATATTTAAAACAAGTGACAAGAACAAATAAAAGATTTTCAGGTTCTAACTGCTTCTGGAAGAAAGGCAAGTCACAGAACTTCAGTCTGCCTAACCTAGTCCAGTAAAACCAACCATAGCAGATTGGCAAATTTATAAAATGTCCATGTTTCCCTTAGCAGAAGGAAAATTAGGGCAAACTGAACAACACATTAATATACTCTAGTCCAGTAGCTCTATGAAAAGTTGAAAAATTCAAGAAGATGACATTCAAACTTTGACCTTGGGTGGCAGGTCAGGATTTCTTACACACCTGGGAGTCCACAGAGACCCCAGTAAACAAATGAACTTTCCTACACAAAGCCCTAGGTAAAAACCAAACTGTAACACTTCATCTTTAAAAGAGTATTTCTCAATGCTTATTTTGTTCTTAAATGCAAATAACGATCACATGAGCTTACGTATCTTTCAGTTCTACATGGGGTTTAGGCAGACAGTGTTTTTGTTATTTTATGGGGGACTGAAGATAGTGCTATTGATTTCAGGGAGCTTGGAGGATGAGAGGCTGCTGAACTTAGACCTCTGCAACAGCAAAAACTGGTGTTGAGGTTGTGACAATTAATACAGTAGCAGCAATTTAATGAAGCATTTCTTTCTATACATTAGTTAAAAATTAATTTAGAACCCAGGAGCGTGATCCTGGTTTCAAGAAAATCAATGTTTAAACACCCACTGAATTGTACGAAAGAGAGATAAACTTCTGAATTATTGACCACTGCAGCTTATGTCATCTCTTTGCAGTTCAGGTGTCTCATTTCTTAAGGGATTTTAGAAAGGCTCAAAGTCTTTCCTTATCTGAAACACTGAACAAACTCAGACAGACTCAGACTTAATCTGTACCACAGGAGGACCAGTCTGACAAACCAAGGCAATGCATCACTCCCATGACACTGGATTTTTCTAGCACACGGAATTACACTAAACAGCACATGTCTCACCTTTGCTGTCCTAGCTGTTCAGACCAAGCAGATCCAGTTCCAAATGTGCTAGATCATCACTGCCTCTCCATACTGGTAACAGACATATATTCCTAAACAAATAGTCACAGCTCCAACCTCATCTTAGTCAGCTTTCAGTCTGCTGGTCCTTCAGGATGTCCTTATTTCAGTAGCATCATCACAGACATGATTTCTTACATATAGGAGAAATTCAGATTTTGTAGGAAGAGGAAATATTTGTCATTGAAATGAGTGATAACTGTAAAAAAAATGGTCCAGTCTTCTGAGATAGAAAAGAAAAATACTTTTTTTTTTTAAGCACAAAAGAACAGTTTCTGTGTAAAAGCTTGTCTGCTTTTTCCACCTACAGTTAGTTTAGCTCCAGTTAGTTTAACAAAATTTCTTCCTATGTAACATCAGGATTCCTTGAATTAGAAATGATAGTAGTATAAACCTGATAAATTGTAGCTAAGACTTTCCAGATGTAACAATGTGAAACCCAATTTGCACACTTAGAATACCATATTTAGGGGCAATAAAGTCATTTCAGTTCCTAACATTTTGAAGATTTGTTATTTCTCATTTTGTTTTCTTTTTCAATTCCTTTTGGTATGTGCTATTAGGATTACGTCTGCCCTATTTTTATAAATCAGTGTAGTCCTGTATCAATCACCAGAAAAGGCAGATTTACGCTTACTAAGAATTTAAAGGTGATTGTATAATTAGCTACAAAGCAAGAGCAGAAGAGATCATTTCACTGCAGAGCAGAGCAGAATGTAATAAAAATTCACTTACTTTGTTTTGTTAAAATATACATCTTCTAAATTGATCTTTTAGACAATAGATGGTGAAAGTTAGGTAAACTGACTGAGACAGGCAAAATAACAAATTAATCCCAAGGTAAAATATCACAAAAACAATAAAAGGAATTCTTTAGACTTTTTAATGGGGCTGGTCCAAAAATAATAATACAATTTCATTTTAAACATCAACCAATATAAAATAAGTTTTATTTTCGTTTTATCTGATTCTACCTGTATTACTACTTTAATAGCTATATCTTGAATGTAATTATATGTTTAAGTATCCTTACTATCAGTATGTTCTTACCTGTAATGACTGCAAGTAAATATGAATAGGTGTGGGAGGAGAATAAGACTTTCTGTTTTGTAAATAGATAGTTTGCCTTTTTTCTATTTCTTTTTTTGCCTTAAGTCATGCCTACTTGTCAAACATTTTTCTGACAATAAAAGTAGTGAGTTTTGCTAAATTTTGTGTTTATTCAGATTTTTGTTCTCCAGAAAAAGCGTAATTTAGCTTGGTAGACAAAAGATACACATAGTCTTGCTGCTTGTCTTCAACGCTGACCAAGGAAGATGCAAGTGTAGAGTCATCTACAGAACAGTATAGAAATACAGCAGACGTTAATAAAGAGGTGCTTTCTTAGTATAATCTAATAGCTTCCTCTGATCCAAAGTTCAAGGTCTTCTTGAGTATCAGGTCTATCTTATGTTTATGAGGCTTTGACATATTCTTCTTCTCTGAGTCTGCTTCATGAGTCTTTAAATTTATCTAAATTTTTGGCATCAGCAACATATTGTAGCAACAAGTTGCATAGATCAATACTTTTTTGTGTAGAAAAAAACCCAACCAAAACATTTCATTTGGTTTGAACATACTATATGAAAACGTAAGTTGATTTCCATTGCTTTCTGTATTCAGAGAAATAGTGAGTAGTCATTGCATATAAATATGTCTTCCTCAGGCAAATAATACTGCTTTAGATCTCTGTAATTTCCCCTTTCCTTGTGTCTTTTCTGTTTTGTATAATCCTAGTCTATTTGTATGTCCTTAATATAGAAGCCATCTGTTTAATCAGCCTTCTCTCCTTTCAATTCACCTTGTCTTGTTTTACTGTATCTCATTTTAGATAAGAAGATCAGAAACTAATTCAGTGTTGAATCTATGGACACTCCACCAACATATACCATAACACAATGATGTTTTCCTAATATTTCCTAAGCCTCAGTTGGTTTATATTTTTAAGGATTTTTTTTCATATGAGAACTTGACAAGATTAAATATGTCAATGGTTGTAAAAGGTCTACTTTGTTTTCTAGGGACGAGTGAAGGAAAGATAAAGTTCGACATGAAGTATTTAGAATTTAAATCTATAAGATCTTAAACTCAAAAAAAATATTTTGTCAGAGTGGAATCTTGCTATTGACAGAGTGTCTAAATGAATATGAACAATAAATGACATAGGTAACATGCTTAATTACTTTATTGAAAATAGATTAAAAACAACTGCATAAAATGCCCTGCACAGAACCCCTCCATCACACTGGCATTTTTAGACCTGCTTTTCCTACCCATGTTGTATTTGGATATATTTTTCAGCATCAGTGCTGTCTTTGATTTTCTGCCCAAAAATAGAAAAGCTTTCAATTCCCAGAAGAGGTTACTGTAAATAACAAACAAACCACCAACCCTCTCCTGTCACATGCTGAATGCCTTTTGTGCTTTTCAATCTTCCATTCTGGAGATTTGAACTGGATGAATTATTAGCTCATGCCAGCATTCCTTTGTCTTTGCTGGGACTGAACTATCTGTCTCACTATCTTGCTCTCTGGACTGCTTGCTTGGTTCCTGGTCTGCCCTTTCCCACCATGGAATTTGAACCACAGACTGTGTGCAGGGGAGCATTGCCCAGGCTGCCAAAGCTGTGCACATTACTGCCCCTTCCCGGCCATTTACCTCTCCACACCTGAAAGCAAGAAGGAAGCATTCGCCCTCTTGAGTAATTACAAATGTGATTCTTATTTTTTAAATAATAGATGCTTTTGATGGGAATTTTTCCTTCAAAGTCTCATTCTGAACACTGGCTTTATGAAGTCTACTTGCATGAATATCTGAAAACAACTAAATGACCTTTCCAATTTTATTTGAACCATACATTTAGATGAAAAGAATACAGAGATTTTTCAATTAAAAAGAAAAGGAAATTGGTTAGGTGACACTTAAGAGTTTATCAGGTCTTCAATGATCTGTAGGAAGTTAAATATTTGTTTTGCAAAGCAAATTCCAGAGCACATTCATCACCATTGTTCAGCTCTATATGATTTAGCAGACGCAAGCCATGGCCTCAGCATTCCATTGCAAATACAGATGTTGATTCTCTTTCTGACCTAGAAAATGTCACTTGAGTCTTTCACCTCCCAGCTTTAAATAGGCTACAATTATTTTTACTTTTATCAAAAGGAGTTTGTGAAAATCATGGTTTACCTGGCTATTATGAGGGTGTGCAATGGGAGTGGAGATGTACTACCTTTTTGTCTCAACCTCAGGATGTTTAGTCACGTTTGGTAGTATAATATAACAGGGATGATAAACATGGTAAATGCTCACTACACTCTATCCTGCATGTCTGCCAGTGGTTATTATGATTATTACACATGCACGCATGGCTGCTGCAGAGAGGGCATGTTTGAGTCCTGGGGAGACTGAAGTAAACGCTTCCTTTGCACAGTCTGTAAAGTTGTTTTGCCTCCATGATCTTGTTTTTGAGAGGGGAATTTCCAAATTAGGCCAATGAGGCCTTAATGGCACAAGCTGGCTTTTAATTCATATTTATGCTGAAGTCTCAGCATACTGTTCCAGCAGCATAAAAGACTATAAAACTAAAATAAATTATATTTACAGCCACTGTAAGGCCTCTTTACAATGTGAAAGTGACAGAAATGTGAAAAGCAGGCATGTTTGCAAAGTATTTTGAAGGGGGTCTTGTTTTATAAATTGGAAAGCATTATAATCTTTCAAGTCCCTATCTTGTGAACGTTTCTTCAGGCTTTCCTCCTTTTGTTGTGAGGAAAGGTTTGGCGGCAATCACTTTACACTTTTGGCTGACAAGAGTATATATGGCACTGCCATCCACAACACTAGCTCTACTAACCTGATGAGCATGCTGGGGAGGCTTGCTCCCACCAGATCTTTCACAACCCGAAACACTGTCAAACCTGTTGACACTGACGTATTTTGGAGTGTGGTAGCTCCAGCATGGGGTGTGTGTGTGTGAAGCTGAAATGGTGCAAGAAAGGGGAATAAATTAGGAAAAGAAGGGGGAAAAAAAAGAATATAAGGAGGGCTTTCCTACCAGTATCACATAATAAAATACAGAACAATGATCCATAGAGTGCGCTAACTCACGTAAAGGAATTGAAAATGCTATTGTAAGGAACAGTTGTGCTTTAACTACATCTTTAACTTCCTTAGGCCAGATCTAAAATTCTTTATTCAGTCATTAGTACAGGTCTTGAAATGAATACATTTTTTTCTTTACTCCAGATAAAGAATTGTAAATTTGGCGTTTTGTGTCTGTATGATTAATTCCTGCAGTGCCAAACTGAAGTCTGTAATATTTAGGTTTGATAACCTACTGTATACAAGCAATCTATCAAAAGTGTTATTAAGTTAAAGGCTAGCTGATTACAAAAGATTTTTCTATTTGATTTACCAGAAATGACACAGTAACGAAACACACACACTCTGCTGTCTGTGGTTCATCTACATGACACTTTTATCTCAAAAAATGGAACAGAAAAGTAATAAATAGGTCAGACATAATGAGTTCTACTTTCTCATCAAAAGTTAAACCTCAGTGCTGTATATGGAATGGGGACTTACTCACGTAAATCTCTGGCATGACAAACCTGAATCTCTTCTCACCAAAATCACTACAAATTAGAAGGTAGCCAGTATACCAGTATCGAAGAGCACAGAGGAGCAATTCCCAGAGTCTTAGTTATGTAAAAAACAAGGTGATGCTATTTAGAAACCTCACCCTGGAAGGAAATCTGAAATGTATCATTTCATTTTATTAGGATAAAAAACCCTTGATAACTCTGTCCAGGAAGGCTGTAAATCTGGATGTTGGAAACAGGAAGCAAGGGTGACTGAAACACTATGGTTCAGTGGTTCACACTTTCTGTTTAACTGAACTTATTTTACATTGCTCATGCAATGATATGCAGCACCCAGAAGATTACATGCCCACAAATTGTTAGAAAGGCTATGCAAAAAAAGGATCTATAAAAGAGGGAGCTGAGGTGCCTTAATTTACTGAGACACCAAGGTCCTAATATTGTACTTATAGCCTTGATATTCACACTAGAAGTCAGTCATGAATTCTCATTAGTCATCAATGGAATTTCTTGTTTCTGTTTCATGGGCCCAGAGCACCAAAGTATTAGACTTCCTCTGCCAGTGGCACACCTATTTCACACTTTGCAGGAGTTCTGCTTCCCTAGTCTTGATTTAATAGGTCCTGATACATACTTTTTTCAAGCCTTGTAACAAAAAAGAGCAGAACTATGATGAGATGAGTGAAGATACATTTCCTAAAAGTTGTCTTAAGATTACATATACTAAGATAATTTCCCTTCAGAAGATAGGAAAGCCTTGCTGTCATCAAAGTCAATAATCCACTAGAACAGAATTATGCCAGAAAAAGCCTGGAACCTTATCCTGCTATCCCACCATTTTTGTGCTACAATTTATTTCAGACAAGTTAATCCTTGCTTCTGATCATATTTAGTTAAGAATTATGACCACTGCTGGTGAAACCTAACAGGTTTTGTCCACTAGTCCATTAATGAATTATCTCAAAGGAGAGAATTTTCGGTCAAATTAAAGAGAAAACTGACTTGAGACAACTGCACACGAACAGCTGTCCAGTGAAGCAGCTGTCTTGAGTACAAACCAACCTGAATTGTAAGTGGGTCAAAATTTCTTAGCTTATGGGAGAGATGATATTTGCAGCATGAGACTGTATAGTACTCCCTCAGCAACAGGGATTTTTCTAGGAAATCCATGACCCTGCAGAGATTGAACAGCAGTGAAAAAGCAGATAACTTTCAGAAATCATAGTTTTAAATAGCTGTAAAACCTCTCTCTACTGTATTTTTGTGAGACATAATTCAACACATTTTTACAATGACAGTTATGAAATTACAGTGTTATTAGTTGCTAAATAGCTGAGCTAATGTTGAATGATGTTAGCAGAGTTCATGAAAAGTGAAGAAGAAGACCCTTTCTGGTAGATAAGAATAACCAGAGCTATTTAATAGACAGGTGAATCGAAGCAAGGAGATGAAATGGTTTATATAAATGTGTTGTATACAAATAGCTCTCTGTTAAGGTCTCTTGTAAATTGATATTTGCTTTCTCTTTCTCTATGTCATTGTTCCAAAAGGAGCAATATTAGTGTCTAATAGCAATATCGTCAAAGGTACTTAAGCAATTAGCAATTTTATTCTCTTCTGCCCATCAGGATATATCCAGAGATATGTAGATAAGCAGAGTGACTGACTCTTAAACTTTGTTTAAAAGTAATATTCAAATTCTATCATTTTACTCATGGGCAGAAAATACAAAGTTTTCTCTTGAAAAGAAGACAGTGCAGAAATGACTCACTGGAGAGTCTCTTATAGCTTAAGAGTTCAGCGGAACTAAGGAGCATTATCTCTATGAGATAAGAAGTTCAGAGCAAAGTTTGAGATAGAGCTTTTGCTGAACTGAAATTCTGAGTTGATTTCATTCTTTCAGTAACTACTCACTGTCACAAGAACTTGATGTGGAGCAAAGCCATTGTCTATGAAGGGAACAACGACTACAATCACTATGTCCACCTGTCTGTAGTTTATGTATCTTACAATTGATCTCTTTTTTAATTGTCCCTAAATCCAGAAACTGATGTTGCTCTGCTCATAATTACCACATGGAGTGACACTAAGCAATGCTCAAAGATGCATCAGCAAAATATAAAATATCATTTATAGCCACAGTTTATCTAACCAGATTATAAAGATAATATACTTAGAAGGCAGAAATAACATCAGAAATACACTGGACACAGAGATGAACCTTTCAGGAGTTTTATAATATATGGCAAGTCTTCAACATTCACTCACAAGTTCTTTGTAGAATAATTCTAGTGAATACATTTATTTCTAACTTCTTCCTGGAATTAATGCATTCATTCTCCATATTTCCCAGATGCAAACACTGATTAAATGACTAACGCAGTTTAAAATATAACTGGAAAAATCATTGCTGCAATAGTGTAGTATCTCTTTAGTTTTTTCTTCCTTCCCTCTCTGAGTTATTTCTAATTAGCTCCATCCTAAACAGAGACTTTTAGTACAGCTGTTCCTGTCACAGCATATACCTTGTGCTAGCTGTTTTCTGCTTTTGTCCTTGATAGGAGCATTTTACTCTTATCCTGTCATCTTTTTGAGGCAGCTTATAACATACCAAGAGGCACTAATCAGAGTTCAAATCCAAGTCACGCCAAACTCTGAACCAATGATTAACCAAAGCAGACAAACAATGAAAAATGACACCACTGTCATTCACTTTACCCCATTCAAGTCTATCTGAACAGACAAGGAGGGAAAGAGAGAAGCCACTTGACACCTCTTAACCAGGATGTCCAGGATACACTCTGAAACCAGTGAGAGCACACTAAATGAATGGTTTCCATGCAATGGTGCCAGGGCAGAGCCTGCCCTTTGGGATACAGGGCTACATCAACAGGCAGGCTGTACTCTGTGATTTCTGAGGCTCTGAACCATGGCTTGAGATATGATTTACTTGGCTAGCCCACTAATTGTCTTTAAAGTGAATCCCAAGGATAAGGAGGTGAGTTGTAATGGTGAAATATAATGTGCTTTCTTTATGTTTTGAAGATTGGTGTCACCTACTCTTTTTACTGACTGACTCAGTTATTCCCGAGAGTGCAAGTTACCAGATTGGCTTAAGGAAGTTATTCTTAAGATTATCTTTTTTTCCTGTAGAAACAGAGAGGTCCAAATTTCATTCTTAAGCCCCACAACTTGGAACAAAGAAAACTAAAATACCATCTTAGAATCATGCAGTAATTTGGGATAGAAAGGACATTTAGAGCCATTAGTCCAATACCCATTTAAAACAGGGCAAATATCTAAGTTAGACCCTCTGCTTGTTGTGAAACCAGTACCTCTGCAGGGAGCAGGCAACTGACCTAAATGGAGAGATTTGCCTCTGGTTCCATACCTGCCTGGATATTTTGTCAAAAGTGCTTTGATAGAGTTTGATTCTTTCTTTTCATTTGGTTTAAAGAATGCAGATGGAGCATTCCAAACAATGAAAAATTACTCTTCTGCATGGCCAGGTGAAAAATACTCTGTGGAGTATTTAATGGGCTTTGCTAAAGCATATAGAAAATGCATCTTTCCTGAGAACCATATAACATGCAGATGTTACAGGGAACAGGAAAAAGGAGCTAGAGAGCACTCTCTGTCTAGGAACTACGCTCTTCTTAATAGCACATGTATTTCTTTTGTTGCTTGAGATATCAAATACAAAAAGGAAGTTTTAGCAAGATCATAAGTGGCATGGGCTCAAGCCCAAAATACAACCATCAAAATCTTACAAAGGGAAAAGATTGAGATGAGGAAACTTAGGATACAACAGACTCATTTGTTATTTCACTTCCTTTGAAATACTGAATCATAGACTAGACTAGAATACCAGGTTGGAAGCGACCTCAAAGATCATCTGGTCCAACACAGATTCTTCCTCTTTCCATTAAAGATCTCAATGAGTATTTCTACTCCAAGACATGTTCATGAGCTCTCCCTTTGTGTGACAGTTGATCAATACCAACCGATGAGACCAGACCTTAAAAAGACCTCTTTTCCTGGCTTGCTGTGAGTCTGGTTTAGGCATTTCCTAAGTCACTACTGCAGTACACTTCTCTTTTAATAATACCAATAGCTACCTTTACAGCTTAAGCTGAAATACAGGAGGTGAGGTGTAACATTAATACTACTGCCAGGGATTTCTTTTGCTCATTCTATAATATCAAATGTGAATTTTTTTGATGAACACAGTAGCAAAAACCTGACCCAACAGACCTGTCTGTGTTCAGGGAATGTGCTGTTTTCTATGCAGGTATCATCATAAAATCAGGAACAACTGTGCTTAATACAAAGAACAAGAGAATATAAATTATTCATTAATCAATCACAGAGGTCATAGCCTGAGTTGCTCACTGATTCATATGCCATTTGTATCTAATTTTTCTCTGCATTAGATACCTTTATCTGCTATTTTAAATTCTTCTTGGTTGAGAAAACTGCTCACACAAATGTCATATGCTTCCAAAGTCAAATATAGATATGAATTTCTTTGGATTTTAGACATATGTATGGTGTTAAAATTCACTATGATGCATGTTAGGGAAAGATTTTGTTCTCGTTTCATACTTCTCATAGAATCATAGAATGCCAGGGTGGAAGGGACCTCAAGGATCATCTAGTCCAACCTTTCAAGACAGAAAAGTACAGTTTAAATGAGATGGCTCAGCACCCTGTCAAGCCGAGTCTTAAAACTGCCTAATGTAAGGGAATCCACTACTTCCCTTGGGAGACTATTCCATTATTTAATTGTTCCCATAAAGAATTTTCTTCTGAACTCCAATTGAAATCTTTTCAAGAGCAACTTGCAACCATTCCCCCTTGTTTTTTCCACGTGACTCCTTGTAAAAAGGGAGTCTCCTTTGTCTTGATAGCCACCCTTTATGTACAGGTACATGGTGATAAGGTCTCCCCTAAGCCTTCTTTTCTCAAGGCTGAACAATCCCAGTTTTCNGGAGGCTGTGGGGGACCATGTCGAACACCTTGGAGAAGTCTAGGTAGACTCTGTCTGCTGCTTGCCTTGCATCAACCAAGTGGGTCACCATGTCATAGAAAGTGACCAGGTTTGTTAAGCACGATTTGCCCCTGGTGAATCCATGCTGGCTTTGCCCAATTATGTGCTTCAGTTTGCTTGTCATAGTCCCCAGGAGGATTCTGAAAATCTGGAACACCTCTTTCTACTTTGGTGAAGATACAATCATTCAATCACAGCAGAAGTGGGTCCTTGCCTTTAGTAGGGCTTTATGAACTATGGAAGCTTCATTTTTCTTCGCCCCAAAAATATGCATCCCATGAATGAAAAATCTGCACACCAGTCTGCCCTTCAAAACAGAAGAGCACAAGTAAAAGGTTGGGATTATGTCAATGTATAAACCTCAGGGCTCAGATTTTATTTCAACTCCTAAATGTGCAGAATTGCCTTGGAGAAGTGAGATACTTTTGAAAATCCCAATAGCAACCTATTTGCTTTTTTAAGACAGCAATATAGCTTTTAAAAACTGTTTACAAGTAAGCCAGGATCATAGTCAATAAGCAACTACACAATAAACAGCTACAACTAATCATGCATTCCCTTTATAAAAAAGAATCCTGGCTTGAACAAGCAGATGAATTTGGCTAATGTTGCACATTTTACACATATTAGAAACTGCTTAGATATAAGGGTAATGTTTGAAGAAAATTCCTCATTTACTGATGCAAAGGCTATTAAGGTTTCTACAAAACAGAAAATAAATTAATACGCTCAAAACCCTGTTTTTAAATTACATAGCATTGACAACAGCTTAAAGGCAGTTATGCAGGTTTACATTTTTTCTCATGCCTGATACCAATGGTGATTGGTGAAAAAAATGTTGAGGATATTTACTAAAAGTGCGAGGAGATGAAGGTGCTGGCAAACAGCTTTTAATTTTGTTTGATAGATTCTTGTATCCTCAAATTCAATTGCCCAAAATCTGTCAAACAGAAATGAAAAAAAACCCAAACACAAACACAAAACTTATGATTTAGAGAAAGGAAAAGAAGAATGACTGAATAAATTCTTTATGAAGTATTTATTTGGCTTCATCTTACAAGAGTTCACAGTCTGAATCCACTTCCTGTACTTCTATCTTAGTCTGTGCCAAGGTGGATTTATATATCCAGTGACTGTATTAAAAATCCACCATCTTGATTTCTTTTCTTTTTTTTGCTATGTTAATTGTGAATCTTGGAAGCACAATATGGTGTCCCCAAATATCTTATAAAAAGCAAAATTTCAGAAAGACAAGGGACTATAAAAGCTTCTCCTTGTACACTCGGCAGAACCATGGCAACTGAAGGATGTCTTTGGGCCAGTGCCATTATCCTGATTTTATAGCTGACACCAAAATAGTACAGTAACTGGAGACACGTACATATTATAGATAATTGTATTCCCTTTAGCTAATTCCAAAACATCTGTGCATGAGACCACAGCCACACTTTTCAAATGTCAAAGTGATGCTGGTAAATCAACACTTCCATGCATGTGACTGTGCTATAATGAGCTCCCAGGTCAGCCAGGGTTACATTGTGGGTGGCTCCAGTCTCACCCTTTTCCAAGTGGTCCTTCTGATCATAACCAGTGAAAGAGCTCCTGTTGTGACAGTGTGCTGGTTCCTCAGCTGTATTTACACATACAAACACTTTCTAATGCTTTGCTGGTTCGTACAAAAATGTTTCACTAACATATAGTGTAAATTTTTGTTTTGCTGAGACAGTTTCCCTTAAAATATTTACTCACATGTACATCAGCAGTTTCTACAAGTGACCTCATATTTGTTATCCTCTTTGGAGATATTCTAGATAAGGTAGCAGACATATTTCCTCTTTATTCTAGATTTAGTTACTTGTTCTTTCATCTTTCTTTTTTAAACAAAGAGCAATGATAAATCAGTATTTTCAGTTAAGATACAAGATCTCTCCAAACTCTCCTTTTTATTTATCATCTCAGAATTAGTGCTCTAATTTGTCTGGATTTTAATTTTCCTTTTAAAACAGACATGTTTCAAGTGGTACAATTCTGGGAGCTGACAAGGCTTTACATAGCTCATTTGGCAAAAGAGAAACTTACCACAGAGTAAGAGTGTGAAATTACAGCAACGTGGTAGCTGCCAGGTGCATGTTCTTATCCCACAGAAAACATGACAGAGCTTACCTCTTACCTGCCAGCTTGTCAAACAAGGCACCGGGGCACAACACACAGCGTGCATTGGATGTAAAAATCTTCCTGAGAGAAAGCAGAGCAAGCACCTTAGATAAGAAAATCTTCAGGAACTACAAAACTGCTGGGTTTGCAGACAACTATGAAGAGGAATATAAACTAGAGCCTTTACTTATTTATAAACCTCATATTCACTTCTCAGTGCACAAGTTCTATCACATTTCTTATATATCAGCGACTTTGGCCTAGAAAGCCTTACTGAAAGCACAGGACCTTGAGCAGGCAAATGCAAAAGTGTTTACTCAGGGGTACAGAGGTGTAGCAGGAAAACCAGCTGAATATTAGAAAGTACTCATAAAAAGTCTGTTACCTCCTATAGATAAAACGTTCTCACTCTTCCAGCCCCTCCACATGTAAATCACATCAATTTACACTCCATTTCACTGACTTATACTCTAGCAAGTGAGTGTAAGTAGGTCTTAAGGTGTCAAACTGAGCATAAAAGAGTCTAAATTACACCCTTTATGCATCACCTCTGAACTTAGCTCATAGGTTTTAAACAAAAGCAGAGTAATAAATTGGTAGTTTGGAGGAGGGAGGACATTAAATGTATGTCCATTTTGGTTTCTTGATATCACTGTATTTCATCAAAAGTAATAAAAAGCTCCTGCCTTTTTCCTTGAAAAAATACGGAACTCAAATTGAGATATACATAAAATTATTTAAGCAATTATTTAAGGACACTAAATAAATCTGCGTTTGGGTTGTTTGTCTGGGTTTTTTCCTATCTCAGTTTTGATCTGTCCCTGAAAAGAAAAGTTTCAGAAAAATGTATGTTATTTTCTGTTTTGGATCACGCACTAAAATTTCTATTGTTAAACTTCATTCTAATTCACTGTCAGTTTTACAATGGAATGTGCATTGAAGAAAATTGCTGATGAGGTTTGTGGCAAAGCCAGCAGGCTATGAATAGCATCTCAGAGTCAGTAAAATAGTATTTAGAAACAGGAGAATCTATTTATTACCAGTTTACTTACTCCTGGGGTCAATTATTGCTACAAACATGTAATTAAATTAAGATGTAAATTTGATGAGCCTACTCAGTAAAAGCAAGGCCTGTTCTGCGCTTCGAAAAGGTAACTAAAAGAACCGTCCCTCCATCACTCCAGTTAAAACTAATTGGTCTCTAGAAAATATGAAAACTCCTTGGTTCATCTTCCCCAGAATATTATCTCCATTAACTTACAAATGTACTGAAAATTGGGTTTCTCGAAGCAGAATTGAAGAACAATGTGATTTACTTTACTAATGGAGAAAAATCTTGAGGATTGTATTTTGCTAAGGAGGGTTTTTGTGGGATTTGTTTTTTGGGGTTTTTTTCTCCCTGAATTTGGAGTGGGGTTTCTTTAATGTATGATGTGGAGCTGGAAGGGAAATAGTATTTAAGCTGAGAAACCTGTTATTATTAGTGCTCTGCTTCCACAGTTTTAAATTATGGTACTAGATTCTGGTACTGATGGAAATGGGGAATTGCATAATTCTGTGACTTCCTCCCTGATAACAAATTAATTAGATGCCAAGTGCTAAATGTTGGATTCAATGCATTCCAAGGGACACTTATGAAAACAAAAGAATTTGGCATCTGAATAGCCCATGTTTGCTTCTAGAAACATTTATTTATTTTTAGGCTTCAAAATAATGACAACCTGTAGAACGTAGCACTCATATTTTAGAGCCCATATTTCCTTACGAAGATCTTTTATTTCAATTTTAATAGAATTCATTCTTAGAAATTATGATTATGATTATGATTATACAGCAAACTTATCCTGCCAGCACAACTCAGTATAGCTATGAAAATCGAAAAACTTGCTTTTATGCATTTGCTGAACCAGAGATTTTCTTGAAATTGCCTTGTTGAAAGGTTCTTCAATATTATGAACCACGCAATCTTTCAGTCTTTATCCAGACAACATTTTCAGTTAAATAAAGACATTTTCTGGCATTATAATACAGCCCTTCAGTTTACCCTTAGTTCAAATCACTTCAGCTGGTCACAGTTAAGAACAGAGAGTTAAGACTTTGAGTCTCAGAACCAGAAAGACCCAATGAACTAACTGAAACATGAAAGTTGCATATGTATCTATCCTGTTTAGCATTTCTAACAACAACCTGAAGGAGATGATGAAGAGCACCTTCTTCCAGTTTGCAGGTGATATCAAGAAGGGACGGAACAGTTGATACAGGTGAAGGTGGAGGGACCCAGACCTTCTGAAAGAATGGGGACAGCAGGAGCCTTATCAAATTCATCAAAGACAGGTGTAAAGTCATGCACATAGGAAACAGAGCCTCTTGCAGTGTTATAAGCTGGGAATGGCATAGTTGCAGGCACTTGTGCTGAGAAGGTCCTGAGAGTCATAGTGGGCAGCAAGCTGAGCTTGAGCCAGCAGTGTGCACCTGAAACAGCAAAGATCAACTGCATCTTGAGCTGTAAGAACAGGAGGAGAGCACATTCAGGAAATCAAGAGAAATGTTTATTCTCATTTACATGCCACTCATTAGACCACTACAAGACTACTTTGTCCAATTTTGGCCCACTCCATACAGTAAAAACATTGATAAAGAGGAATGAGCTCTGCTAAGGGCACAAATATGACGGGGGGCTAGATTGCTTACCCTGTGAAGAGCGGCTGAGAGACCAGGGCTTATTGACCCTGGAGAAGAAGGTTGCCTTGGGGTGACCTAACACCTACACGAAGGAGGTTGAGAAGTTGGGGCAGTTCACACAATATATGGAAAAATTTTCTCCTTACAGAGCAGTTAAGATGAAATAGATTGCCCAGAGAGATAGTACAGTCTCCATCCTTGGATGTTTTCAAGGTCTGATAGGATAAAGCCCTGAGCAACTTCATCTGACACTCAGTTGACCCTGCTTTCAGCAATGTCTTGAACTAGAGTAAAGCAGTACTGTAGTACTGGAAGAGATATCTTGTGTGTCAACCTGTCTTGTTACGGATTTTTTCCTGAATGCCCATATACCTCTCTAGCACTTGTACAAGGTCCTACTAGAGTTATTACACATCATTCTGAATAAACTCTACTTTTAATCTTCTGGATCATGCTGATTTTCCCACCGAGGAAAATAAGCTATTCCAGTCACAGCACATTTTGGAATGACTATGTCAAAGGCACTTGGGCCAGCCAAGCTGTACATATTAGTCATGCTCTTACTAATAACATCGTCCATCAGAAACATATTTCACTGTGATCTCTGGTTTCAGATCTCTGGCCCACTGAATTTCCATTACATATACTCCTTTCTCTTTGGGTTTGTTGCATTTTGTTTTTTTAAGTGTGAGCTATCCTAATGTTTTGTTTACCTTTAAAGCAAATATAAACTAAATTAAATTAAATAATTTTAAATTTAAGCAAATTAAACTAAAGCCTTCCTTATTACTTTCCCATCTATTTATTTTCCATTAGAATTAAAGGGGATATTATTTAAGAGGTTAGATAATAATTGCTTAAAATTCCTATAAAGCAGTGTGAGCCTCCCAGGTAAATATACACAGGAAACTCATTTAAATGTCAATAATAGTAATTAGTCCATTTCCCCCATAATACTATGAAAGTATTATTGGAATACTTCAGGATATGCATTTTATTCACCCAATAGGCCAGAAAACTTTATCTGGAACCAGTATTCTACAATGTATAAAGACCTATCCAGTCACATAATATTCCTCTGTTTGCCTATATTATATATTTTACAGTTTTAAAAATTCTATATACACTTCAGCTGCAAGCCAAGCATACCTACACCTCAATATTGCTAAAAACCTCCAGAAATGTGCACAAAATTCCTTTACGTACACAATTAATCACTGGATCTGCTGAGATCACAGCAGCAACTTGTTCGTAATTCAACTTTTTGCTATCAGTGACAAAAATACTGGCATGCTTCACTCATCCACAAGTTTTTGTGAGATCTAAAAACTAATACTGTTTCTATCAATGTGAACCCTTTTCTGAGAAGTGGAGGATGCAGAACATCTGCCATCTACTTTGCAATAAGTATAACCGAAACTGGGTAAATCAGTGAGAACCACTCCTGCCTGCTTTACAGAAATTCAGAATGAGAGGGTGAAGGAAACAGCAGAGGTTTGACCATCCCTGAGAAAATACCAAACATTTGCAACATCATTTGTATGGCTTTTCCAGCTTTTAAGAGCTGATATCACCAATTGCTGTGAAAAGAACTACTGCTCTTAACAAAACAAAGGGGAAAAGCAAGCAGGTAATCAGACTGATGTCATTTTTATGACTCAATAATTCAGAGACTACAAGAAAACTTGAAGTTTTTGAGGTTTCAACACAAGGCATTTACTGCTAACCATGATAACTTGTGACTTGTATGGGTTCTTTTGAAAGCCTCTAGTCCATGAGGGTTTACCTTCAGCTAATCATTGTCTTCTGAGAAGACAGAAGAGCTGGATTTCCCATCCTGACAATGTGAGGAGACTCCTTCACCATCCAGCATTCAGTGATTCACCACTGAGTAAGACATCCAGAGTAGATGCTCTGTGATTCACACCAGCTCAGAAAGGGCATTGCTCTTTCACCACTGTCCAGCTGGACTTGGGATTGGTAAAGGGCTGACCTATAATTCAACAATTTCTACTAAGCTGAGTGGAGTCAGTCCTGTGGTGAGGGGATCCCTTTGCAGAACACTAACAGCAGGCAAGCAATGGAAAGAACCTCCTGCTGTGTTCAGCTGAGGTAGGACACATGCCAGGAAGTGGTCTTTCCTCTTCTTAGCACTTCCAAAATCATCTCCCAGGTGTACAGGCTGTGCTGGGTGGGAATGGAGAGTGTCTGATCTTTTATTAGAAAGCTGCAGACTCACTTAAGCCAAACACACTAGGATAATAAGGAGAGACAAGTTATACAAATGTTGAATTTGGCTTAAAGGTTGTTCCAGTATAGGCAGATCCCTGGCTATTCTATAAATAAATATATTTATTTGTGTATACATACACTATACATATATATGGATGATGATCCCCACCTATGCTAGAAAGAACTATTAAAAATTTATTTTCACAAAATACTGTATTTCAAAAGGTAATAAGCAAACAACCTTCATTTGCATTTAACACTGAAAAGTGATTTGTTTGTCCTGTTGTTTCATGGTTTGAGAAGTACATACAAATGTAAAAACAAATGACAGACTGCTTATTAACAATACAAAGAATCTAAATGAATATGAAACAGTTTTCAGATATCCACTGTTCCCAAACTTTCCTCCATCCCTACCTCACATTTTTTAATTTTCATATCTTTGATCTACCTTTCAGGCTTCCTCTCACACTGCCACTGAAGGCTGCAAAAATAGTGTAAATTATAGAGTGTTCCCTGAATCTTTTTTCTTTAGAGGATTCATTTTGTTAATAGCTTTCAAATCAAGTGTAGTGCCATCAGCCATCATGTCACTCTTTCACTCTGGAAGGCGGAACTGATGAGGAGAGAGAGGTTACAGACATGCAGAAAATACAATATAAACAGATGAACTATTTGGATGAAGAAAGTGAGGGTTGCCTCACTTTAGAAGACACACACATTCCTCCCTCAACATATGGCCACTGCATTCCCAAAATGTAAAACAGGTCACATGTTTCTCTTTTCCAAAATGCTTTTGTGCTCTGGTGGATGACCAGAAGGCATCTGTTGAGTTTCAGTCACAGCGTATACATTGTTATCAGAAGATGGGAAAGGACTTTGGATATGTCACCTAAATCACTGCTGGACCCATTCCAGTCAAAAGTTCTTTCCCTTCAATTTGGTTCATGAAGAAGACTCTTGGTGGCAACTCCACAGATTAGGAGACCCTCTTCTTGATCAGGAATTATACCAGAAGGTCTTGAATATAGTCAGATTCTGACTCTGGCTCAATATCTCTTTAGCTTACAGCTGTCTCAGGCCACTCCTTCTCATGCGCTTCCCTGGCAGTAGTGTGGCAGGAGTAGGAGAGGCAAAAAACCCTGAATTTGAACAGTTACTGTTAGGTGGAGAGGCAGCAGCAATAACCAGTCAAGCGGACAGTAGCTCTAAATGATACTGTCAGCTATATAAGCTGGACCAGAGTTTTTTCTTTCACCTGCCATTGCTAACCACAACTGATAATGAAGACTGTGGTGGTCCCCGGTGCTGCATTTGGATACAACAAAACACTGGTGGTAACACAGAAAGAGGAAACTTAAAGGGAAGATATAGCTTTTGGGGAGGTAAAAAAAAAAAGAAAGCAAGAATATGTCATTTCTAGAATATATGCTTGTCTATGGGGCGTGGCCATTTCATCTTCCACTTTGTATTATCTTTGACCATGAGCAAGCTGGGAAAAAGTTGAAAGTTGCTGGCATTCCTATCTGTTCCACAGGGATGAAAATGGCTGTATGAAATAGAGGAGGAGAGATTAACTGGAGCATTTTCCCTGACCCTTTTTCATTTTCTTTTGTAAGTTTTAACAGCACAGCCACTTGTGCTTATTATATTGCACTTAGTGATTTAAGGCTTGAGATTCTGGGGTAAGATAGGAGGAAGTCAAGAAATAAAAGGGTAGGAGAAGGAAGGAGGGAAAAGGAGTATATGAAGAAAAAAAACAGGTGGTATGAGAAGAGTTTTGCTCTTTGAAGCAATAAATAAATTAAAGAACTGATAGTAAGAAATAGTTAATCCACAGCATACCTCATCATAGATGAATAAAACAACAACTTCAATTACACAAATGGCAGCCAATCCACTGTCAGGAAGGAGGTGAAAACTAGCAGAGGTGATTAAATGGCAGCAAAGTAAGTCACAAGGTTTGAATGTGCTACAGTTTATAGCAAGGTAAATTAAATGGCAGGAACAAGCAAGCTGTGAAATATCTGGACAAAAGACTGACAGAGTTTGTGACAGAGCAGCAGAGAAGCAGAGGACATGGGAAGTCAGAGATGAAGTCCTGTCTCTGGCTCTAAGGTCCAGGAGGATAGACACGCTTCTAGCTGCTGCAGCTGGAAATGATTTTTTCACCAGTTACCTAGGCAATATCACAAACTTGTTCCTTCCTCATTGTATGACTAGCTGTTTCTAGTGGAAGTTCAGAAGTTTCTCCAGAGTCATGTTATTCTCTATGATAATGAAGAACAGGAAATAGACTAGAAATAGAATTTCTGAATCTTTCAAACATGGATAGTTGCCAGGAGTCTTGGATAAGTACCTATTTCTTGATTGTTTCTTGGGGATGAATGGCAGTATTGATAACAGGTGATCCATTCTGCTGTTTTGCATGGAAAATGAGACAGTGACAGCAGAGATGTGTGGGTGGGTGATGCTGCAGTTGACAAGGAACTGGTAACCAACAAAAGAACAGAAAAGAGGAAAAAAAATTCATTATTTAAAGAGTTAAGGAGCTGAATCTATTTTGCCTGTGAAGAGGAGATTCTTATGTCATTTGATCATCATTTACAAGTAGTTGCATAAAGAAAATTATGCATAATCCGTAGCAGGGACCAATGGCTGAAAATTCAATATAGGAAAACTCAAATGTATAATTAGCTTTGAAGATAATTGACCATCATGAAGGATTACCAAGAGTTTGGTTATCTTTCTAAGCTGTATGCTCTTTCTCAGTTAAAACTTATTAGCTTAATACAAGCATTTTAAAATAAAATTAGGCATACTCTAGCAATGATTTGTAGAGGATTACATTACTACCTTGAAAATGTAACACCTGTTAAAGATTATTTTGCTTAATTTCATGGTACAGAGTATATAAAGATATAAAATACTTTTGATATTCACAAAATTAATTGAAATTAAACCAGTATACGAAAAGCTAAGAAGGCTGGCAAAGTATTTTTCACTTTTGTGATGGCTTCTGCTCTTTTTAATGCTATTTAGCAGTTTTCACACCCTATTAGAAATTTCTGTTTTAGTGAAAGTAGAAAAATGGATTACAGAGAGATATTAAAGTAAACTGAGCCTCAGCAGATTTATGTCCTGTTACTATTTCGAAAGAGCTACTAAGCACTAAATAGTGCTGTATTCACCTGAAGTGAGGTGAATAAAGTTCCTAGGTCTCTGAAATCAGCCTGCATGATGCAATGATACCACAGTTAGACCTACCTCTGTTAAAAGCAAAAACAAATAAACAGATGCACATTCATGGGTTTTTTTTACATAAAACATTGTAATTTCCTTGACTCAATTTAAGTTATACCAAGGCACATCAGTTAAGACTCTCAGTCATAAAGTATATACTGTTTTATCCTTCTACAGAAACCTTCTGTCTGATAACCTTCACCTACTCATGAGAAAGCTTTCCTCGTAAAGGAAATGGTACTCATTTGTCCCATTTTACAGATAAGGAATACAGTAATTAATGTTTTTGAAATTTGTTTCTTTCTAAACAGGCCTTTGAAATTTGGGTTCCTAATCTAAGTGGCAAATCACCTCTTGGGACCCAGCTTTGCCAGGTATTACAAACACTTGCTGAAAATGTAGTTTTTAAAAATAGGATGTAATGAACAATGAAACAAGTACCTATGAGGAAAAAGATCTCAATGATAAGGATAAGCACTTAAATGAGAAGAAAAAAACTAAGGAAATATTTTAATTAAATAAAAATAAAATGGTGCATAACAAACCTAAGAAGGAATTAAAATTGTCAGTAACAATCCCTATTGCTTCCTGGCCATATATCTAGTTATTATCAGCTTACAATTTTGCATCAGAAAAAAAAATACAACAAGAAATTTGGAGTGCTTTTGAGTTTTAGCCTATGTCAAGGACAGTGTCCAGAGCATAAAAGATAGACTAGGAAAAAGTGTAAACAGCTGTGGGATATAACAGAACCCCAGTCCTGAGTTTTATCCTGCCTTGCTTTGCCACATTGGTCTTGTAGATAAATATTAGTGTTAAGAGCATAAACACTTGCTAAATATGAAAAAAAAAAAAAAGCATTACCAGTATTTCTAGATTGAAACTGCCAGAAGGTTACAAACACAGCTGGTAATTAAAAAAATCAAAAGCAGAAAGCAGTTAGCAATCAGTAATGGATGGTCGAGGAGGAGTAAATAATGAGGAAGAATGCAGACAAGTGCAGAAAGACATATAGAGCATTCAAAATGCTAACAGATGACAGACAGTTCAATGCAGACAAATGAAATGTAATTATGACTTTGATGAGCCTTCATGGCACAAGACTACTCTTTGTTCAAGATAAAATATGAGGAATATAGATGAAAACAGATGAAAAAATTGGAAGAAAAGTTATTGTACATCATTAATGACTGATAAGAAACAGAAAGAAGAAAGACAAACCAATGTATTTAATGAGTCTTAATAGTCCAGTTGTGTATGTCTGTGAATTAGTACGCACATGCTTCATAAAATATGAACATTTAGAAAAATAGTGAGAAACAAAAGGGAGCTTCTTCATGTACTGTTAAATACAACGTGTCTATCTGAGCACTCAGTTAGAAAAAGATCATCACTTTCCCTTACTTCTGCTTCTTCATCCATAACTTTTTTAATCAAGATATGTAACTTGAACAATTGGTCAGGTGGTTTATCGATTTTTTGCACATTTCTCTAAAGTGTCAAACAATAGCATGGCCAGAAGTAGCAGGGTGGTGGCATAGCTATACCAATTCTTTGAATCATGGCATCAAAAGTTGTGCAATCAGTGTGATCTGACTTAGCTGACTCAATAGAATTTGCCCTGCAAAACCAGAAGACATTTTTTGTCCATTTATCTCTCAGAAGTATAGAACTCCAGATTTGTAAGAATAAACAAATTCATAAGAAGCAATTTCATGCCTTCTCTTCTAGTACAACTACAGAAGAGATACTCCCAAGGGATTTACTCCCATGTCTCCAAGGACAGATTTCCTAGGAGAATATAACTGTCTTAGTATTAACCCCGTCAATCTAGAAGAAGCCTAGCTAAGTCAAATCAATTATGTAAAAGTGTAAGGTAAGTGACAGCAGACTAGGCCTTGAGGATATGGTCAATGAAGAGTGCACAGGTACTGCAACATGCTCCTTAGCTCAGATATCACATGGCACAAACATGATTCAGTATTTATGGCCAGTTTAGCATATGAAAATAAAAATAAAACCAAACAACAAACCAGGGGGAAAAAAAAAGGCAAAGCAAACAATCCAAAACAAGCAAATGCAACCTTAGCAGTAACAAGTAAGATAAAACCAGGACTGTTAGCTCCAATCCTTTCTTAGTCACTCAACTGAAAATCATGAAAATCAAAACATGCATTTCTAGTGGAAATCATGATGGCAATCTACAACATGATGTGGAAATCTAAAACCATATTGATTAGGAATTTCTTTCTTACAGTAATTATCTTATTAACATTGCATTGGTTTGGGTTTGGGTTTTTTTTTTT
>VYZX01016211.1:66953-77226 GCA_013401335.1 Brachypteracias leptosomus
TTTTTTTCTACAATTTGAAGACGTGAGTTCTTGAAAGTTAATGACTTTTTCTTTTTCCTTTAAATTAGAGCTGTGACTGTTGACTCATTTGCAGTGAGGGACCAAGCAGAGCTGGCTAAATTTGTTGCCTCCCACAATGGTCTGCCCATCTCCTTCCTCATTTTCCCTCAATAGGAAGAATTTTCTTGAGACTGGTAGCAATTCCTTGACAGTTACCAGTTTACAGCTTTGCATAAAAAAGGAAGCTGAAAATTGACCCTGGTCAGCCCTAGTACATATTTTGCTGTCAACTGCAGAGGTTCAGGAGTACACCTCAGTAATAACTGTTGCACAAAAAGTACCTGCAGGAGCACAGCTTTGAGCAATAATCACTTAAACCATCTTAGTTTAGGTGACTGCAAAAGTCTGAGTGTCTCAAGCAATCACCTTACTCTGGAAGTTAGCTCTGTCAATTTATTATCAATTATAAGGAAAATCATAATAAAATTGTTCAAAATAGTAACAGTGCATCTGCTCTGTGAGACTGTCCCATCTCACGCACAGCAATGAGAAAGACTAAGAAAAGTGAAGCATTGATACTGTCTTCAATGAACTTAAAAGGTTGGTCGTTAATATCATAAATGTCACAGTCCTGAGGGTACCCATAGTCCCTGACTGGGTCCGTCCTTCTATGGAAGCTCCCAGACACCCTCTGCTCAGGTACAGAGGGTTCATATCAGATTAGGGCTGGCACCCAGAAACTGGTCTGATCACTGCTGGAGGTGTGCAGGTCTGGATGAACCTTGGACAAACGTGACAGTCTTTTTCCAGTCTTGCCTCTGGTCCTGGGCGTATTCTGAGCCTGACTCTCTACACTGCCATGTCTGGGACTGTTAACAGACCCTGTCCCCAGCACCCTGCTCTGCCCACCCTACCTCCCTGCTGCACAATGCCTCTGCCTGGGGTCACCCCTGGCTTCCAGCTCATCCTCCCTTGTGGAGCAGCCTTGCTTTTGCTGCTCTCTGACAATAAGTCCAGCAATAAGCCAGTAATCATGAGAATGCCAAGACTGGCCATAACAATGTTGAATAGCCAAGAAGTCAGAGACGGGAGAAATCCATCAACAATGACAATGGAAGTATATGATTAGCCTATTTTGTTCAACAGTGGTTGAGGCAAATTGTTGAGCAAATGCACAAAACAAACTCCGAAGATGTTCCTAGAGTGAAAACCCAGCTTGACTCTGATCTTGCAGAAATTTGTCCCTCTGCTGAACAAATGCTGACAAACATGCATATGCTTCAAAAATGAAATGAATAAGTCAAATTCTGAAAACTCTCCTCTCCCTAACTCATTTTGTTTGGATTCACTAAAAACTCACCAATAAACTATTACACACTCAAGCTGCTTCATTCTCTTTAGGGAGGAGTTCTCTGCCTTCTCTAACCCTACCATAAGAATAGCTTAACTTCTTAGCATTCTTTTTGCCTCAGGCACAGAAAGGAAGATTGTTTTATGATGCAAGTAAGAGGTTCAATTTATCCTGGAGGTATATTCCTGACTCTTCTTCATTAGTACTCTGCCTAGGACGTGTGTGTGGTGTCTTTAGCTAGATAAGCCCGTGGTTGATTTCAAGTAAAAATTTTCACCACCAAGCAAGCAGAATTATCTGAAGAGAAAACTCTTCATAAATTGAGGAAGGGTGTGGTTGAGTCAAAAGCAAAGAAGAAGCGGAGTACAATTACTTAATTATTAATTCTGCAAGATAATTTTAAAAGTATATGTATATAATGCAGAAATCCTTCCAATATGCTGTTATTTCTGCATACAGCTGTTTTCTTTATATAAAATGGTCAGCACTCTTTCATAGGCTGAATGAATATAGCACATACAAAGCCAATATAGGTCACTCCCCCGAGACTGTTCAAGGGCTTGAGAATTGTGAAGACTGCAAAATGGAAAATAAGAGGAGAGGAATACCCTAACAAACACCCCTAGTTGAATCAACCTCGACCTAAATTTGTAATCCTGGTACAATTCTGCAGATGGGTTTTCTTCCTTCAGTATCCCATTGGGGAAATAAATTTGGAATCTTTCCTAGTTCTGCTATACTACGGCAATGAAATTAAGAAAAAAAATTTATTGGTAGTAGTGACTAAATATTCATAGCATCAATGTAGTAAGTAGCCTTATACCTTTCAGCAGTGCATTTCTGCTTCCACAAACACACATCCCTCAGTAAGGCACATCCTTTCTACTTCTCTGCCAGCAGGCCATTGTTACCTGGATGACTGCTGAACCTTTTACTGGCTCAGTAGATCTTATCAGAAATCCTTGTTCCTTCTAACATCATTTCCCCTAAGTCTAAAAGGCAATTCCTTTCTGTTCATAAAGAGATTATTGAAGTGGCATAAGCTCTCTTTTACTAGATCTTAAAAAAGAGTTTAGAACTGAACAAAATTAAGCTGGTGTTTCAAAACTGATGAAGAGTTGTTGACTGCTGTGACAACCTTCCTATGCCACTCAGTCCACAAATCTGTGACATGGGTGCTTTGCACTGCTGAAGAGCAAGACAAATGATTTCACAAGATATTTTCACTGCCTCAAAATCCTCTCAAAGACCTGAAAGCTTTCTGCTAATTTATCAGGATTCAAACCAGATACCATCTGCCTAGTCATTCTGCCTGCATTTTTTTTTTCTTTCCTTTCAGGTAATCAGTCTGTGCCACAAGGACATACTTTTCTGCCCTCTAGTAATAGCCCCTGGAAAGGGCACCTGCTGGCACAGCAGCATGTGAATATATTGATGACTTATTTCTGAGTTTGGAGCTGTAATCAGGTAGCCTCTGATTCTTGACCTTGATGATCAGGGTAATGGCTTTATACCTTCTTCTTTAGGTAACTGAAACCAATTTTTGTTGTGACCCATCTCTTTTACAGCAATATGCTCTAAAATGAATAAACAGGAAGGATTAGAAAGGCTTCACAAAATGGCATTACCTCTTTATCATAGTCAAGGGATTAAACCAGAAAAAGAAAAAATCTATAAATTTCAATAGAAAATCTACATTCTCCTTTGTATCCTATTACACATAATTAGCTTATACTGGAACTGAGAGAGAGTTAACAGCAGTTGTCAGAGCTCAAGGTTTTTTAAAACATTTTAGGACATAGTTTGCTAGTCTTGTGTAAAGTGCTACATGGAAATCAAGCAGCTATAAAGCTATAAGAACTATGCTATGGGCCCTGGAGTCTATATTATAAATTGTAGCATTTTTTTCATGCTATCTCTTTAAATAATATAGACAGACTTTGATCGGGTTGTTATGAAATAATTTTCCCCTGTCCAACTTTTCTAAATCCTCATAATTTTAAAATATGTTGATTCATATTTTGTGCTGAAAGGAAACTGGCTTCTCTTAGGTCATTTAAGGGCACTCTTCCATAATTGTAACCAACCCCTTGAAAATACAAAAAGTTACAGAGACAAAAATGAAAGAATTATTTTAGCTTGCTGAACCTGTGGATAAGAAAGTACAAATGAATCTGGTTTTTTAATCAGTAGAAAATTAGAATGAGTGAGCTCTTGAAGTCCCTTGGGAGACAGGGCAGACGGCCTTGTGATCAGAAAGTGATATTTTTTCTAGAGTAGATTGATAGTGTGCCTTCTAGCCTTCTCCACTTAGAATAAAAGAAGCATGATGAATGCATAAGGGACAACTTAGTGAATGTTGTGTGACTTTCACTGAGGTGGTGTTTCAGTTCTATATAATGTGGATAGAGTATGTCTGAGAAAAGTGTGTGGATTGTTTTTCAGAATCATAAAGGTTCAGTGACAGAACTAGAGATGGAAAAATTTTCTTTGTTTTAAAACCTGGCCATGACAACAAAAACGATCTTAATGATTTTGCTTAGCAAATATTAAAGAAACAACTTATGTGGAGAATTTATATGCTATTCACAAGGTTTTACTTGTGCTTTCCACTCTCACCATTGTTAAGTAGTTAGGCCAATCATAAATGAACTTTTTTTTATATATACATGTATTGATTTCAGACAGTTGTTTTTCTCATTATTCTATTTTTCGCTTGCATTTTGTATACATGAAAAAGCATAGAACCTATGCATAACAATGTTTAATGACTGCCAGATTCTTATGTCCATTATGATTTAGCCACTTCAGTAACCTAAATTTCATCAGATGCAATTAATTGGTGACTGGATTAATCTGTATTTGTGTAACTATTTTCAGCATGAAAATTAAGGTGAGCAACTAGAAATTTATACATAGAATTTTGTCTTCCCGATAGAATTTCTGCTTAAAATGAGATGGCATGATATATGGCATAGTTTACTTTGGTCACAAAATGTGATCAGAAAAATATGCTTTTTATTGCTTCAAATATAATAAAATGTTACAGTCCAGTCTTCCTGTCTTACCTATTTATTATCTATTTCCAATATATCTGTCGGATGACATCTGGGTAGATCTATTTTGATTTGAGCAAAATTTGACATGAGCCCCTAAGGTGTTCATAAAGGAAGGGGAAAAAATAATATTTTGAACAGATTTTGACCATCTTATTTTCTGGTTACATGGAAATCAACTTGACAAAGAGGCTGCAAACAGAACATCCTCCTCAGTCTTAAAGACAAAGGAAAAAAAAGGGATCTATAAGACTCCCTTATTCCTGTGTCTCCTGGAACAAAGCAATGAAGGGTGACCAAAGGCAATCCATAGAAATACCACCACATTGTCAAAAGCTAAATGTGGAAATCCTTGGAGTAAAGAAGAAAGAACCTCTGCTAGGTCAAGGCTATGAAGTCCAACCCAAGGCATTATGCTTACTATTACAAGGTGGTAACTAACAACATATACTATTAAAAAAAAAAGAGAAGGTACCAGTGGGCTGAAGAGAAAGGGGAAGGGAAGAAAGAGCTGATGAGAACTACAAGGACAATCTAATGGCATACTTAAGTTCTATTGTTAATTTTATTTGAAAATAAAATTCAATTCCTATACTCCAAAATGGTGGAAAATTATGATTTGAGTCATATCCCAAACTCTGCCAAAGTCTGTTTGAGAGCCAATATGGTGTTTTCATTTTAAGCTCACCATAAAAGTGAGTGCTCTGAGAAAATACATGCTGGGTGTGGGTGTTTCCCAGTCTAATGTAGATCTAGTTACAGTGCTTCATTTGTTTCATTGAAGTGGAAAGGAACACATTCCTACCTTCATCTTGGCTAGAATTCACTACACTATAACAATATCTTAATAACTCACTGATCTGCTATTCTAAGCTTTTCCTTTCCTTTCCTTTCCTTTCCTTTCCTTTCCTTTCCTTTCCTTTCCTTTCCTTTCCTTTCCTTTCCTTTCCTTTCCTTTCCTTTCCTTTCCTTTCCTTTCCTTTCCTTTCCTTTCCTTTTCCCAGATTTGATGAAGATTTCACTTTGTGATTTTTTTCCTTCTGAACAAAAATTTGACATTACTGACAAAAATTGAGATTATTCAGTATGGTTTAGACCAGCCCCCCAGTTAGAGAATTACTTCCAGCTGTTTTTGCCCTCTCTCTTGGGAGCTGCAGAAATCATTCTAATATAGCTGGAGGAAAAACCCCACATTTATGAAAAGGGCACTTCCATTTTTATAATCTTTCTTAATGTTACCCCATTTCACATTCTCTTTAAAGTAAGTGAGGTTGTATCATGGATCAGTGGACCATCACTCCAGGCTAGCCATCTTATATGATCACAGATAATTTAAAGATAATACATTTCTGTATTCTCCTTTCAGTTTACTGCCTTTCAACCATGCAAAGCAGTTTGCTAATAAATAAATACATGCTTCACACATTTATAGCACGGCGGTGGAGAATTGTTTTGCAGTTCAAGTAACCAGACTTTAGCCAAGATTAAAAAGGAGGGGGATGCACCGGTTTAAGCAGAATGTGTTGGAGGGAGAAAACGAAGGAAATCTTCCCCGGTGCTGCCGAGGATCCCAGCGCTGGGCTCTGCTGCCACCTGCGCCGCGCCGCGGGATGTGCAGGCGAGGCCGCGCCGGGGCCGCGCCCGCGGAGCTCCCGCTGCGCACCTGCAGTTGATGCCCTCCTGCCCGGGACACCTCCGGCGGCCAGGGCGAGTCACATTGTCCGCTTATGTCACCCGCTGGTATAAACAGGACAAGAATGTAGGCAGTGTCTAAAGCGTCTGGGTTTTTTTTTTTGAGAGTTGCTGGGGGTGTTCCTCAAAGGAGGTTTATTTGCCTGTTGTGCTTAAAATTGAAACTTAGAAATGTGGGTGGGAGGAGAATTATTTTTTTTTTCTGCCCATTTGCCGACTGTAGGATTCTTCTCTTTCCTTGTCCAGCCTTATCTTACAAATTTAATGAGAGCATCCAGATTCCCCTTCACATGCACTGACTTGCCTCCGTGTCCTTTCTACTGAATGACCACTGGGTCTCCGGAATAAGCTCCTGGCAGTCCATCATCCCACGTCCAGGCTTTCAATGTCATTTAGCTCCAGTTAGAGGCCCCACCCTTTTCTTTCTTTTTTCTTTTTTCNTGTGATTTTTCGCCCTGTTGAGGCCCCCCCCTTTTTTTTTTTTTTTTTTTTTTTTTTTTTTTTTTTTTTTTTTTTTTTTTCCGGTGGCGGGGGAGTTGGGGGCCAGAGAACGGTGACAGCAACATCATAACTTACTGAAAATATATAGAAATTAATACCAGAAAACAAATGGATTCTGCATATTTCCTTGTTTCGCTCTCTACATCTTCGTGTTACAGTGCTACAGCGTCGTCTTGACATCAGGCTCCGGGCTGGTGGCACTGAGTTTGGAAAGTTTTCATGCATTTGATTTCATTTTTGAATTGCACACGCTTTTTCTTTCATTTTTAAGGTTCTCTTCTGCTTCGGAGGAAACGGGTTCTGATATGCTGGAGTTTGCTGGTGGTAATTTTTTCCTTTGACTAGAAAGTGCATGTGTGAAAAGGGCTTTTTTTTTTTTTTTTTTTCATGGAAATACGTTTCTTTCTCGCTTGCTTCTTTCTGTGCTTTTATTAACAACCCGTAAACGAGCTGAATACGAAGGTCTGACTGAAGTAGGACTTTTGAACCTGTACTTTCAGCCACACCATATCGTGGAAAGTACAGAAGCTCTGCATATGAGTGAGTGAGAAGGATTCATGGGATGCGTATGACAGTTTGCTTATGAGACACGGTCACAAAGAAGGGACCACTTGTGAGTCCCCAGGAGATCTGCTTTGCCAAGAGGATTTTCCCAGCCCCTAACCACAGAGAAGTATTCAGCCCTCCAACTGCTCACCGGAGTTGGCAGTTTGTTTCAACTAAAAATATCCAAGAATATAAAATGACACGTAATAAAAAGTCCCCAGCCAAGTAGCCGTGTGCAGTGTGCTTCCTTTCAAATAAGGGCTCCCCCATGGGCTGAGGTATCAGTTCTCCGGCGAAAGAAAGGGCTGCAAAGGGTTAAAGCCGCTGACTTGCCTTTGCTAGGCAAAGTTAGAGGAACAGTTTGTCTGAGACTGAGTTTGCTGCAGCCCCGCGTTTGAAATCCATCACCCTCACTTAGGAGCTCTGCATCTCTGGTTGTCACTGGTGAATAATGATCACACGGCGATAAGATCGCTCCGCGGCGTTGAGCCGGAGCAAAGACAAGAAAGGAAATTACGAGGCGTTTAACCGCTTTAGCAGGGTGTTCTTCGGTATCATCGGTGGATATCAGGGTCAAATGAACGGCTGGACAACAGCTTGGGAAGAAAATTTCCTTCCTTCTTTCCCTGAAAGAAACCTTGGGTGATGGTGACCATTGGCAGCTATGGAAAACAGAGACCTTGGTGGTGATCCTTAAAACAGTACCATGCCGGAGCCCAGCTGTTCTGCCACTTTCTCCCTTTTCAACCTGCCGGACCCAGTGGGCTTTGGGTGATCTACCAAGGAGGACCCACCCCAGCAGGAGCAGGTAACGGCTAGTTAAGTCACTTTCTGACTAGACACGATCTTGATTTGACCAAAGTGTCCCTGAATATCTTTCTCTGATTTGAAGTGTGAGCTGGTTGGGAGGCTAAGGACAGGGAAGGGGATAGACAAAATTCCACTTCATCTCTCTGAAATTGTGGGGCAGGGCAGCAGCCTGAAGCCTTGCAGAAGTTTTTGGCACTCTCACTTTCCTCCGTTATTGGGGGCATAAGGGGATGAAATGTCTGTGATGGACAAAGCTCTGCTTTGGCTTTCGTGCTATCGACAGGCTGTCAATACTGGAAACGTGGAGAAAGAAGGGACGGGTGGACAGAGGATGAGAAAAACTCAGAAGGGGGATTTTTTCACAAGAAAATGCACCAGCTGTCCACCAGCTTCAGGAAACAGATATAGATCATGCGCAAATAAGTGCTCTGAAAAGTATGCAGTCTTAAAAAAAAAGAAAAAAAGAAAAAAGATAGCGAGAAAAAAAAGGCAGGTTTTCAGAAGTCAAAAAAGACCCAGAACACCCTTCGTTCTGAACAGGTTGTTCGTTCGCCTTTGGACCCTACAGGGCTCATGATCCTTTCATCCCTCGGGACCAGCTGGGAGTTGCAGGCAGAGACTCGACATCAGAGCAGTCCCGCCTCCGAGCCAGGGATACGGGCTCTCCGCGCAGGTCTAACCCGTGCCAGACTCGCTCCTTCCCAGCCGTCTGAGCCCCGCGGAGGGCCCTGGGCTCCCTCTCCTCCATTCCGGGGCTCTAGAGCAGACCCCAGCCCCCGAGGCAGCGGTGTTAGGAGGGTAGTGGGGTCTCATCTTCAACTCCTTTCCTCTTGCCGAATCCCCTGAGAAATGCCGGGCTACCTGCTTTGCCCTCCACCGCGTCGCACCCGCCCCTCCCTTCCCCCCAATCACTCCGCGCATTCAGCGTCGGTGAGGGCACAACCTCTTCTCCGAGTGGGCAGGCAGCACAGCTAGGCTCGGGGCTATCAATACGCAGGGGCTCCTCTAAGCCCCCTCGGATGGCACGGGATGGAGGGCAGGGCGGATGCGGGGGGAAGCAGGAACAGTGCTGAGCACAATGCGGCTGGGCTGGCCCTCGCCGGAGCTCCGCGACGGTACGGCTCGGTACGGCTTATGAAGCCCTTGAAGTTGTGAATAATTCAGCCCCCCTCCAAGCGAATGGCGAAGGAGGTGCGGAGACAATGGCGAAGGATTCTGTTTTTGAGGTACGGCCGAGTCGAAAATGCAAGCTAGCGAGCAGCCAGGGGTAAGGGAGAAGCAAGCCCGGAGGCATTTTAGTTGCCTTTTCTGTTTCCCCGACACATGGCATTGATCAGCTCTCCTCTTCTCCATCCCTCCCCAGCCCCTCTTAAAGTAACTCGCAGCAAAAGCTGTACTGTACATTTTCTTTGCTAATGGAGGAGCTTGACCAAATTCTCTTCGCACACCCCCCGTCCTACCTTGATGGCTGTATCCTATCTCTCAAGTGCTTCTCGGTATTAACTAGTCTTTCTTTTAAGTGAACATATCAGGACAAGGCAATAGATTACTGTACGGCGGGGGAAGGGTTACCCCGAAAGGAGCGCAGGCAGCCCGGGATGCACACGCACACACCGCTTGAACACTCACACACACTGAATGTGTACAGGAGGCATTGGGCGAAGGGGAGGGGGGGGGGGGGGGGGATGGGGGAGATGTTGTTAGCGCTTTAGGGCAAAAGGCGGTTTCTCCAGCGGTTTTTAAGTCTTTCTGATTGATGATGGAAATCAGGCGGAATACTAAATGAGGTCCGTCTCTTCCCTGAGGGCTGGACTTCTTTTATTCTCTGTTATATTTATTGCGTACGGCTACTGCCTACCTAAAAGTTCGTGGGAGGGGGAAGGAGAGGGAAAGAAGGGGGTGAGGGAGGCGGGCTTGTCGGTGGCTGCACACGAAATATCGCCATGTTGGTGAAGAGAACGGCTGTAATTACTGCTAGCGAGGGCATCTCCGAGTTAGGACCCCTGCTCGGGGAGTTTTTCAGCTCACTCCCCAGCTTCCCTTCAGATTCGCCCCGAGAGTCCACAGAGCAGCGGTCCGAGGCAGCCCCGCCGCGAACGGCGGCGATACCCACTCCTTTCCTTCCCGCAGCCCCGGCCCGGCGAGCTCCGCGGTGAGGCGGGGAGGGGGTCCGGGAGCTGCGCAGCCCCCACACCCTCACCCCAGTCCCCCCCGCCCCCGGGCAGCACCACCCGCTTGGTTCCCCTCACTTGAGAGTACTGGGGGAGGGCGAGTCCAAAGGGACGGAGCTGGCTAAACTGCCTTCGGCAAGCAATGA
>VYZX01016211.1:77249-111202 GCA_013401335.1 Brachypteracias leptosomus
TTAAAAGGGGGGGGGGGGGGGGGGAGGAAAAAGAGGAAACCTAGCCTGACTTTGCCTCTTGGAAAGCTTTAGGTTACAGCCCTGCCTTCCAAGCATTCTTTAAACTAGAAATGTGGGAGGGACTCCAGGAGAGAGAGATGGCTATCAACTGAATTCATTACTGTAAACATCTCCCTGGGGTGTCAGGCAGGGAGAAAAAAAAGGCACGACTTACATTAGCAGGGAATAGTCAGATCTGAGGCATCATTACTGCTAAGCTCAGCCTGCAGTCCCGGCTGAAGGCAGGCGCAGGACTCGGAGAGAGCCAGACATACATACTCACACGTATACTTACATTATGTGTCCGATGCCTTCTCCGACGTCCAAGGGTCTTGGGTCTCCGTGCCTGCTCCTCATGTGATCCTTTCATCATTCCCAGAGGACAGAAAGAAAAAAAGAGAGAAAGAAACCCCAAAACCAGGCGTACCCGCGGCCCCTTCTCGTTTATATTTTACCGGAGAAGGAGGAACGGCGGAGGAAAAAGCGAGCGAACCGAGGAGAGAAAAAAAAGTGCGTTGGGGATGCCAGAGCCACGGTCTGCGCGCCGCAGGAGGAGGTGGCGGAGAAGGGGGGAGGACGATGCCGCTGCCTCGTAAGGGTGGAGGAAGACGCGGGAGTCGCCCCAGCGCGGCGGCGGCGGCCGGCGCGAAGCGGGCCCACGGAGCCACCCGGGAGCGGCGCTGGGCGGCCGCGCTGCGCGGCGGCGACAGAAAAGTTTTGGCGTGGGGGGCCAGAGGCGCGGAGGGGCATTATCGGTGCCGGCGAGGGATTCCCAGATACCGCCAGGTATAGTTGGGATTTAATTTCTCTCTTTTCCTTCCCGGTAATTGTAGCCCCGGCGCGATTTAAAGCTGCGGTGCCCTTTGCCTTCTCCGAGAAGGCAAAGCTAAGGAGCTGGGATCAGGTTGTGTGTCGGGAATATCGCCTTCGCCTCATTATAGTCCCGTGTCTGCGGCGCCAAGCACACGCACGAATTTATGAATGGCCGGCGGCAAGTGTTAGGAAGGTCCCCGGGTTATTTAACGCCGGCGTGTGGGTTAGGAGTGAATGGGACTTGGAGGTCGCAGCTGCAGGGGGGGTCCGAGATCCCCGGTGGCACTTCGGTGCCGAGCGGGCGGATGCCGAACCTGGCCTCTACCCCGCGGCCCTTCCTGCATGGTGGGCGCCGGATGGGAAAGCGAGAGACGAGAACTACCTACCCCTGCTGTGGGTGAACAGACAGAACGCCCGTGTTAGCACCAGCACTAGTGTTATTTGGGACGTGGTTTTGAGAAGCGCGACCTTTAAAGGTGAGTCTTGCTTAGCTCCGCGCTGACAACTGTTAGGAGATCTACGGGGAGAGCAGGGAGCTGCGCCAGGCAAGAGGGTCCCTCAGATTCCCATCAGCAGCCTTCGAAGCGGAGCTGGTGGCGAGTGGGTGGGGGCGAGGTCAAGAGAACTAGATCAAGACTTCGGAATACAAAGGGGACCCTTATAGACCCGATGAGTTAGGTGGTGGTCTCTGGGAAAATAACAAATACTGTGATGGAGTGTGTGTGAACAAAAAATAACAGATCACAAAAAGAAGTCAAACAACTGAAAAGATCTTTTAGAGCATGGGATAAAACCCCATAAAAGATAAAGAAATCAGCAGCAAAGTAAGAGAATGAGACTTTCCACCTTTTCTGGGTGGGAATCAGTCAACAGGAGCTTTTAATTAATTTTAATGGAGGAAATCTGTTTTAAGGCTTACAATAAGCTAATAAATCCAAGGCACAAATCCGTGTAAATTCCTGTACTGTGTGTGGAAGGTACTGATTAGATTTCTTCAGATGCTGCTTTTTGCAGTGCATAACTCAGCTAAATAGAAAGGAAGAGGTTCTTTGCATAAGGAGCAGGAAGAGATACTAAAGCAAGTCAGACCTCTGTCACAGATGTATACACGCACACAGAAAGACAGGGTGTCTGTTAAAGAGAGGTTTTACTACATCTAACTTTACGATGCTTGCAGAGAAATTAAACCAGTTTAGAGGTTGAGATTGATCACTACTTGGTTTTAAGAAACCCGACCAACCAGACAAAAAACCGCACAAACTTCCATGGACTCCATTCCTTGTTTCATTCACTGACCTGGTCTTTCTGTAAGAACACCTTTATATATTTGTAGTTTCAGAGGAAATTCATGAATTGATTTCATATATATGTGTTTTTGGAAGGAGAAAAATCCATCCTGGTATTTTTCCAAAATACTTAAGAGATATTGTACCTATACCTCTATTCACCTTTCTTTTCTTTCTTCCTTTAAAGAGTCAGTGTTGTCACTGAGACATAATCTTTGCATAATCAAAAACAAACAACAGATGTTATTTAAAAGTCACCATTTCTAAGTGACAAAAGTGATGTTTGTGTTGATTTTGTTCCTGAAAATTATATGAGAGGAGAGATTTGAAACATCATTACTATTTGTAGGAGGTTTGCTATTTAAGCAGTTGTTCTCTATCCTGATATGGTAGTGAGGTAGTTGAAAGTAAAAGAGTGCAGGCCTGGAGTACTGTAGGTGAAGCAAGTCAGAGCACTCTGTAAATACTGTGCCTGTAAAACTACCTGTGGCTAGAACAGTTGTCAGTGTTTTCCAAAGTCCAAGGCTGTAGTAAGAAACGGTGCTAGAATGCACCCAGCGTTCTTAAAAGAGTCACTCCTCACATACACATACACCCTATATTTTGTATAAGGTGATGTTATCTGTGTTTGAAAGTCTGGATCTAATTTGAGCCACTGTTACAAGTCACATTTATATCCTGACCTGATGGATAGTTTGATTTAGGACGTAGACATATCTCCTTTGCGCAACCCTACACCCTCCCATTTGGAATCTGCATTACATAGGCTATGGTTTCCTTTGAGAATCAAGGATGTGCTTGCCTTTAGCTGCTTAAAATAGCAGCATCTAAAATGTAGGATGTTATTAGGGGTGACTTCCCTACCCCCAAGAAAAGAAAGACAGACATAGTTTACCAAGTCAAGAAAACAAAAAGGAGTTCAAACAAGCACAACTGTCAGGCTTTTCCTGTACTGCACTTTCTATTTAAAGGACTAGAAAGAAGGTACACTTAAGGTAATATTGTTTCCAGGAAGGTGAGAGTTTTGTTTCTTAATCATTTATGCTACCACTTTAATCTCAGAATGAGTTCTTTTTTCACTAGATTACTTTCATGTAACTTTCAGGCTTCAATTTACAGACAGATTCAAATCCAGTCCATTAGTGACCTCTATCTGTGAGAAGTGTATAGTCGGTGTTTTTTTCTCTTCTCCATACTGGATTGGAGACACAGGCTATAAATTGTTTTGGTCTTTTATACCTGCAGATCACCTAGCTTGTCAGGTTATCAATGTCATATCCATTATGGACAATGAGATTTCCCAGTGTTTTAAATCGGAGAAGAAGAAAGCTGAGCTCCAGTTCCAAGCATGAATCCAGAACTTGAAAAGAACTCTAAATCTGTTCCAGCTATCCCAGTGATAATACAATGAACATTTGCAAAAATCAGAAAAATAAAAAGTATCCAATCATATTGAACATCAGTAGTAAAGGAATTGCTTTTATGTTCTTCTGAAGCAGGCTGTGTGAAATTTTATTACCCCTGAGTGCTTACATAATAACTGAAACTTGAGACAAACACTCAGACCAGATATACTATAAGTAGACTTTATGGTAGCAGGGTGTTTAAAAAATGTTAAAAAAAAAATCCAGCTGTGTCTATATTAGGAATACATGTCAGAGATCGAGGAAAAGGGGGTCTTTATAAACAGATGGTCTCTTTTAGGGGATTATTAAACTCAGCTTCCCAATACTAATTTGTCTCTTGTTTATATCCATAGCTATATTCCATGTTTTAGTTAGTGATTGTAAATGGCAGTTGAGGACTTGATCAGCAATATCTTTGGGTAGGTGAATACCGTTGTTTGACATTTCCTAGATTGTAGTTGATTACCTCAGCAGTTGGTAATATGATGTTTTTAGATGTTTCCTTCCCTCCTTGGGCAGTCTTTTCAGGCGTTTTTCTGCCAAAGCTTTTTATTTATTTCCTCAAGAAACCAAAAGAGCTGGAACTTGCCCCAGAGGTATAAAAATTGCTTTTTCATTTTCTTTGGTAAAGCAATTTTTAGCTTTTACTAAAAAAAACAATAGAAATGAATAATATACAGTTATTATTGTAAAGAAAGCTAATTTAACATACACTGAAGATACGAGCTTTAGTTCCCCTACAGCTATATGTAACCTACACCTTTCAAGTAATTGACTTCTTTTAAAGAAAAACAACCACAAAAAATCATCATTAAAATGTTTCCTAACAGGCATGCTTTATTCATTTATTTAAAGCAAACCCAAACCTTATTCCATGGGTAATACTCAGGGAAGAAACATTTGAAATAAAAATTCAATGTTTAACAAATTATATTCTAGGCACATCAAACAATATGTCCCAGGAACAGTGCAATTTAACATGATATTTTCAGCCACTGCTGAAAAGTTTTGGCATCTTCTTATACCTTCCTTTTTTTTTTTCCTAGTGATGATTTACCCAGGTAACATTTTTCCCCCCACCCTCTTCAATTCCTTCTTCTGACATGGTCCTTTGAACTGAATCAAAATTAAATACTGGCAACAACTTAAAACAAATCCATCATGCTCTATTCAGCGTTCCTGAAAACTTAATGATGCATAAAGAGGTCTAAAAAAGAAATCTTGTGCTGTCTATCAGCACTACCTAGAAACAATCTTCTGTATATTTTACTTCAAGCTATAACTGCTTTATTTGTTAATTTCTTGTAAAAGAAACCTTTTCTAGTCTAGTTTAATGTCAGAATGTATTCATAAAAGCATACGCACAGAGAATTGTTGATCATTCAAAGCTACACTGTGACTGAAACTGATCCTTTGGTCCTTGCAGGCAAAACTCAATAGGCTTTTGATGCACAGGATCAGATAATTGCTAGACTTGGTCCTGCAAAGTGATGAGTTTACTTTGGCCCCAGGTGAGAGGTGACTTTTTTCCAGCAGGCCATGGTCAGTATTTTGTAGGATCTGCCCCTTATGAAGTGGAATATTAAAGGTTACAGATAATAATCTGACTTGGCCTTCAAGTCAGACCTTGTCACCTTGAACACTTTCATAACACTTAATCACCAGCTACCTATTCCCAAGGTAAATTATCACTGTAATTTTCTGTCACAGTTACGGATTAAAGACTGCAGTCTTTTTCTTTTTGTTTTTTAAATAAAAATAATAATTTTTAAAGGTATTTTGAACAATAAATGGTATATTGCTGTCTGGCAGTCTGGTTTTACAAATCCTGGCCCAGATAGGGACATATCTTGAACGAAAGAGCACAGGAAAGAGCATTTAGTTCATTTTAACATCATTTGTTTGTGAATATGACAGTAAAAATGTTTGGATGAAGGGGCAGCAGTTCTGCTCTTTGGTCAGAGTTCTTTAATGTAGTCAAGTTTTCATGGGTAATCTAATTATCTTAAAAATGCAAAATCATACAGACATCAGATCAGACCCTTCCTGAAAACATACTAGCCATGATTGAATTAATCTGAAACTATTCCATAACCTTTGTTCAGAAAAAATTGACAAGATTTCTTTAATGTCAGGGATCTTGAAGGAGAATTTCAGGCAAAAGATTTTGGAATTCTATCTCACTGATTCATTAGATGTTCACTGTCACACACGTCTGTGTTCAGCAAGGTCTGGGCAGGCTGATGCTGGACACTTCTCTCATAGTAAATACTGTAAACTGTACAGAAGTGCTACATGAGTCATTAAGAGCAGGAAAGGTCAGAGCTCTGATTGAAAAGTCTCATCAGCACCTTCTGAGAACTGAAATCAGTGTGTGGCCATGTCACTCCCAGTTCCTGCTGGCAGCTTTTGTCATTCCTTCATCAAAACCAACAGGGAAAACTAAACTGAAGAGAAGATCTTTTCTTGACACTACTTCCAGTCCTGTGCTGTGTAGCTGGACAAGTAGCTAATACCTCACTGAGCTGTTCTGTAACAGATAACAAAGGGACATCATGTGGAAAAGGGTTGCCCGTGTGGGGAAAGGACACAGTGCTCTCACAGCATGTCATAGCACTGCTGGGAGCCTTCATTGATGTTCATACACAGTCCTCAATTTTCACACAGGTTGCAGAAGACCGAACCATGGTCAGACTGCAGTCATAGGATCATCAACCACATGCTTGTAGGTTCAGAGTTACAAGTATTTATTTCTCTTGAGATTTCTTGTGGGTTTTTTTCCTACAGAGAAAAAAAATGCAGAATTAGAACTGTTTTTAATGGGTGTGATATTCATAATGTCATTGGAAATTAATACAATAATAAGTATTATTTTATAACAACATCTTACTGATAGAACAAGAGATTTAATATACAGTTCTGAAGAAGACAGGCAGGTTTTATATATATACATGCATGTATATAATTTGTGTATGTGTAGCATATTTAGGTGATTGTGACTTTATCTGTAATCATAGAGGTCTCCCTCAGACCCTTCAAAACATACATATAATTAATTTTCATTCAAAATTAGTTTTGTTGGTGAACTGCAAATCGAATTAAATGAGAAGAAAAACCTATATTTTTCCTTCAGTGTGTTGGAAATTTCTATACTGGGTAAAAGTCCCAAGGTGCTTCCAAGAGTTATTTTTCCCAAGGCTGATGGAGTCTGTAGCAAATTTACCTGTGTTTATGAAATAGAAATTCACAGCTGAAAAACTGATTTTTTAAATTAATGTATTTGATTCCAGACTCAATTCTTCTCTCTTTCACTAGCAAGTTAATTTCACAGACACTCTTCTCATGATTAGAAGTTATTACTCATGTGAGTAATAATTTGAATACTCAAAATTGATGTCATTTAACTGTAATTGAAGATTATACTACCCCAACAGTGTGTCTCTGGTTATACTTCTGTATATATGTTTTCATTAGCAGTTTTTTCATGGGTGTATGGGAAAACAAGCTATGTAGTTATAAGTTACTTAAATGACTAGAATTGCATCTTTATTAGGACTGTAGCAATATTATTTGTTTGTCACAGACATAGCTTACATAGGTATGCTTCTATAAAAACCATCCATAGCCTAGGCATTGGGTGGGCATATCATTTTATGAATTATGATTTTGGTAAGTGAGGTGGTTTTAGTGAGCCTGTTTCATGCCTGAAATACTCACTGAAACCAAGTGAGATGTCTCTAAACATTTGTTAGTAGTACCTTATAATTTTGCTTGTAATCTAGGAAGTTTTTCCTAGGTGGTGCTTCTTGTGTCACTGAGAGATTTGCATCCAACTAAATGTACCCCATTTGACAATCTTGTTCGTCTGGTTTCACAGGACACCTCATTGACTGATCTAGGTTTAACCTTATTCTTATCTTTAACCACTTAGCTTTGGAGTTAGTCACAAATGCTCCTAGACTAAACATTATTTCTTGAGCCATATCAGTTGAAAACTTGCTCTTTATCTCATCATTTGTTATAATTATGTAAAAAGAAATAAAATTACTTTGATTCCTGAATTAGTATGAAGTTGGATTGGGTGGTTGGTGGACTCCAATTTAATATGTTAATACTTTGTATGTAGATTGCATCATGTTTTACTGATCCATTACTGTAAGCCCCCACATTATTCATTGAACAAGAGAATCTGGAGGTAGAAAAGACGTACAAGGCTAACCAGTACCTCACAGTCATCTCTCTAGTACACTCATCAGATTTTCATTCCTTATATAAATGTATTCAAAGATTTGATCTGAAACATTTTATCTTTTGAACTGCCCATAGAAAATTAAGTTATAACACAAAATAAGTAAATTAAACAGGTAAGAAGTGCTATTATTCAGCCTGATAAATTTCTCCTCCTTTAAAACAAATTTAGCAGTCTAACAACAATTTTTCTCATACTGAATATGAGTATACAATTAGAGACTGCTAAAATTTAACAGAATGTGAACACATACACACAGAGTCATTCCCAGCTGTATTACTAAATCCTGTGTATCAAATTGGTATATGCCCAACAGTGATTTTTGAAACAGCTCACTCTGGCCCTGTGCCATGCTCAGTGAAGAGTTTCTTCTTGCAGCAGTTCAGCAGTAAATTGTAAAATGCATTTTGCCAGTAGAAGTGTTTTTTTTGAGAAATCACTTTCGCTGTTTGATAAAATTAATTTCAGAACCTTATTCTTTAGTAGTTGTGCAATGGAATAACAGTCTTTACTCAGAGAGAAAAGTGTCTACCATTATAGCTTTGAAAATACTTGGGCAAGAAAAAAACATAATGGCCATCTCTCATTTTTTTAAACTGTGCACTTTGAATGCTACAGAGAGAGCCAAGTCCCTTATAATTGCCTAGAGATGCCTAAGTCTCTGTGGCAGAGAATCTGACAATAAGGTTATTGTAATTGCCTTATCCATGTTGTTCCCAATCAAAATTTATTTTTTATTTATGTGGTGTTGGGTATTCACAATGATAAGCATGCATATACATGCATGCAGGGACACACACAAAAAGTAAAAAAAAAAATTCTGAGAGAATTAGAATGGCAAAAGATCATTTAGCAAAATCTGTTTCCTTCTGATGCTTAGTTAGCATCTCCCTTTTTATTATTATTCAACTAGATAGCAGGGCAATACAGTGATACTGTGGCATTTTGAAATGGAAACTGTGTATGAGTTTTTCCAGTTTGTTTGCTTTTTTCCTCCTAGTGCTTTCCCCTCATAGTTAATAGAGAACCGTTGTCATATGACTGTTTAATACAGTTTTTAAAAGAATGATGCGATTTGATTTAATTTTTATTATTATTTATTTTTGAGTGCTTGTTATAGGCTGCTGAATCTCTGTCTTCACACTAAAGCCTTAGTTTTTAGTAATGTATAATTCCAGTAAAATGCAGTGACTTAACATTAAATAAAAGAAAAAAAAAAAAAAGAAAGAAGAAAAAAACCCAAATCCAAACTGAAAGGAAACCCAAACCCACGGCCCAGGAGCTATGGAAATCTCAATACTAGTAAGATGGTTGTTTTCTGTCCCACACTGGATAATCCTATTGGTATCTATTTAACTTAGTATTTAGTACCAAATACAGGTTTCAGGTAGGTAGTCTATTATCACAGAAGTCAAGCACTCAGCTCTATTCTCATCACCGTAGATTTTATAAATCTGGAATAAATGAGATGTTAAAGTTGCTGCCAGCTCTGGCAACAGAACTGTTGATCTGCCCAGATTCTCTTTCCTGCAAAAATTTCTTATCAGCAGATCCACACATCCTACATGATGTGACTGTGGATTTACAGATAGGAGGACAAAATGACTGAAAGTGGATGGATAGCATGAGCATAAATAGGTCATGAGTTACCAACTATGGAACTTCATCCTGAGCACCAGGAGAGGTGAGTATAAATTTCAGAACCCCTCTAAGGATAAGGAGCTCTCTAGATAGAAGGGTTTGGCTTTACTTCTGCGCCCTTCATTTGTCCAAAGTTGAAAGTGCATAAATCAGACTGTATGAGCAGAGATGAGTTTGAAATTCATAACCACTCATCTCTGTGACATTGATGGAAACTGTTGGATCAGATGCATAGGTATTCTAATTATGAACCTCTGATATTCAGAACTTCCCTTAGGCTATCTCATATGCAATCATATTTTACAAGCTGCTGAGTGATTGTCTGGTTATACATGTGCTGACCGAGAGAAGACATCTTACAGTCTAGCCAACCAGCTGCAGAAAGATGATCCTCTTTAAGCACTAGAAGAATAAACCTTTAAATTTCAGATAACATCAGTATGAGTTCACAAGCTACGTAGGTCTTATGAAGAAATATTTGGCTATCCTGGGAAGGGGTCTATAAGTATAGCCTCGCATATTGTCTTGTGTCGAATGATAGCCATGTTTGGTAGAAATGCATTCTTTTTGACTCCTTCAATGCTGTGCTAGAACAGTATCTCCTGCTTATTAGAAGCAGAAGTAATGCAAAGGCCTGTAGCCTTGCTATGAAATTCACACTCGCTTTCACCATCTGGGTTACTTTTATTGATACGTATTTATATTCTGGCAGCAGCATACTTCTCTCCTGTTGCTCTCTTTCACTCTCTCTTTATTTTTTAACTACATACAGCAGCACAGGCTGAATCAGAATTTTAGTTAGCTCTTCAGCTAAGAAGGATTTCTTTTTTAAGCTGAAGTTCATTCTGTTATGTCTGTCATGTCAGGTGCTTTGAGGATACAAAATACTATCAAAACTAAAATAAGCAATAATGCTGATGGAAGATTTTATTTTAATTTAAATATTTCCCTTGTTATTTTTGCAGGTCAAGTATTACAGTATTGTGTAGAGGGAATTAAAAAACAGGAAAGGGAAAGTGACTAGAAAATAACTGGGGAAAAACAGGATGAAAGCGAGTAATCAAATAGTCCAGACTGAAAGAAGTGTAGAGACAATCAACTTTCTGTGCAACAGGAAATCAGAGTTTCCTAGTGATCACAGTTTTAACCACCTAAGCTGTTGTTCATCTGAGAGGAAGACTGTCAACTGCCATGAGAGAGAAAGGTAGGGCAATGCACAATTTAGGAGGAGCTGGCAGAGGAGAAAAAGATCTGTGAAATTCCCCCAGTTCTTTCTGTCGTGTGCATAGCACATGAGAATTATCAGATAGAGTTAATGCTATCTCAGAGTGTGTTAGCTCTAGAATAGGACCTTTACTGGTTGAGTGAGCTTTAGTGTATTCTCTCATAATATTATTTTTTTGTGACCTTAGAAACTGTGCATGTTAACTTTAAGAAAAAATGGATACAGAGTACAGATGGGATGGATACAGCAATTAGTGAGTAACTAGGCTTAGATTTTCCTCTCAGGCATGAATATATGCACAAAAAGTCCATTTTATATAGATAAATCAGAGGGGAATAATGAATATTATTTGTTATTTAAAATATATTACATACATCCTGGCAGTTTTATGTCATTTAGTCTTCTCTTGTCTTTAGACCTCTCATCTAAAAGCTTAGAGATCCATTACATTAAAAAAAAAAAATCTCTATTAGGAGAACATCGGGGAAAATACAGTGGGGCAAATGGCACTGAAGTAGATTTTTACTATTCTTGCTTCTAAGAAACATGCTGAAGGAAATGGTCATTGTGCGCTGCAACATACAGAACTGTGATGTTGCTTCTGCATCATCAGAGCATTTATGCTATCCTGTTGATTAAATCATTGGCTAGGTCAAACATTGATCAAACTCTACATTATGGTCTGGGTTTGCAGTATGCTCTTTCTCCTTGCAGCTGAAAGCCAGGCATAATTCAACACTGGATTCTAAAAACAGTATGGGGACAAGCACACTGAGGACTGAACTGGCAGCAGTTGCAGAAACTACCTGCATGTGTGTACATACGGGAGGGTTGGCATTTCTCTTCCCCTAGGCACAACAAATGCCCACAATCATCATCAGCACCAAGTCTGAGCTCTTCAGATGTGGGAAAGAGATAGTTTGTGGGGAAGGTTATACTAAAGATATATGCCCTTGCTTTGATAGAGAGAGTGTGCTGGTTTTTATGATTTCAGCATTCTCCACAAGCGTTTTGTTAGTAATAATATTTAGGATAATATGTAACTCTACTTATTTGCTTTCTTGTAATCTTGAAGAAAGTCTAGTAAAGAATCTGCCTGGAATTCAGTTACTGTAAATGTAAAAGAGAAGAAAAAATTCTGTGGAAAGATGGCACTGTATGAGTTAACATGTTAGTCCTTCATTCTTTCAGATCAAGCTTCCTCTGAGTAATAAAACACAAGTCAGATGAATTTGGCTGGTCTCAGTCAAGCCTCTCATGGATTGTTGCCCACACGGGAATAACTACTGCATAGATTAGCTCTGTGAATAGTTCCAGGACAGGTGTGAAATTGAACTGCAGTGGCAGAACTGCTCCAGGGAACTTGCATTTGATGCTTCACTCGGTATCTGCCTTCCCTTTTCATGGGCACTAAAATTCAACCAAATATGTTATTTTAGTAATGTTTTTTAGGAAGTCGGAGAAAACTCACTTTGTCAGATTTGCAAGTCTTTTACTAGACGTTTCAAAGAAATTAGGTACAAGTGAAAATTAGAATACCCTGAATTATTTCTTACTAGCCAACATTTTGTTCATGAGAACGGGAAAAATGTTATGGCTTCTAACCCATCTTTCCTACCAGTCTAAGACAAATAACTAAAAAGTGCAGTATTTTTAAAGATTAAGAGGAGACAGAATGATACAGAGTTTCTCCTGCTAGATACAAAATCTTTGTCTTTGAAATCCAGACATAATCTACAGTGATCTGCATGAATTAAAAGGTGGACTCAGGTAAACCCACCATTATCAACACAGCTTAATTTTTTATGTCCCTGTCAGAAGTGAAAAGATTTATTAGGTAAGGAGGGTGAACTGCTCTTTCACCTCCACATCCTCTTCCTCTGTTCTCGCAAAGCAGAACCAAGACGCTGTACAAGTCCTTGTAAAAAGCACATTATCAGAAAAAAACTGCACTATTTTTCCTGACATAGAAAGAGGCAATGCAAACAAAAGATAGAACGAAGAGTTAATAATGGCATTTGATCAAAGGTGTGCCAACGCACAAGCAGATTCAGAAAGCTGCTTGATATTAGATGTGTAGTGCTCACATAAATCAGGGCTGGGCCAGTTCGTAGGAGCTGAATATCTAAAACACAAAACAGAAGACTTCTCTATTGAGCTCCTTGTTTAGAGCTATGCCTGTATGCCAACCTTCCTTCTTTAGCGATAAGGGGACAGGATTGTAGTCTGGGAGCTGACACTCTGCCATTTGTGCCCTAGCTGCCTCAGAATCAACAGAGGATCCTGCTCTTCAATCTCTCACACAAAGTAAATATTTTTTTCTTGATTCAACTGGTTATTTAAGTAAATGCTTAGACATACACTTGTCTAAGGTTAAGTTTACAGCACTGTCCATTGAACATGGACATGGATATGATTATGTAATTTATTGAGGCATCTATTTATACATAAACTGTTTCCTAAATCTGTCTTGTAGCAATTGCTGTACCTGTTGTGACATATATTTTCAGTGACATTTTTCACTCATTTTATCATTGCTGTATCTAGTGAAGCTTGATTTTTCACATGCACGTGACCATTGTGGGCATGTAGTATGGATTTTAAAAGATTATCAGCCTAACCTTCATCGCCTTTTGCTGGAGGACTACAGACATAATGGTTTTATCAATGCAACTGTAGTCTTTGGGCACTTGAGTTAAATTTCAAACTGATCAATTTTAATGAATTAAATAATTTCTCTTGCTATGGGAATGTCTACTGCAGGAGTGGGGAGAATAATGACAGATTAAGCCTATAGTTATGCATATTCTGATGATGTTGTTGCCTAAGAAAGATAAGAACAGTATGAGGAAATTAATTGCTTTAATGTTACTGGAAATAATTGAATACTGCTGCTTTGTGGGTGAATATTACCTGCAGAATCTGCAGTGGAATTTTACACTGTTGTCTCTAAACAGAAATGGGCAGCAAAGTGTGTGTACCTTTGCTAGCTGGTAACCGATGATGTCTTTAAATACGTGATTTAGTGGCCTTTTTCCAGTACCAATTTCAGTAGTACTCCAGAGACAGTTAATATCTGAAAAGAAATGAATACATTTTGTTAGCCATTGTTTTTTTTATAGAAACTATTATAGTGTTTTGCAGCTAGATATAAAACAATCTGAATAATAATGAGCCACATTCTCTTCTGTTCTATTTCATTTTCTATTCTGCTCATTGCTGTATTAGCCTAACACCAATCCGTAACTTCAGTGTTCTTACAAAATAATTGTGTGGTGTTTGATAATATCAAATTACTTTATTTCATGCAGAGAATGATTAATATGCAACATGAAACCTGGTCAGTCAGAATTACAAAGTTTTAAATTCCCTTCTGAACATGAAATTCAGGGCAGTGGTTTGTACCTACAATTATATGTAAGTGCATGGATCACATTTATAACTCCACTGATGTTATACATGTGACCAATCTAGATAACTAACTAGCAAAATGACATTAATTGTGCTGCATATTCCAACTGCAAATCACATTGCAAAAGTGACTCTTAATGGATACTTCTTTTAGAGATGTAATATACAGCATCTCTCTCTATCTAAACTATCTTAACAGACAATGCTTAAAACCCTAGATCTATTGAAACCTAAGTCTCCCCACCAAAATTGAAGGGTTGTACTTTCATGGTCCAAAATTAAAGGATTGTACTTTCATGATTCTATCTATTTTAACATCTCTTAGCTGAGAGAGCTACTTTAGGAAAGAATTTATGAGTTCACTAATAGATACAGGTAGAAAGCTGTCATTTTAGACTGTGTGTAAATGAGATTAGACTCAATCTGACAAGATGCAGATCTCCCCTTCCTTCACTCTAGTTCCTTTCTCCCAGGTAATTATGCAAGTTGAATTCATAAACCCAGTGTATTGCTTGCTTTTCAGCCAATTTCCAGTAGGAAGGTTCTCCTTATCCTAAATAAATACGCATACTCTATAATTGCCTGCAATCACATGGGGATTCTTAGTTCTTTCCTTTATATGCATTGCAAAGCTGCAAATAAAATTGTATGAACTAAGTATCTTCACATCTCCTATTACTAAACTGAAATAAAGGAGAACCTTTCTGACAATTTTTCACTATTAAAATCTTCTCTTAACACACCACTACCAAAAGTAGTGTGACTGGTCACACTTTCACCACAGATTTACTCCAGTATAAATCCAGGCTTATTCTTCTGAACTATGGAATTATTTTATATTTATGTAACTGAAAATGAAGACACTTACTCCTTGTTTCAAATCATCATCTATAGGGTAAAGGAGAAAGAAGATAAACATTCTTACATCAGACCAATTGACAGTGTCACTGCAGAACATATTTAAGGCTGTAAATAATCAGAAATGCAGTGCATGTGCAGAACTGTGTGAAATTTCTGAAGTAAAGTAGGGGGTGCTGATGTTTTATGAATCAATGTATAGATATCAGTGCATTGACAAATCAAATGGTTAATTACAAAGAGCTGCCTTTTCGTACACACCACCCATATCCATAGTGGAGTTTAAAAAGCAAGTGCAAAAATCCAGAACATTTTTGAAAACAGAATCAAAGGTGGAACATTTAGTCCAAAGTGGATGTCCAAAAATTCGGGGGTTTAAAGCATGTTATATTTTTATTAAAAATAATAAGTAATAGGGAAATGAAAAATAATCCTCTACTTTTTAATGTAAACTGTGGTAATAAACCTGACATTCCATAAACAGCAAAATTATGAAATTGAGCCAAGTTTCTTGATTTATTTTGATGATAAGCTTGCCATCCTATAGAGAAACTCATATATGTGCTTAGTATGTGGCTATTCTGTCACTTGAGTCTGTGGGGCCTGCAAGAATAATAATAATAAAAGTAAATCCAGCAAAACAATTGTCTACTCTCAGCCCAAGTGCAAACATTAAAATTGTTACTATAACCACATAATTTCTAATGAAGCTGTAATTTCGCAATATCTGAGTTTTCCGTATACAAACTGAATTTGGAGTAAATAGGGGAAGGCAATTGTAAGGCTGTCCAGAAAGTACAGCAAAAATCTGAAGAATACTATTAACAGTGACTATTAGTGTATGTATCACTTTTTACAAAGAACTATAGATAGCCATGGTTACTTTCTGAGGATCTTGCTTTCCATTGCAGCAATGTAAGTCAGGAATATTTTTCTCATGAATATTTCAGTGCATACAGAGTATTGCTCCTGAGGAGAATTGACTCCACATTACTTGAATTTAACAATATCTAAGACTGCTTTCCCCAAAGCTTAGGAATGATGCAACTGTACTCATTATACAGTTATTTCATGCCAAAACAATAGAAGTTTCTTTGATTTCTCCCTTACCTTTCCCGTCTCCCCCAAAAGTGACTAAGGTATTACTGTGAGATGTGGGCTTCCATTTTATGTTAAGACGTTGACTCCTTCTATTTCCAGATTAAAAGTAAATTTGGGAAGCAGTTCCCTTTCCATAGCTGAGGCCAAGTTCTGGAAAATTCTGTATACTTTCAATTCCAGACAAAGTCAATAGGTTTTGAACACGATAACCATTTTGCAGGATCTCCACATATATTTACACTCACAAAAATGGCTCGTGGCTATCTCCATTTGAGGGGTGAAGAAGCATCACCCATTATATTGTTAGGTTTTTGAGTGAGAAAGACTTAATTTCAAAAAAGAGTATGACCTAAAATATAAATCTGAGTCAGTTTGAAATAAAAACCCTTTCTGAAGATCAAATTTGCTCATGCTGATGTTTTTTGTTTAATTGTAGCAATATTGCCTGCAAAGTCCACAAAACAACAGCAATAAGTAATAGAATTCATAAGAGTAGGTAGCGGGTTGGCTGGCATACAGTGAGAATTAAAGCAAAGACCAATCTTCCTTGGTAAATGTTGATATGAATTATTAAATAAAACAGTGGCAAAATATAGTCTGTCAAAACCAGTTTCCTTCTAGAGATATGAGAGGAATTAAAATTCATTTTAAAGCAAAGCTTTTTATGCATGTCTCTAACATCTTGGTTTGCTTGAATTTCACAACTTCTCTCTGTGCTAAAACTTCCCAAATTAATTTCCCAAATAAAGAATGTTTATTGGAATAACTTTTGCAATATGATGCTTCCTCTAGAAATTTCTCGTATATGTCTGAAATCTTCCTTCTCAAGTTTCCTAGAGAGGAAATATTGTAATATTGTAGTGGGTGTGATTCCAGTGGGCTGAAAGTATGACATCCAGTTACTGATTTGATATTGAGTGTATCCTATGATACTAGAATATATGCTCTGTAATTTGAACATGCAGGTCTTCTCCTCAGTTGGTCTGTACTAACATAATTTTCTTAGCTTTAATTATCTCATCATTAGATGGGTTATGCTAGTTTAGGATTTGAACCGAGGAATGAATGGCCAACTAGATGATCTGATCTCTAGGTTAGTTTTCCAGAGTAGCAAAAAATTAAAGAGGATGTCAGATATTAATGATGAATCCATTTCTCTTAAATTTAACTCAAGTCATGGATTTTCTCTTTGATATGCTCAGAATTCACTGAAAATTTTAGAAATATTTAAATAAATTTCAAATTAAACATCTTGATTTGGTGAAACAGGGTATCTAAAGTGATGTAGAACTACTTATTTGCAGCCTGAAATACTATTTTGACCTGCATACACCCCTGAAATGTTATACCAGCTGTTTATTATAAGTAACTGATTGATTTGAATATAGTCCGTTGTAGTGGGTCTGTCTGAGCTGATTTTCCCCATACAGCCCTCATGCTGCACTACTAGGACCCAGAGAGTGTTGATAACACACACCCTTGTTATGACTATCAGTGCCCACACAGCACCAAAGGTACGGGGGGGGCAAGATCTGGGAGGGGATACAACCCGGACAGCCGACCCAAGCTGACCAATAGGATATTCCATACCATATGACGTCAGTTCAACTATAAAGGAAGGAGGACGGGGGGGTTCGGGGGGAAGACATTTGTCCTCCGAGCAACCGGTACGCGTTCTGGAGCCCTGCTTCCCGGGACAGGCCCGACACCGCCTGCGGATGGGAAGTAGAGAGTAACGGCTTTGCTGCTTTTGCTTCTCGCGCGCGCGGCCTTGCTTTCTCTGCTGCTTATTAAAACTGCTTCTTATCATAACCCACGGGTTCTTCTTTCCCATCTTACTCTCTCCCCGCGTGCCTTGCTGATGTTGGTTTTGGGGGGGGTGGGGAGTGATAGAGGGACTAGGGGTGGGCACTGGGCACCCAGCCAAGGTAAACCCACAACATCCATTTTTAGATACTTGCATGGCTAACAGCATCCAAATAGCTGAGAGTCTCCGTTTAATGTAAGTGACTAAAGTTCCTGGAGTCAAAGACCTAGGTGATGTTTTGGTCTTCAGCAAAATCAATAGAAACAATTCCCACTGACACTGAAGGAGTGGAGTAACTTCTCACTACCTGTTTCCTGTCCCTTATGGCTAACTAGGACTTCATTCAAGCACATCACTGGGTAGTTGCTAAAACTTTTGATATTTATGAGCTCTTTATGCTTCCTTTCTTACAAAAAGGAGCACCCATCCAATAAAAGGCCAGTATAAGTGCTTAACTTGTGATCCATTGCTACTTTTAACTCTACAGTAAAGTCCTACAAGCCATCTAGAAAGGGGCTTGCTTCTTTTCTTTCTGCTTAGTGCACCAGTGGGACATGGGTAGTGAGACAAGGATGCAGCCCAAAGGAAGACAAAAAATATTATACAGACAGCTGGAATCTAAGCTAATACATATGAGTTCTGTGTATAATTCAGACTCAGTACTACATGTTAGCATCTTTCAGCAAAACCATGTAAAAATAACTTTGAACTTAAATGATCTACATAAAGAAAGTTTGTAAAACCAGGTGCCAATACTTAAATGTGTCTTTTGCCATATAGGCTTGTAATGCTTGGGCTTGAATTCTTCACAGACCCTAAACTGCCTTTCTTAAAAGTGTTTTATCTTCAGATAATCAGACTAAAAACACTGGGAGATGCTGATTATTTTTTGAGAAACTGGAAATCATTATACTTGTCTCACTAGCTCAAATGCCATCTTTACAGTTTTAGCCTTTGTCTCAAATAAGCAGAATGTTAGGACATATTTCTAAGAAAAAAAATTATAACATAGTCTCCAAGAAATGATGGAGGCCTCATTTCTAGGCACAAATAAAATAGGCTTTGACAAAGCACTGATGTAGTATTGAAAATATGCCTGCGGCGCCAGGGCTGGTACAGCTGGCACAAGGAAACTTTCTCATTACTTGAGACAAATTAATTAAACAAGTTTAGTCATTTGGAATAGCAGAAAGGAATGATCAGGGCTGAATCCTGACATAGGATTCATATTTTCTCCACTGACAAAGCATTTACTGATTACAACATCATTGTCTTCAGTTGGACCTGTGGGTGAGTAATGAAGAAGATAATGGGAACACATGGCACTGATAAAACATCTACTAAACACTGGCAGAGTTTTTGTCCAGATACCTATTCATAAGATCTGTTGTGTATATATTCCAGATCTTATATCTATAGGTCCAATTTGTTAAGCCCTTACAAACGTCTTAATTTCCCTTCACTTCAGGAAACCACATTCACATAAGAGAAGTACATATGTTGCAGCCAACAGCTAAAATTGTGTACTGTAGAAACCTCTGGAAAGATACTGTGATCATTTCTGTTGTCAAACTCTGCATGCATCCAGTTTACCTTTCTTTTCTTGGTCCTCTATTACTCCCAGTGCTCACCTCCTCAAGCTTCTTTTCCTTCCTGATGGACTTCAGTGCAATAAATCATTTTAAAATAAAAGTTACTGCGACAGAACTAATGTCTTGCTGACATGAACTGCTATGTTGCACACAAGATAGGGAGATGTATTTTATACTTGGATACTTTAGGTGGCATTAATAACATCAATATTTATATTGCCATAAGTTTAGCTTGCACTAGAGTGTTGTTTCTATAGTAATATGTTTCCTGCAAGTATTCTTCCTGTCACATTCATTTCTGGCTTTTTGAAGGTAAACATACGGCAGAACAAAACCATGTGTATGGAATTTTCAGTATTTTTAGTGTTACAGCTATAAAAGTAATGACCTTTATGCAGTCATCTGCAGCTCTGTGCAATGTCTTCAAACTCAGAGGTTCTTTGAGATTATTAATAGCAATAACATTATCTCAGTAATGTGAGAATTGTAGCTGTCCAGATTGAATGTCACCAGTAAAACTACATTGGAAAATATGTCCATCTGTATTGGTTAAAAATATAAATAGTAAATCAAAGAATCACTTCTTCCATTTCAAATATTTCTCAAGCATTTTAAGCAAAATTCTGGAGAGTTGCTATCATCAGAAAATTCAAATATCAAGAAAGTATTGAAGATGTATGAGCAAAGCTTCCACTAATTTTTGAGTGTCGCTGCAAAATTGTTAAAAGTGGTTTGGTACTTGCAAATTTTTGTGATAAGCTCATCAAGTGTAGTAGTAGTAAACAAGAAAGAATTAAAAATAGTTATTTTAAGCAAATACCTGAACAGCTTTGTTGCTATCAAGAGAAGGAATATTTAAATCTGCTAGACTATTCTTGTTTCTACACACTTGACAAAAATACAGTAATTTTATTTAATTTACTTTGTTTCACAGTTTCCAAAGATTTAGAACAGAAAATGTTATCATTGTTTATTAGTATGATTCCCATACAAATAAATAAAAATTATTAAAATATTTCTAGATCAAATATACAAATATTGTACATTATCATCTTGTTCTTTGGTGCAGATAGCCTGAAATGAGATCTGTCTTTCTACAGAAATTTTATTTAGAGTTTACTTGATTCAGTTTTGGTATTACACTGTCATTTTCATTCCCTATAATAAGTTAATGCTGTGTTGGAACTATTTAAAGAGATTATAATATTGGTAAATTTTAAATCATGCTACTTGCCTAAGTTTACATTACTGAAATAATGCCATGATGAGTACTTTCATGAAATCGTGTGAAATCAAGTACTGGAGTAGACAAAAACTATCACCAGCACCATCAACAAAATGGCTTTTAAAAGTTTAGTAACAGAAAATCCACTTAGTGCAAATATATTTCAGTGATTAGAGGAGAGAGCAGCGTATTACAGAAACTGAAGTGAAATCCTGGCTCTTCAGAAAACATTCGGAAACTTTAAAAAGGTGAGATTTTACTACTAAGTCTTTACTACAGAGTCCTTCTGACTCTGCTGCAGACTCACTGAGCATACTTGGTCAAGTCACAGTAACTCCTGAAACATCCTTCATTATTCGAGAACATATGAAAAGGAGGAATAAAAGACAGAAGTTGTCATCTTTCTAATTGTGGCTAATGGTTCTTTGCCTTTATAATAACCAAGAATTTAAAAAACATTTTGAGACAAATATTTAAGAACATAGATTACTGTGAAAAATGCGATGGGATGCAGTTTTCATTAGGCAAAGGTAGAGGGAGGAGTCATGCTAGACCAGCCTAATTGGGTGTATTTAATAAGATAACTAGTTTTCTAGAAGAAAATTGTAACGCACCTTTTCTATCTGGACTTCAAGAGAACATCTGATATGAGGAAATTATTTAGCCTGAGGAAGAGACTTATGAGTCTTAGAAACAATTGGTTGTCTAAATGCAAAACAGCTAAAGGGAAGAAAGCTAAAGCTAAAGAAGTAATTTGTCTCCAGAACTATTATTATCTAAATTCCTCTATTATTATCTTTGGAGCTGACAATTATTAGCATTTTCATTTAGGAACTTAGTTTATTAGAAATAAAATCAACCAATGACACAAATTTGAGAGAAATTCTCATTAGAGTACTGCAATAATATATTAAAAATCTTTGACAGTTCTAAGACACAGAAATAGCAGATTTATGATGAAATTAAGCAAAACCAACAAAAATGTATTGGTACGTTTATATTGTTAATTAACAAAAAGTTTAGCTTGCAAGTTAGGAAAACAGCAGATGGGAAGGGAAATTTTGATGTATGAGTCAATCACAAAACACTTGTCTGACTTGGCCATGACAGGGAAAGGAAAAAACAGAAAGACAAGGAAATAGAATGAGAGAAGGAAAACATCTTTGTATGAAGTGAAGTATTTCCAGTAGGTAATGAAAACTTGATGGTTAATGTTAGGAATGGTTAATACTATTTGGAACATTGTAGAGAATATTCAGAAAAAAGATGTTTGAACTAGAGCAGGTACATAAACCAGCTGTTTGGATAATTAGAGGAATGAGGAAGCTATTTTACATGAGGGGACTGAAAGAGCTGGACTTAGCCTGGCAAAATAATAGCTGAGAAAAAATCTGATTGCTTTCTATAAATAAACAGAGGGAGGGAGGAGAATGAACTATTTTTGCTAAAGGACAAGGTTACACAAGAACAAATGAATATAAACTAGCTATGAATGCATTCATTCTTCAAATTCATAAAAAGAATTTTAAGATGGAGCTCAAATGAGATGAATGGGATTATATGACACGATTACTTATGATAGCAGGGAATTGAATTCACTGACCCAGGATGCCTCCTCTAGTTCTACAACATATGCTCATACAGATTGCAGTTCTGTGCTCGGACCAGTAGATCACCTATTTCTGTGATTAGTTGCTTCCTCTGCTGAGATGTTGTTCAACATTGTCTAAAATCTCTTCAATTTTTGAATCCAGCAGTGATGCAGTCAGGGAGACAGTTTTGGATTTGTTTCTTTTTTCTTACCCCTCCTTCTCTTTCTTGTCTTTTATGTATAAGGGAAATAATGATACAATTCTGCTTTTTCCAGTGAATTTTTAAGTTTTACTTCATGTATTTTTGGCATTAAAACAGATGAGGGTGTGTGAAGGCAATAAAATTTGTGAAAGGTCGACGGTAAACTTTCAGAGCAGGACTTGTGTTTGAGGAGATATGAAGAACCAGTTTTACAGCTACTAGCAGCACTACTGAAATATAAGCAGTAATGTGTACATGCATGTTACATTTTAATTTTGGTATAAAAAGCATTAACAGCTACTTTGATTTAACATTAGAGAAGTATTTTATTATAGTATTTTAGACATATAGGAAATTCCAATGCATAAATGTAAATATTTCTCTGTAGATGATTTTTGTATAAGTTCTGTTGGTCCTGCAGAATTTTCTTGCTCTCCCAGATAACTAAGCTGATTTTCTGAGTGACCTGATGCCTCGAAGTGCCACATTGGCTCAGTTGACCTAATTGGCTCAGGGTGACTGGGATGGCCAACATGCATCTGCTCATCTTGATGACTCGGATTTCTTTCTTAATGAATGGGGTAGACAGAATTATCTTTTCAAGAACAGGCATTGTTGATAGTTTGCCTAGAAAAACATGTGTGTAAGCTATGAACAATTATGTAAAACTGTGCAGTGGGCCTTAAAGTATTAGCTTTGTAGTCCGTGGCCATGATGTTGCAAGAACTTGTTAGCCGAAAGAAAACCATGTGCAGCTTGTAAATGCCATACATAAAAATTCTCTTTAACAGACAGATAGTTTTGTCTTTGCCTTTCAATTGCTTTTGAAAAGGAAGTAAGGAAATCTTTGGCATACAGGTGAGTGAACTGGGAAAGTGGTAGCAGAGAGAAAGGAAATTCTAGGAAGAGTTAAAATGCTAAACTTTTTATTCATTCACTGTGACTTGTGTGAGCTATTAATCAGAAAAAATGGTAAATCAGCCATAATTCTTAGAATTTCAGCTCTCTTCCTGCAGCTGAGCATGTGCTGGATCTGACTATGGTATTCTCAGAACAATATCAAAGGAGTATGAGAGCAGCAATGCAGAAAAATTCAGACTTGTGTGTTGCATTATGCCCTGTCAGTCACAGTGAATGGGGCCTGACACGGCATGGTATTTGTACTCGGATGGTCTCAAGGGCTTAAAATTCTTATAAGGAAAGTTTCTCCTGAGCTCAGTTATTAAGAGTTTCATCTGAATAAGGAATGAAGGATGTGGCCCTTTAGAAACGATGGTGTCCCAAGAGATTCCCATGTCTTTGTCAATTTAAAATGATGGCAAGCAGTAGCAGCATATTTATTGTGTAGCAGTAACTATATTAATAGCCGCCACATAACAGCTGAAAAACATTCCTTTTCTATCTGGGCATGTCGCCTTAGTACATTAACAAAGGTTCAAGAACAGAAGATGACAGGCTTTCATAGAGAACCATGCTGTTAAAATAACTGTCTCTCCTGTGCCATAGCTTCTGGCACTGGAACCCACCATCCTGTCATAAATTGCTGACATCAGTGTAGTACAGCATTAATACTATGTCTTTAACCCCTTTGATTCCATTTCTCTGGATAAATCTGTAACAGACTTGGAAGGGAAAAAAACTTTGCAGGAAAATATACACATATATATACATACACACATACACTGTATTTCTTGCAGATATATTTCAGAATACAGACTTTAGATTTTATTTAGAACTTATAAGTTTTTCAAAATGATGGCATTAGTGATAATAGTTCTTTACTTTTCATTTATAAATGAAGGAAAAATTAGATCCCATATGTTTAAAATGTCTCCCTTGAGAAATTCCTGATCAGGTCCATCTCCATCAAAGTGTCAATTTCAATAAGAGCAGAGTTTAATGGAGAAGAGAAGAAACACTCTTTAGCTGTTCCAGTAGAGTTTTCTTTTATTTTGTTGACTGTAACTCTTTTCCCTGTATCAATTCTAAATCACAGTTCTTCTCTAACTCTATGCAGCTTTTAGGTTACATCAGTTACTGTGAAACATAGTCTTTGTCATTTTTTGTAGCTATTTTACTCTGCTGTTTCTTGATTCATAAATAAATCAATCTAACTATATATATGACTGAATGCAAAGTAAGAAGACAGCTAGAAAGGATACAGAGTAAGCCAAGGCTTCTTGGTTTGCAAGAGGGCCAAATTGTTTGCAATATTAATTTACAAGTTACGGGTAACTTCCTGAACTTCATCATAGCTGAAAGGGAAGTGAAAAAGAAGCTGTGATTAGTGACTTGAATGACTATGGAAGTGTCTTGCACATTTATTGGAAACAGGCAACAGATGGTCTATCACACAAATGTTGACCAAATCTGAATTTCTTGACTTAGAACTACAATGCTAATCACAACTCAGAGAATAGTCCCTTACATGTTAAATTAATACTTGAATTTAATTCTTCCTGTTCAACTCCTTAAGAAAATGGCCTTTTTCTAGAGCACATGGTACGTCTTTCATTCATTTCATCTTTGCTCTGTATAAGTATCCTGCATTGCAGCACAGCTCTTTCAGGTGTAAAAAATACGTTCACACACTGTGCTGGAGATCCCCAGCTACACTGGGTTAGAGTGCTTTAAATTCAGCTTCTTTTCTGTCTTTGAAATGGCTATTTCATTTGAAATCTTTATTTTTGCAGCTCTCCATAGCATGGAAATGATACATTCTGACATTTGTTTGTCTATAGTTAAATTTAAAGGTGATAACATAGTAAAAAAGTTTATTAGATTTTCTTCTCCTGTCACACAATTCTATTATATACAGGTTGGCCTGAAAGTATTTTTGACATAATTTCATTAAATTTTTATTTCTGTTTATGTCAAATTCTACTCACATGTAGGGGGTCTGATTTGGTATGGGTTTTAACTTGCAAGTTACAAGGTATAAGGTACAATAGCTTCCCAGGACTGACATCTTCACCCCTGAATGTGTGTCAGTTTCTTTCAGCGCACATACAGTGTGAAGAGACAGAGGAAAAATGAAAGAATGAGCTTTTACCCTGCACAAATTTTATTTAATATACAGCCAGTTATAACAACAGCTCATCTAGTTTAAAATACTGTTTTGATTTCTGTTTGCTTGCAAAAGCACAGAGTTTTGTTATATCTCTTCTTCCTTGTTCCCTTTGCTGAAACAAGGACAGATAAATTTCTTTCCAAGAAGCTGATTATGCACTAACAAAACACAGTATACAGACTCAAAGTATCACTTTGATTCATCCATGGAAAATAATACCATATCTTCCATTCTGCATCATCATGGAAGAGTATACCACTATTTGTGGAGGTGATGATAAGCTACAGAGCTTCCTAAACTGTTTGGATTTCTGGCACTCGTTTTCACACCTGCTCTATTTTTACCTGCTGGAATCCAAGAACCCCATTCCTTTGTAAAGTACAAACTTCTACAGTGTTTTCGCTGTCCTCTATTGCAATTCCAGTTACAATATGATTTCTGATGACTTTTTTTTTTTTCATGTTAAGGCTTACTCCATTGTCTTTTCAGTTCTTCCCTAAATTGTAAAGGATAGATGTCTACTGCAGGGCTTGGGGATTTAGCCAAAGGCTCCTGTTAATGTTGATGGAGATCACATATAAATCTGTCTTTCCCTTCATTTTTTTGGTGGAGGGTGATATGAGTGTGATTAATTTTTCTTTGATACTGTACTAAGATAAGAATAAAGACATTTAATACAGAGTAGAAAATATACCAGGATGCCTGTATATTGTCCTGTATTTACCCATCTTGTCATTTTAGTGAGTAGAAAAGATTTATTTTCTCCATTTTTAATGATTAATTATTGTAGTGCTGGTTTATCAGACTGAAAACCTTGAACAATGAAAGTGTCTAATTATTAACAGAAAAACCAGAGCACAAGCACTATGGCAGCACGAGTCATGCTTTTGTTCTCCTTTCTCATATACGTATAGTCTCATTCTGTCCCTCAGCTTAGCCCAGAGGGACCTTTCAGTGAATAAGTGGATAATTTCATCTCCATGCTTATTTGCTTTTTTTTGGTCTCACAAGGGGCCAGTTACTGCAAATGGGAACTGTGATTTTTGCAGTGCACACCTGCCTAGTGATAACTGCGTTGGAATCTACTTAGTTGTTTCATACAGAACTGCCATCAGCTGGCAACAGCTACTGGGTCCAGCCAAGATGACAGGTTTGAAATAATATGCCAAAGTTTGAGAGATCTTGTATTTTATTTTCAAGTTTTTCAACAAAATAATTCCTCATAATCATATTAATATAATTTCATGTCTACAATCTGTGTTCTTTTCAGGACAGTATTTCCAGTTTAAACTTTTATAGGCTGAAACTAGGAGCAGGTCATGCAAAACCTCTTGCAGATCTGACTTTGATGTGGAAGCTAGGGCTAATTGCATTTAACCCCTACTGCTTTGGGGCAATTATACACTGTTCTAGCTCTAAATCCTGATTATTTTATATTTATTCCTCCTAAACAATCTCTGAAAATGAGAAGTATGTTGAATTTTATTTTTAAATATGTTTTCTTCTTTAATAGTAATGACAAATACAACTCTTGAGATTTTACAAGGCTTTAGCCTTAATACTTTTTTTTTTCAGACTTATTAGTTAAAGCTAATTTTTCTGTCACTGGTAACCATGAGACCTCGACTTGGCTATGTGAACATAGCTCTGGCACCTTGTTCCTAGAATATATGCCCAGAAGGAAGCCTGAATCCACATCTGTTTACATCCAAATCCACTGTTTCTCTTTTCTGTTGTCCAAAGAGCCAGGGTGGGCTGTGGAAACCTGGCCAAGAGGAGGTGCAATACCTGATTATATGTTCCCTGTTCACAAAAGTGTGACTCTGGTCGGAATCAACCCTCAGAATCATCTGGTCCCAGGTCAGCAGTAGGAAAATGCTGCTTTGTATGAACAATGAAAATATCACACATCTGAATACTTTTAAAATTCAATTTAAAATTAAAAATCTAATCATAGCAATACAATCATCAATTCAGGATTTTCCACCAGAAAATATGCACTGCTGAAAAAGAAATACCAGTCTAGTACTAAGCATCTAAAATCCTATTAGAAATCAAGCTACCTGTTGTTGCTCAGAATCTCCAAAATACCAGTTCTTCAGTTTTCTGCTTCAGATAGTTAGTCCACAGTATTTGATTACCCTACAGAAAATTTTGATGACTTGTTCGTGTTTACGATATGCTTTTAAATATAAATGTAAATCAAGTGTCGCTGTGAAGAGTGCACTGCTAACAGTACTTAGTCTGAAAAACTTCCTGATCTCACTCATGGCTTGACTGCCATAGCTGTAAGTTTTGTTAATTTTTGACAGTCCTTCCTGAAATTAAAATCTTATTTTCTTTGTATAATCACAGTCTCTAAATGGTAGGAATAATAATTTGGCATTTAGAAAAAACTCAGATGTTAACATTGTTATGATTATATGATTGAAAATGGGGAACATTATTAAAATATTCAAACAGTTGCTTCTAAAATGTAGTCCCAGTATTAGTTGCCTCTAACTTTTTGTTATTATTCCCATCTGGGTTTTGACTCAATAATTATAGCAGGAGCTAATTGCAACTTCTATATTTAGGTTGGCTAGAAATTCCTTTACAAAGGATTACTGAGAGCTCTTCTTTCAGAAACTTTCACATCTGTCTTATTTACAGCAGACATGATATTAGTCAACAGATAGCTCTATGGCTTTGTCACAAATAATTCCATTTCTGATTTGCTTGTAATGCAAGGTGTTAAACATTGTCATTTCTGTTCTCTTGTTTGTGAGTCTATAATCAGTATTCTCAGATAAAGTACAGATTACATGTTTTCCAGTCTATCAGAAGGTGCTTCTAATATTCTGGGGACATCCTTCATTTTTGATAGTGGCCACAATATTTGAGGTGGGGATGAAGACAGAGTCTTCACATAATTGCATCCCCATTAGTTCAAGAGAAGGTAAATGTGCTGATCATTCCGTCACTGAGACTGGGGACATATTTGAGACCTTTCCACAACCCCCACTGCCATCTGACACATATGAGAAAGGGGCTCTTGTGTGGCTCTAACAACTGAACAACTAAAGTGTCTCAGCAGCCAAAAGGTGAGAGTAAATCTCACTCAGCAAGATTCATGGGACAGGAAGAAGCTGTCAGTGGTGCATTGTCACTCCTAGGGAACTCACATGAACCAGAGCCCCAGTACTCTCATCACTAGTCCCCATCATCTGTTCTCGCGGGGAAAAAAAAGTGGGTAAAAGAAAGCTCTCTCTTCATTGCCTGTGGGGAAACAGTCTGCATGGTCGTCAAAGTTAATTTCTAGATGCCTATGTAGTATTCTTTGAGCAGTTCTTCATACTTAAAACATTAAATACTTCAATAATTTTGGGTGCATATATTGTTTACCCTATAGACAAATGCTCAGAACTTGTCTTGCTATCTAGCTTTGCTCTGGTAGAATAAAGAGGAAGTGGTAATGCTTATTCCCAGCTGAAAATTCCATCACCAGCCTGGCCACATGTCTCCGTTTAGGGCTCAGGGCAACNAAAATGGGTTACCCTGGGGGTCAGATGGGCCAGAGCCAACCGTTTACCAGAGGCAGCTGCTTGGCATCTGCTTACAATTGTTCTCAGATGGCAAATGACTGTGCAGAGGCTGCTACCAGCCAGAATGGTTTAGAGCAATCTGAAGTGCCTCTAAATTTTGCAAGTACCAAAGCTACCTTAAAGCAGAAGAGCAGGCATTATCATAGAGCAGAGATCATCGGAGTATAGATCATCTGAGAACCTGGGATTTGCAAATCCTTTGTGGCGGCATTGTATACCTGATGTGTTCAGTAGAGATGTGAGGAGAATACTGATTCTGCACGAGTATCCTTAGTATTTATTGAAAAATATTGAACGGAGCTTTGCAATCATTCACATGATTTTCTTTGACTACTATCATATGCTACAGGCCAGAATGTACACTTTAAAGCCCAGTTTAAGATGACAGTCTAAAACAATTCTGGCAGTAGGAAAAACATAGGATTCACAAATAACAGCAACCTCTTGTGAATTTATTAAAGGGTACTCCCATGTGAGTCCCTGTGTGAGCATAGGAAGTGGAACACTACCCACACTAGGTAGGACAACAAATAATATCCTCTCTTCAGAAACAATCGGGAGCGAAAGAGCTTTTGCTTTTAACCCAAACACGATGACCTATTTTACTCAAAGCATGTTTTTTTGAGCCATGCCAAGTGTGCACTTTAGAGACTGTGCTGCTACTAGGAACAGAGTTCAAAGGTGCATCCACTCCTCTCCTTTGCAAGTGTTGTCCAGCAGCCAATAGAGGAAAATGTCCCAAACCCATTATTCATCAAGGCAGGTGGACAAATATCTCCCCTAGGAGACCATCAAAGCACTGAAACAAACATGATACAATCAAGAAATTTATTTAATCTCTTTGAACTCCTGAGGGTAGTAACATAGTAGGTAATCCAGGACTCTTATCACAAGTTTATGTTGTTTATATCCAGAATTTGTCTACTTACTGACGTACAATTAATTTTCTTCGTTTCACATATTTTTGCATTTGCCCAATTATGATTGTGTGGGGAATTCTATGTGTAGATATTTTACTTTTCATCATGGGAGATGTCTCATGATATGCTCTTTCTATACTTTTAAAATCCTTAACCAGTTTATTATTCCTGTCTGCTGAACTCTCTTTCTGCAATCTTTTCCCAATAAACTATGACTTACCAATGTTAAATAATAATTTTAATAATTTCTTTGTTATCTTATAGTTAGCAAATCTATTCAGTTACATAGTGCGTACTTCCTGGGTATCCAGTGCTCTTTCTTTGGTACCTAGCATCCCCAAATGCAGGCATTTAATTAAAAAGAAGCATTTGAAACAAGTGTTTTATTAAAATCAGTAGGTTGAGACATTCTTTGCAGATTCAGCTCTCAGCAGGGGGGTGTCTGCTGGATATGATTATAGTTACAGCTGAAATCCAGTTAGACTGAACTTAATGAACTGGCCTAGCTGCATGTCTGGGATTTTACATGTTTTCTAATGTTCATTGCTTTCCTAATTATCCATTTGCTGTTTTTCTATTGGACTGGAGCTTCATTACTTAATGTTTCTACTATACTTGAGAGGTGAAAAGTCATTTAGCAGAAAAGTACATTTACTGTAAGTGTTAAATGTTCTTATTATATGCTGTGGGCAGAGCCTGGATATCCTTAAATCCATCTATTTTGCACAGAAGACCTCTTGCAAGAAAAATGGATTTATTTTCTATGGTCTTTTCATTGATGCCATTTTGGAAAAATAACAGCACACTAAAGGAAACAAAAAGTTCTGTTCACAAATCTAAGGGGAAGTTACTTAGAGTTGCTAGAGACTCAATTACTTTGATATTTAAGAGGAAAGAAAAAAAAACATAGAAATTCTGTTTTGAACAATTAAGAATCAAAGAAGTATTCAGTTTCCAACTAAATACAGTCCTTTCAAAAATCTGGATACCATTTAATTTATGTAAGTCACGGGAGGGAGAGAACAGCAGTTAAGAAACCAATTCACCCTTGCTGGAATCCACAGAATCCTCCTGGAGTGGACTGTAATTCACTTTAGGGAGTGGGAAAATGAGGGAGAAATAATGTAGAACAAATACCCAGAAGAGAAAAAGGGAAATAAATGGTGGAAATACAGATATGCTTGTGTGATCTTGGTTTCTTTTTACAGAATAAGAGGAAAGAATATCCAGTACGTGGTTCCAGTTGAGTTCTTCCTCAGCATTTTACTGGTACCAATATTTTCACTAAGATGGGGGAGGAGGGATGAGGGAGAAGAAGAACAAAAAGCACTTTAGAAAATTTAACTGACAGCAAATAAAATAGCATTGATTTTATAGAAAGATGTGAGGATAAGAGTAAAAAAGAACAATGCCTGGAGTAAGTTAAGTTTTGACTGATGATCATTAGCAAAGCTGCTGTAACATACAGTGGTGTTTTTATCTTCAACTTAAATCAAACCATGGCTGCTAGATTTTACACAGTGCATGATGGTGTGTTGTATCACCAGATGAAACTTGGGGATAAATTTTCATTTTGAAAAGTGAATTAGACACTTCAATATCCTCTGAAGCTGATGAAGCCCATTATCTTGTTTGTTATTCAGGTCTTTAAAAAATCCCTTGATGCAGCAGTAATTGCATGCCTGAATCAACTGACTTTATGTAAAACAAAATTTCAAATACTTTCTTCAAAATATTGCTCTCAAGCCTATTACACTAAATGTCATTCAGAATAGTCCCAAGAAACTTGAAGAAAATTGCCTTTTTGGTTTTTTTCCTAATGCATTGAAAGTACTCTCTTGCAGTTTTATGTCCTTATCATTCCACAGAATATTAACTGTGTTTTTCTAGTGAGCTGCCATTGTTAGCAATATTGCATAAGCTGCAGAGCTGTATATCTGGAATCATAAAGTGGGATGGAGAAATCAAGTGATGTGATTGGCATTCCATGCAGTTAACAGAATATAGTACTATAAGTGGTGATGTTGAATCCAGCCCTCCAGGCTCATTGACTTAAGTAACTCTGTCTATTCATGTGCACAAAAGTTCTTTCAAGATCATACCCAAGGTTAAATCATGGGAACTTGGAAATGAGAAACTTTAAAAACTATTTCTGAAAATAAAACAAAGGGCCAGCTGAAAGTAATGGGAAATTTTTCATTGACTTCAAAGGCAGTAGAATAGAATGAGAGCTATGAAGCTTCATACATGGGAAAGGAATCCATGACTATGGTTTTGTACTAGTTTTTCAAAACTCTACTTTCATTATAGACCACCTTCTTTTACCAATTTTAATAATTTTGGCTTCTTTTGAAATGAAGTGCATAGTCTTGCAGCCTAGTGCAAATAAAACTCTCTCCCCCTCAAGATATAAAGTAAATATGAGAAGTAAAGTACTATAGAATTTGAATATTTAAAATAAAGCAATAACATAACTATCACTCACAGTAAAGTCTGTTTTATACTCTGCTAACAATACCAATGCTAATTTTGTTGATAAAGCATACAGGACTAGATGTTGTTCTAACATATTAGCATACAACATTGGAAAGAAGGTCAGAATGTTTTTTTGCTTTGCTTGTTTTATTAAGAGAGGAAGAAGATTCACATTCTCAAATTTCCTTACCAGATTGTGGCATTAGTTTTAAAAAGTAAACATTTCTTCACAAATCTTAGATAGGTTTAGAACCAAAGCTAAAAAAAACCCTTTTGTAAGGTGCTGAAAATGATGCAGCTCCTTTTTGCTCATTTCTTTAAATATCCATGTAATCTCTTTTGGTTCGAAATATGAAAATATTGTACAGTATGTTCTCTGCTGGACAAGCACAATCAAATGGCTTGTTTTCATCAACTGAGAATTTGGCCCTGGAAGCAGAAATTCCTGAAAACTGGAGAGATGCATTCGCATTCTTTTTTTCTTGTCATTTGGGCAAATTTGTGTGAATTTTGAGGCGGCTTTGAAAAGTGAGTTGTAAGCTGTTGTGATGCGTTTGTTTTACATATCTTTCTATGAACATTTCCACCAGAAAATCAATCATAGGAATTATGAGCATTGAACATGAAACTTGAACCTCTACATCTGACTAATGTGACCAACTGCAAATAATAAGGACACTTTCAAAAATAAGCCATGTCATGGCTGTAATTTTCAGTGTATTTTATTTTTTAATTAAAAAAATTAGTATATTTCAGAAAATAATAATATTTGAATAAAGAGCACTCCAGGAAAAGAATAAGAGTTGACATTTTCAGTTACCTATTTTGATTTTTTTTGTCTCAGTTTGAAGACTAAGGTGGTTCATTCAATCCTATGTCAATAGAACTGCAAGAAGTGGCGAAAGACACAAATATTATTTAATTTTGTAATAAAGCTGTTCGTGTGATGCTGTTGAATCAAGAGACTGGGATAATCTGCCTACGTGGAGTATCCTGGCATTACCAACATAAGATGTACACTTGCTCATGAAGTAAAATAACTGCCATGAGTTCTACCATGTCTCATTCAGGGTACATTAAAACCTAGATGCCATAAAATCTAGGCACTTTAATTCATGTACGTCTCCATATTCCACGTTTATATTTGCTTTCTGCTGTGCATTGTTGACACAGTATGTACAACATTCAAAAACCACAAAGACAGATTCCCCCTGCAATTCAGGAAAGGCAGACTTGCAACTTTTCAGCATTTAAAAGGACATTTGTCACCCACTATTAGAACAAAGTAAAACCAGCATGGTCACTTTAGTAGCGGTACTTAAAACAAAGGTGGATTTGAATAGTTGCTGTGGCTTTCAGCAGTATGTTTGTGCTGTTCTGTCATGCAGCACAATAGTTTCCAAGCTGACTTAACCGCAGCATCAGAGGAAGCTGTGTACTTGTTTCCTTGTAACCTT